>VRYO01002355.1:33810407-33880716 GCA_009812075.1 Sialia sialis
GCTAAAAGAATAATCACTTTTCTTGCAATGGCAAGGAAATTACCTGAACCCCTGGTAATTTTAATTTAGTTTTTTTTCAAATCTAAGATGGAACTGTGCTGGTGCCAGTCCCAGTGCCACACACACAACCTCCTCGGATCCATGCCATTCCATGCCCAGGTATTTAAAACACCAAGGTTGGCCACTGTAGGCAGGCTGTATATAGGGAGGCAAACCTGCATGCCAAGATCCAGGTGTCTGGGATGCAATTCAACAGGATCATTTGTAGGAACCAGTATTATATCAAAGTGCTGGCAGGACTGGCACAGATTTTCCCCAAGCTGCAACATCCCCTGCATCATCTGCTACCAGCAAAACCAGGTTTAACTGAGTTCCCTTGCTTAGCCCCCAAAGTCAAAGCTGACACCTCTGGGCACACAGTGGCTTGTGTGGCTATAAATATACCCCTAACAATTATAGAATACTGCCCTTCTACCAAAACTGCTATGAATTTATTATGAATACAAAACCTGAACTGGCCAGGACTTGCAAAGCAGCATTATAAAAATGACTGGCCTGGAACATTTGGTTTTGCAAAGGACCCTCACAACTGGGAATAAACCCCAAAATGTATCAACTGGTTTATTTTTTTTTTTTTTGGTAGAAGTAAGTTTCCCATGTTAACAAAAGCAGAATAGTTTTATTTAGTGTTCATCTCACACCTTCGACAGCTGCAGCTGTCAGGCACAGAAGTACAGTATTAAAATAAACTGAACAGAGTTGCTCATTGCAAAAATCACACTATGCAAACCTGTGGATTGTAACATCAACAGTATAAAATGTAACAAAATTGGAACTTTTAATTTTTTTTAAGCTTTTAAAGATAATAGTCCAGGCTATAAAACTATATAAGCATTGAATAAGAAATGTTAAAGTCAACAAGTCTACAACAGATACATCTTGTAAAAACTCAATAAATTATATATATATTTATAATATCTAGTAACATTTAAAACCATGCACAGTTTTGTACATTTTCTTTTTTCAGTACAGGAAAACTTTGCTTCGAGTACTTGGAATGTACACAATTAGCAGACATTTGTAAGAAAATACCAAAAAATTCATTTTTTTTATTCCAACAAAAAAAAAATCTATAGAAATCTACCTTCTCAAACTTCCATTGAAGTAACCTCAAACTATAAATTATTTATTTTAGGATAAGGATTCTGTGGCTCTAAGAAGAAAAAAAAAAATCTTTAAATGAGATGCTGTCATCCTGTTTTCTGCAACATTGATATGCAATATGCACCAGAGAAAAATGAAAAGAAGGAATTCAGGATGAGGTTTGCTTTGCCTCTTTCTGGTATATAAAGAAGTACATAAAGAAGTACTTTCTGGTACATAAAGATGTCTTCTGGACAAAAAAAAAAAAACCCACCCACAAAAAATCCTCAGCCCAAACCTCCCCCACTGTCAGCTTGATCTATGCTAACTTGCTTTAGTTCACTCCTGTGCTTTTCCACAGTTATCTGGCATTGAGGAACAAAACAGCACAGCATTCTAGACACCAAAAAATCACTGGCACTTTCCAATGTGTCAGATGCAAAAGAAATATGCAGCTGTAGCAGCTCTCCTGCAAACACTGTCACTATTTTGCTCACATGGCATTTCTGAAGCCCAAAATACAACAGTACTGGCAAAGGGGAGAGAAAAAACCCTACCCTGCACCATCCAAAGTCAACATTTCACTTTGCTGCATACTTGTTATTAAATCGACCACAAAGAATACCTTCATTTGAAAATAGAAAAATAAACACCCACACCCCCTTAATGCACAGTGGTTAAACTGATGGAAGAATTCTTGGCCCTGTTTTTCTGAAATATGTAAAAATCATCTCTCTGCTGCTATTTGTTTGCTTTTAACCACTGCTGATGTATTGAAAAATAAACTTACCTTTGCTCACTGCAATCCAGGATAAACTAATATTTTTTTAATGAATACATATATATATTTATAACATTAAATGTAATTTGTTAAAGGACTGTACATCTATACATTCTTTCAATATTTCCCATAAACACAAAGGAAAAACTTGATTAATATATTTTTTCTCCATTTTTAATAAGTTAAAAAAACCACCCTTAAGTTTGGTGAAATTTAAAGTTTACAGTAACGCTATGCTATTTAAACCAATGAACAGATATGTTAATGTCTATAAATAACTTTACAAATATACATGTTAAGGTACAATTTTTAAAACAAAACTGTGAAGATATAAAACAAACAATCAAAAACATCTTTTTTTTTCCCCCAGATCAGTATATCCTAGATTGCAATGCTCGTATTTTGAGACTCTCTCTCTCAGTACTGCTTTATGTTGCATTAGTATTATACATTCTCTTCTTTTAATATATTTATTTATATATATACACAATATATTTATAGATATATACACAGATTCTCTGGAATAAACCTTTTTGATATAAGTTAAAGGCTCTTGCCTACAGGTACCCGTAACTTTTCTCCGAGTCACTGCACGTGGATGGAGCCAAACCTCTGGTGTCGAGGGGTGCGTGGAGGAGATGCTCCCCCCACTCACCCTTGGCAAGCAAGAACAGGCAAACCCCAAAAACGAGATTTATTCCTTTTTCCCCCCGCAACTGGCTGCTCTCAAAGGTCAGGATGTGACTTGAGATGCCGTGTGGGCACCCAGGAGCCAGGTCTCAGGGCACCCTGCGCTCTCAGGTGGGTGATGCTCTGCTCCCCAGGGACCCCTCAGGGTCTGTGCTCCTGCCCTGGCATGGACCCATCGCTCCCAGCCCTGTGCAAGGGCTGGCACTTCAGATGACTTCACCATCTCTTTTTACTATTTTTACTTTCGTTTCTCCATGACAATTTGCATTTTACTTAGCTCTGTTTTCTCTTCTTCCAAAAAGGATTCCTTCTATGTAGCTGGGTAGTACGATCATGAAGCTATAAAAACGACGACAACAAAAATATAGATATTTTTATAAATATATGAATCCCTGCAGGCAACGTGGCTTTTCAGCTCCACCAAAAAGGTTCATGTACAGATTGCATAAGCGAAGAATTTCCACATTCTTTACACTTTTTTTTTTTTGCATGTATTTCTTTTTTTTTTCTTTTTAAATGAAGATTTCTTTTTCTCTTTTCTTCGTATTGCAGGCACAGAACGGTTACTCTGGCACTCAGGAGGTCAGCACAGCACCCCCCAGGTTCAACATTCTGCGTGGTAAAGAAAAATCCCTAACAAAATGGAAAGCAAACCAAAAAAAAAAACCAACCAAACAAAAAAATCATCTAGGATAGATCATCTTGGCAAGAGATTAGTTCCTTCAGGCCAAACAGTGCTTCTTGACTTTTCATACAGCAATAGGGAAAAAAAAAATCCTTTAAAAAAAAATTATTAAAAAAAAAAAGTTAATATTTTTTTTGTTTTTACCCTGAACAGCTTGTCAACAACACAAATCTCCAGGCACCATCACAGAGTTCCACTGGAAGATCCTTCACTACGGTTTCACGCTCGGCGCCCCACACTGGCGCCTGCACGGGCACACTGCCCACCCGCCCGTCCGTCCATCTGTCCGTCCACGTCCCGGGGTGCTCACGTCCGGATGACGCCGTTGCAGGGCGGGTGCTTGGGCAGGCAGGGCTCATCGGGCAGCAGGTCATGTGCAAAGACCGAGTCATCCCCTGAGGAGCAGGTGCTGTGGGTGTCCTGGCCGGCCGGCGAGTACTGCTCGAAGGGCACCGAGAGGTCCAGGTACTCCTGGGGGGTGACAGAGCCATCAGTGCTGGGTGTCCCCGTGCCGGGGACAGAGTGACCCCTCCCACGCCCATCCCAGCACACTCACATCGGTGGATGTCACGGTGAGGACCCTGTCCAGGTCTTCCACCAGCTGCTTGAAGGTGGGTCGCTGCGAGGGGACGGCGTGCCAGCACTCCCGCATGATCATGTACCTGCACAAGGGGACATGGGACACTCACACCTGCTCAGGCCAAGTGACACCCACCCACCCAGCTCCAAATCGCCTGAAGGGACAGCTGTGACCCACACAACTTCAGCCAGAGCTGGGGAGAAGAGGAGGGTTTTGTGGTTCTCATTACTGATATCTGAGGCATGACCCTCAGGACAGGAGGAGGATCTGTCCTGAAGGTGACACACCAGAGCTACACCCCCAAGTGCCACCAGCCCAGTGAGGGGATGTGCTGCGTTCACCCAGCAGCCATGGGCTGAGGAAAGTCTACCTGGAGATGACCATGCCACTTCCCAGTGGTGATGTCCCTACAGCCTAGACCCAGGAGCCCAGGGGTTGCATTTGGCCTCAGAGGGAATGGGGCCAGGAGCAAGGTCAGCCCCCACCACACTCACAAATCATGGGTGCAGTTTGCAGGTTTGTCCATCCGATGGCCTTCCTTCAAGAGCTTGAAGAGCTCCTCAACAGGAATTCCTGGGTATGGAGACCCTCCCAAAGTAAAGATCTCCCATAGTAGCACTCCAAAAGACCAGCTGGAAACCAAAGAAAGATCTTTAAAATTCAATGAGGTTTTTTTTTTTTTTTCCAAGCCCCCCCATATCCCATCCCCCTTGCCTGGCTTTATTTCTGTGCAGCCATGCATAGCTAACAAAGTCATCAATAGCATGACTAATTGCCTAGGCCATTTTTACTAGTTACTTGGAGATCTGTGCTGATCCAACTCAATAGCAAAGAAATCCCAGGCACCAAGTCTGAAATTGAAATGAGCATTTAATCAGATAGGTGACAGCCCATCTATCACCGCCAGCTCTTTGTTAGGTCTTCCACCAGCTCCACTGAATGGAACAAATCAAATTATTCATGCACGGCTTCACTGAATTGCAGGCTTGGAACCACAGGCCACTAATTGTGCAAGCTGATACCAAAACTTGCTTGTTACAACACTCATTTCACTGGCCAAGCCGGGAGAAAAATACCCCAACAAAAATCAGCAGTGCACTAATGTTACACACTTCAGTCCTGCAGCTGTGCTCTGGTTAAAAGTCCTTTTCTTCAAAAATATCTCTTGCCTTCTTCATTTTCTTTCTAAAAACAGGGATTATCTGTCTCTGTTTCGCTTTCACGCACACTCACTCTCCCCTTCTTTAGCTTTGATTTATCTGTCATGCCCTCTGCAGCATTACCTAAGCATGGAAACTATGATTTAAGATTAATAAAAGCCAAAATATCTGAAAAATACAGAAATAGAAAAGATTCGTTTGTCCATTTGCGAGCAGTGAGCTCAGGGGAGAAGGCAGGCTGGCTATAAAAATGCCATTATTGATCACATATTACAATAAAAAGCTAGTGTACATGTGGAGCTGCTTTAGTCTTTGCAAAATTCAGATGTGTTACTGATTTACATATAAGGAGTGTTCTGCTGTTTGTTTGCTTACTGTGCAGAGGCACTGAAACAGATGAGATAGGATTAGGAAAAATAAAGTAAAGAAATGAAATGGCAAGATTAATCTGAGACTTTATTTGCTGAATATTCTCTGAACAATAATTCTCTGAACAGAATATTTCAGGCTCATTCCACATCCTTGACTGAAGTGTAACTGTCTGGGGCAAAGCGTGGAGGATGCCAAGGGTCATTTTTTTTCATGAGGTTTTTTTAGCACAGTATTTTTCAACTGCTGGATGAATCACCTCATCTATAAAGTGCAAAAGAAATACCTGCCTGCTTCCCAGTAATTTTTCAGCAGCTCCCTAGAGATCCTCAGATGAAAGCAACCAGATAACAGCAAAATAAAACCACGTGTGTGAAGATGCAGCTTGGAATCAATTCCTGTACTTCTGCATCCCCAGGCACTTCAGCAGGGAACAAGCCCTGGTCAGGCTTAGTCTGTAATGTACTATAGGTGTTGATTTCCCTGTTGTATTATTTTTTTTTATAAGTGTGGGTTTGCTTACACATCGCTCTGGTGAGTATAGACCCGGTCAAACAAGGCTTCTGGAGCCATCCATTTCACAGGCAGCCGACCCTGTAATTAGGAAGACAATGGGAACATCCCATCAGCATATTCCCCCAGCCACCACGGCACCATCTGAATCTTCTTTTCTAATCCAGTTTGAAACATTTTCATTAACAACCACATCTGCCTTCCCGGTCACTGGGCAAAGCAGCAGTGGCCACATATAAACAGATTAGAGCATTTGATCCCTGGATCTTCACTGACAATCTTTGCAGTAAATGCTCTCTGCAGAGGACTGTATTTCATTGCCAAGGCAGGTTTAATGTATCAGTGCATCTAAATCTTTGCATGGGAACAGCATCCAGGGATTATAGATGCAGTGAACTCTGTGGCAGAGCATGGGACAACAAGTACAGTTGACCAAGTCCAAACCAGTTTAGGCTCAACTGGAAGGGAAACTTCCAAAGACTGAAGGCAAGGGCCAGGTTCTCTAAGAACCTCCTGCTGGAGGCTAAAGGAGGAAGTCTGATCCCATTCTACGTCAGGGTCATAAACACAGACTGTCATGTGAGAAATACAAGATGAGAAAGACTAGATTAATTACAGTTCTCTGGGGCTTTGTTTGGCCCCTGGAGTGACATAGGAAATACTGTTTTGTGTTTGAGCCATAATTTGGATATGGGGGAACTTTGTCCTCTTCTCACCCACTGTCTCACTGAGGGAGACAACTAGAGATGGGACACAGGCAGGACATACAAATGGGATTATGACCTCAGCCATCCCACACAGCTCAAACAGGGAAAAATCCATCTGATCTGTGATTAAAATTCCAAAGAATTGTTATTAATTTATGATTAAGAAATCCTGGCAATTAAGAAAGATTTCTGATATGCTATTGAAGTGGATCAGTATGGATATGGTGGGATTCAGTGGAGTGCTTGGACATTTAAACCCTTTGCAATCCCAAGACCCACAGGTTCTGCACTGCACTCTGTCCTAGTTAGGGTTTTCCCTCAGGGCTCAACATCTGCTGCAGGCTCTGAACCAAGACACAGGGCTTCCCTCAGCCCCTCATTTGTAAATTCATCTCCACAGAAAATGTAAACAACTCCAGGCTCAGCCCTTGTCTGGGACCATGTTCTCACTCTCACAGTCAAGGGATTTAGATGTAAAAAAGAGAGAAATGCATGAAAGACAGGTAAATCCAGGTATACAAGAAGTGACATTCCTAGGGCTCTGATGAGACAGAAGTTGGCTCCCTGGGACTTTACAAATAGCAGTGGAGCTGACTGGAAAGGGCTCCATGCCTGTTTGGGAGAAACCTCAGTTCCTCTTAGTCTATCTATCCTCTTAGTCCTCTAATCCTGCCCAGAGCTGAGACCTCACAACCAGCTGCTAGCAGGATCAGGATCTGTCAGGAAGAAAACAGATGGTGGGATAGACTCCTGGGAGTAGCCTATCTACAGTCCCTCACCAGGTGAAGTCCCTGTCAGATTTCTTCCCCCTAAGCCCCTCTAGAAAGGGAGGTGCAGGACAAGGGCATCTTGCTGCAGGGATGACCACGTTCCCTGCCAGGAGGAGAACTGGGTGTGCTTGGCAGCTGTGTACTTACATTGGTGGTTTTCTTGTAATAGTCAATGTTGTGAACGTCTCTAGCGAGGCCAAAATCAGCTATTTTCATCACATTATCTTCAGTGACTAACACGTTCCTGGCTGCCAAGTCACGATGAATGCACTGTGAAAGGTGAGCAAGCCAATAAAGAAGGGCTCGTTAGCCTGGAACCAACAGCCCCGTGTGGTTTATGAGCTGCTGTTTCATGGACTCCCAGGCTCATAAAGCTGTGGGCACTGCTCAGCTCCTGGCTCTGTGTGTGTCACCACCCCACCGTGCCTGCTCAGTGGGAACCACCTCTTAGCAACACCTAATCAGTGGCCTTGGAGCCCACACGTTCCTTTTCTCTCCAGACAGAATGCATGAAAAAACACACTCCCCTCCTCTGTGGCCTCTTAACTGGGATGTGCAGCTGCCTCTCTATGCTGCTTCCCCCAGGAGGAGGAGTGCAGGATGATGTTTGAGGGGAAAAAGATCTTCAAGGTATCCCAAATACATCTAAAATACATGGACTCACAGAATGGTTTGGATTGCTTGTGCTTTTACAGGCATTTTCTAGGTGCTAATGGTCCTGCAGTGACAGCTGTACAGCTGCACGGTTCAGGAATGCAGCCAGCACATGGGGACTTTGCATGAGGATGAAACCTCCAGCTTCAAAACCCTATGATACTTCATCCAGTAACATTCAGCCACTAAAGGGAGAAGCCTGCAATGTTTTGCCTGGGGTTGTCCCACACACAGAGCATTCCCTGCCTTTGAGCACGTGGCTTTGACCAAGGCTCTACCAAACGAGGTTTCTCAACTCACTTTCTGAGATGCCAAGTACTCCATGCCCCGTGCCACCTGGTAGGCACAGGAAACCAGGTCCTTAAAGGTCAGCTGCTCCTCGGGCAGCTTGCAGGTGTCAAAGGAATAGTCCATGCCAGGTGGGCGGCGTGCCCTGAGGTATTCCCGCAAGTTCCCCTTTGACGCGTATTCCACCAGCACATAGAGTGGTCCTGCAAGGAACAGCACATCAGCACCCAGCAGAGGAAGAGCTGCCCACCCAAATCTCATCTGGGCCATTCTGGGCAGCCAGTGAGTCATTACCAAGAAGAGACAGCCAAATCTAAGCCTCCCACAACCTGTTAGCACCAGGCTGCTCTGCTACGTACCGTCCTGCGTGCAGGCACCAAGGAGGTTAATGATGTTTTTGTGCTTCCCAATCATCTTCATCATTTCCATCTCAGAGACCAGGTCAGAAAGGTCTTTGTCTGTGGCATCATCTGGAGAAAGCAGAGGAAGAAAGCAAAAAAATGTCAGGAAGAAAAGAAGTGTTTAGGGGTATAGTTACAACTGCTGTACAGCCATGTGGGGCTTTGATGGGGAAACAATACTCAGAATATGGCTGTATTTGGCTTTATTCTAATTTGGGAAGAAGAATCAAAACAAAAACAAAACCTACCACCATCCAACAAAAAAAGACAAAAAAAACAAATAAAGGGAGGTAAATGTTCATGTGGAAATCAATAATCCCTTTCATCATCTGTTTCATCCTTACAAGTATTAAAGAAAAAAAATTCACATTTTGGTACCTGGTACCTGTTTTTCTTATAGTTTCTGTCCCTCATCTCTAGGGGCCAAGAGTAAATGATGGTGGAAAGTCAGGGCTGGGAGGGAATGTATTTTTTGGATTAAAAGTTGCAATTTCTCTGCAAAAATAGAAAAACCTATCTACAAAAGTAGAAAAGTAGGGAAAACCTCCCCAAAGGAACATTTTGGTTTGGAAAGATGGAAATGTTCTTATTTCCAAAACCAGCTTCAAAAAGGACTGCAGGAAATGCAAATTAAACAAACCTGTTTCTGATAAGAAATATTACTTTTTTTTTTTTTAGAACATCCCCCATGTAACCTCAAGCCCAGGCTCCTAACTTTCTCCAGGTGAACTCCTCAGCTCCCTGTGGTCTGGGGGCAGGATGGCAAATGGAGACCCTATCCAGAAGCATCCACTGAATTCCCCATTTCTTTCAGGTGTCTGAGATCATGTTTCTTCAATGAACAAGTTCCTCAATAAGGAGTTTGTCAGCTGAAATCCTGCAGACTCCATTGAGACTGCTGCATTAGCTTTTGGTAGAACAGGCAGCGCTGGTTAGGGAAGGAGTAAGGAGTGGGCTGATTCATGGAGCTGGCTAGAAGTGAGGGGGATTCCCCTTCTTGCCAGGGATGCTATTACCCCTTGGCAGAGAACTGGGTTAATTCCCAGTCCCTCTTCCTGATGGGATTTGCACTTTTGCCTGCTCTCCAAAGACAGCCCTCACCCCCAGGCTCTGTGGGTAAAGGGGAGGAGAGGCTGCTCCCCTCCTGCAGCTTTCTTCTGCTGTATCTGGCTTGTATAAAAGACTTAAAAGAGAGGCAAAGAGAGGAAACCCCAGCACAATATGCTGTGTTATCCTCTGTGGACTCCATACCTTTTAACATCTTGACAGCCACTGTGATGGCCTTGTTTGGCTTGTCCTTATCAATCCCAATAGCTTCTGCCATCACCACTTGGCCAAAACACCCCTCGCCAAGCGGCTTCCCCAGGGTCAGGCTGCAGGGAGGAACAAACAGGTATGTCAGGGGTCCTGGTGTGGGGACACCCCCAGCAGGCTCTGAGATCCCAACCCGTGGCTTTGACTGACCGAGAACGTGTCAATTCCCACTTGGGGTCTGGGGGCAGCTCCAGCTCGGAAACGTTGGCCAGCATTGGCCCGTCGCTGGAGGAGAGGCGCGTGATCCGCACCAGGGGCGTGTTGGAATTCATGGAAGAGTTGGACTCCAGCGACACCTGCTTGGGTAGAGCAAATGAAGTGTTATTGCCAACTGTATCTCCAGGGCAGGCAGTGCCCGAGGTACATCACTGAGGAGGTTTGAGCTCTGTGCCCATGGTCAGATTTCTGGGAATTTCTACCTGGGAAATGCCCCCACCCTTGGCAGAAATCCACTCATTTAGGCACTTGTGGTGATATTTAGGTGGAAAGGAGGGACAGGTCAGCCAGTGCCCCCCAGTATCAGAAGTATAACCCATTCAGTTGCTCTGTTGCATCTCCACAGCCCATACAGGCTATGAAGTGATTTCTCCCATGCTGGCGCTGTCAATGCCCATTGTGAGCTTGCAGCCAAAGCTTGAAATCTGCACCCCTCACTGTGGGGTTTCACATGGTGTCTTTTGCTCCTGCCCCTCTGCAGTTTCCTGCAGCAGAACCTCTCTAACTTCACAGAGGATCTTTTGCCTCCTCCATGAAAACAGCTTTGGGCTCACCAGTGACATCTGTGACAGCAGGGAAGAGCACAACCAGTGCTCCTTCTCCCCAAATCCCTGCTCCTCCAGGGAGCCTGGACTGGACTTCCCCTGCCAGATGTGCTTTCTGTGGCACCCACTGCTGATTGCCAAAACCTCTTGGGCAAGGCCAACAGCAGTGGGGGCTGCTCACGAGCCAGAGTCAGCTCAGCTGCCACCTCAGCCAAAGCTCCATGGCCATAGAAACAAATAAAAAGGGGTTACACTTCTAGGCCACAGCCAAATTATGTCTCTTTTGGGCAATGTTTTTCTGGTGGAGCTTCTCACCTAGACAGAGAATTTCAAAGAGAAGGAGGAGAAAAAAAACAAAACAAGAGGGATACCGTAGGGGGGAATAGGAATCTTGTATCTACTTTCTGTTACCTGTCTCTTGAGTGGGAATTTGGAGACTTTCTGAACAGTGGGGGTGTTCATGGCTTTTTTGTTTGGCATTTTCATCCTCCAGACAATCACCAAGACCAGCACCAGGAGAAGGAGGAAAAAGCCAGTGCCATAACTGAGAATGCCAGTGTACACTGAGCCCGAATCATCCATCTCCATGAGCTCCTCAGCTGCAGGGTGACAAGAGAGGGCAGTCAGGACAGGGTGGGCAGCTGCCCACACACAACTACACACATACAGCACAGAGCATTTGGGCAGGACTTGTTCAGCTATGTCAATGTCAGGGACTTCAGTGAGGGGACTCTCCCAGGCCAGTGGTTTTCCACCTGCAGCTGTAGCTAAAACATTAGTTCAGTTTGCCCTTTTTGGGATAATTTTACTTTTGGTTTTTAAGACCCCCCCCAGCCCACAGACTGAAAACCACTGCTCCAGGCTGAAGACATCTTCACACGTCTGTGCTGTCCCTCTGATCCAGATCCTGCTCTCTCCACACAGCCACACAACGTGGCTGGATGCCCTGGATGTGCAGGACTGGGGTTTGCTGCACTTTGCTGATTCAGATCCTCCAGCAAAGATTTCCACCAGACCAGTGCCTGCCCTGAGGAAACAAGGGGCTTGAACAGCATTCAGCAGTAGGTAGTGCACAGGGAAAAATCTGGAGGGAAAAATCTGCCTAATTATTTAATGAAAACTTAGCTGTGCTGGGCCAGAAGGTCTGGCCCAGAGAGGTGGGATAGCCAGGAGGATGAGGGCATGAGCCCATCAGCAGTGGCTACCTGCTTGCAAGGCTTCTTAGAGACCAGCAAAGGTCAGCTGTGTTTCCCTCCTTGTTCCTTTCAGGACAGGCATGTTGACCAGAGGAAAGAGCCATGATGGGACTGATTTTCTGTCTCCCAAAGGTGTGCTGGCATCAGAGGGACAGTCAGCAGTGGGAAGCTTTATAATGAAGTCACGCTGGTGTGGTTAGCTCAGGAATGGATCGTGTCCACTGCTGAGCAGTTCCTTCAGCAAGCAGCAGGAGCCTTTCCCTGGCAGCAGCAGGCTGTGTTTCGAATTTCTGGTGGCAGTGCCCAGGAGGACATGGAGAAAGAGCTGTTGGTGACATTGGGGGCTGCTCCAGCCTGTGTCCCAGCTGTGAAGGGCTGATCCTGCCAATAGCATCTCCTCCCACAAGACAGGAGTACCAGATCTCCTGTGATCAAGCACTGTGGCTGCTGCTGCAGCTGTCTCTCCTCCTGTAGCATGGACA
Organism: Sialia sialis; assembly: GCA_009812075.1. Classification (NCBI taxonomy): domain Eukaryota; kingdom Metazoa; phylum Chordata; class Aves; order Passeriformes; family Turdidae; genus Sialia; species Sialia sialis. Next base: position 33,822,902 of record VRYO01002355.1, read on the forward strand.
GGGCATTTCAAGCTGAGGTTCCCCAGATGGGCTGTGTCCTGCACCCTCTCTTGGGGACCTGCTGCTGCACAGATGGCTGTCCTTCACTGCGTCTGACTTCAAAATAAAGCGTTTTGATTTTTGGTCGGTTTCCTCCTGCTTATTTTTTGCTTAAATAAGAGGTGTGAATTCATAAACTGTAAAAGCAGAGTATGAGTCAGATGAGACAATATTGTGATATTCTGAAAATAACAGAGACATTAGTCTTCTAACCAAAGGAAATGTTTTCTCATCCAGTGGATGTCAGAAACAGAAACAGGATCAGATCAGCTATTACAGAGCTGGCAAATGAACAGGAAAGATCAGCAGATCCCACTGGCAGCAGGGTTGGGTGTGGAGACCTTCTTAAGCCCCAGTAAAAGTGACTACATCCAAATCACCCGCACAGATAAAGTCAAGATTAGAAATGCCAAAGTTTCCAGTGCCTAAACACATCCTGAGATGGATGTGTTGTGAGCTGGACCCAAATGTGGTCTATGACTGGGTGAATCAAAGTGGGCTCTTTAGGATTTTGGGTGCCTTTTCAGTAAGGTTGTATTCAATATATTTGAGGTTTGCTTCTGCACTGTCTGCAAGGCACAGCACATATGAGATTCAATCTGAATGTTGCTAGTACTTGTCTGGACCATGCTCAAGCCTGCCCTGCAGCCAGAGGCAGATTCAGCAGGTGAAGGGGCAGCACAGCCTCATTCTCCCTTTTGCAGAACAGATCTCTCTATTGCACATTCTGTGCTGGCTTCATTGTCAATAAGAGCTTTGCACATGAAAGGACCACAAAATTGAGGTCACTCTGGCCTCGGGTTTCAAGCTCACTGCAGCTTTCATCGATCCCAGCTGGAGCAGGCAGCATGCAATGCCCCTGGGAGCCAGGACTCCTGTGCCCTGCCTACAGATGACTCTCCTTGACCTTCTGTTTGAGATCGCTATCTTGGCCTGCTCATCCGTGAAGTGGAAATAATGCTACAGGCAGGGAAGGGTGTACTCACACCAGACACTTATGCATCTAATTTTAGGTTAAGATATGAGGTCAGACAGAAAGGATCCTTCACAAGATGATCCACAGCTCATGTCCAATTTAGGTGCCCTGAATCATCTGATGGGGAGGTTTTCTTCTCCCACTGTCAGTGTAAGAAGACAAAGCTCCTGGCACTTAACAGTCCTAACGAAGAGGCTGTGAATACCTCCCAGTTATTAGACAAAAAAAATTGTGTATTTTACTGCATCATTACTGAATCATTTAAATTTTGAGATGTAATGCAAAAAGAATCAGCTGCAAGTGTGCAACAGGGGTCTGCAGCAAATCCCAGAGAAGAGGCCTCCCTGGAAAATACGCCTGGCTCCAAGCAAGGGGCAGTCTTTGGGAACTTGGCATTTCTAAAGCAAAACATGGAGCATCCTGGAGAGGGAAGGAGAGGCCAGCACAGAAGGAAATACCTGGTAGCACCGTCAGCCAAGCAGAGTGATGTGAGAACCCAATAGAATTCCCTGCGAGACAAGTATATTCCCCAGCATCCTCAAAAGTTACATTTCGCAAGTACAGAATCTCTAGCTCCTTATCCGTTGTGTTAACACCTGCCGTCTACGGGGAAAAAAAACACACACATATAGAAAGAGGGAAAACAGAGAATAAGCCACATTCCCAGCAAGTGTGAGGACACCACAGGCAAATTTCAAAAGCAGATTAAGGTGGTTCTTTTTTTTTTATTATTTTCCAATGGCCCATCTTCCACATTTATTTTATTTATTCCCCTCTGCAACCTGTAGTCAAAAGCAAAAAAAAAAAAGTTCCCTTCACCAGGTTCTTACTCTGTCCCACTAAAGAAGCATGCAAGCAAAAGCATCCAAATGAAAAATTGCCCCCACAATATGACTGACTTTGGGTTAGTGAGGTGAGTACAGGGGTGGGGAAAGAGAGATGGGAAATGAGGAAAGACAGAGAGAAAGGAGAAAGGTGGGGAGATGTAGTGGGGAAAGATTCAAGTGCTGATCAGAGGAATATACAAACATTATGGTCCATGAGTTCATTGAAAAATACAGAATTCTAGAATTTTTTAGAATTTCCTCAGTGGGCATCTCAAAGCCATATATGATTACACAGACCTCAACACTGCAGTAGAAATCTGGCTGACAAGCAGAGAGTGCCTGTAAGGAACTTTCCTCCAGTGGCACCAAATGACACAGCAGTCAAACCCTCTAGGATGGAGTCAAACCCCAGAGCCCAGGAGAAAGGTTCTCCTCTCTAGTTAATGTTTGCTTGCATGAGCCAATGTTGATATTTATTTCTCCATTACTTCTCCAAGGGACAGAACCGATTCATTCAGTTTTGTAGGTGAAAAACTCAAACCAGCTTGGTTTTCCAGAGCTTGGAACGTCACAGGTCATTAACATGCAATTCTGTTATCAGCACTCAATTGTAAGGAAAGGAAAGGAAAGGAAAGGAATAAAAGTATGAAGAGTTGATAGCAAAATTTGACAGTCATTTTATTGTGGGAATTTTTCCATGGCAATTGCTGTATAGGCGTTACAGTCTTGTTAAAAAAAAAAAATTAGCAAGAAAATAAGATAAAGCCATTCAGCGTCAGTTGACAGGGTATAATACAAAATGAATAGTAATTTTAATCACTAGATTCTTAAAAATGTTATAGCTCATTCTTGCAGTTGCCAGGGCCTTGGGACAGAGTCTGTGGTTTACCTGGTTTTGGTTTGCGAATGTGGAGCCAAAATGGCTTTTCGGCTATGCCTACGAAATTGTTGGCTCTACACAGATATTCTCCTTCATCTTGTTCTGTCACATTGAACAGATTTAGGTTAGCATCGGCTTCAGCGTTTTTACTGATCCAAGACTGCAGGAATAGACAGAAACCTGAACTTCAGTAAACCAAACAACAGCTGCACGGCACCTACATCAGCTAGGATTGACTGCGCGGCTCTGGTGACGTCCCCAGCTCAGCCTGGGGTGACACCGAACCCAGGACCTGCCTGCTCAGGAGGAGCTGCCTTTGGCCCCCAAACCCTTCCCTTCACACATGCAATTTCTTTTTTAAAACAGACCAGCTTGCCCCTTCTCCATCTGACAGCAGTCAAAGGCTCCATGGTTTCTTAATAACTCCACAGACAGGAGCACCAGAGAAAGGGCTTAAGCAGAGATTTGTATTTGCAACCCGGCTCAGCAAATACTGTTTCAATTATCAGATTCCAAAATAGAATTTGGAAACAAAATATAAGCAGCAGCGGTCTGAAACTCGCTGCTGACTTTGCCTTTCAGAAATTAGCTGTAATTTTTTCCACTGCTTATAGGAGCCTCTTCTTTACTAAATAAAGTGGTGTATATAAATCAAACAAACTTCAGACTTTTAAGCAATGCGTTTATTTCTCTTTTTCTATGCTGCCACAACAGCACATCAGCTTTTTCTCTAAACACTAAACAGTTGTTTTTATTTTGGCTGAAAATGCATAACTGTTTCAAGTAGCCTCAGAAGAAGTTTCAGTTCTGGAAATGAAAATAAAGCAATTTTCTTCTCTGTTTGGGTCTTACACTCTCCAGCCCAGTCTCGATGCCTTCCATTTCCAAGGCTGATCCTGCCAGGATGACTTGCAGCTCATTAAAATCACTGGGGCGGCCAGCTCTGATAGGTTTTTGGGAACTGAAGCCAGAGGAGGCACCAGAGAGGAGCCCAGTGTCCGTGTCTGGACAAACATCACCAGTTTTGACCTGAGCTCATCTCTAAGGCTTACGTGCAAATCTGTCTGCCCTGACTAGTAGGGAAACGTGCCTGCCCGCTGTTGCTGCCTTGTTTATAATTAAACCGGGCATGTTTCAATGCAGAATGTACAATTTAGCCTTTGACAAAGCTTGGGCACAGTGTTGCCAGCCCCCCTCTGTAACTGGAATGCATTTAGGGCTCTTCTGCAAAGAAAAGGGAGTTTTCTTTGATCACAAATTAGCCCAGGCTTTCAGGAACTGATGCAGGTGATGGCTTCATTTTGTCAGGCAGTTCAAAAAATGGTTTGAAAGTACAGCATTCAACTTATCCATCTGGACTTGGGTGGGGTTTGACACCCACCCTTCCCCCTTTTGATGTGGGGAATTTCACAGGCTGGGCACCTCTCTGTCTCTCTTGCTGTGATGGAGACAGGGATATTCCCCACACTTAAACTGCCCCATAGCAGCTCCTACACTCCACAAAACCTCCTGAGAGCAGAAGGGAAGGGCAGGCTGATTTAAAAAAAGCCTTATCTCCCTGCATGCAGCACAGCATGGGGCAGGGGGTGCTGAGAACATCACCCTGCTCCTGCCAGGGTGCTGGAGCAAGGCAGCAGCACTGCCTGGCACAAGGGAAACAAACCCACAGAGCCAACAGACCGGCCCTGAGATGACAGCAAGATCATTTTATCACATCTTTACTTCTAAAAAACAAGCACACTACATTTAAAAAAAAAAAAAAAAAAAAAAAAATCCCTGCAAAGCTGGGCCTGACACAGCTCTGCGGAGGCCCAGCATTGGCGCACAAAAGATGCATCCCAAAATGGAAATGCTCCGTGCCCCAGCGCTGATGCCGGCATTAACACAATTCAAAGCATTCCTGATTAACCAGAAGTAGTAAATAGACGTGTGCTGGTCCTATTCAGCAAAAAAACATAAAACCAAACAAAACTTGTGCTTTCAAACGCCTGCCTGTGCTCCCCTTCGAGGAATGCGGAGCCTTTGCCATCCACAGAAGAGAAGGTATTTGGCAATTCTAATTACCTACCCACCCCAGTGCCGCTCCAACTTCATTTTAAAACACTATTTATAGGGACTATTTATATGTTCTCTGCCACAGCAAAATGGGGGCTTGTGCTCGTGACACAAGGCACTGTTCGCAGCCGCTCTGCAAACTTCCAAAAGGTAGCACTTTATCCCACGGGGACCACACATGGAGCTCAGGGACTATATGAGATGGCATGTGACACAACCAGCTATTCAGAGCTTGGTACTGGGCTGTGAAACCAGGGGGAAATTCAAATATGCATAATTCAAACACATTTGGAGAGGTGGCGAGAAATAAAAAGTTCTCTAAACTCGCGAGAAGCACATGCTGCCAGTCCTGAAGAACAGTCTCCAACCATTTCTTCCAACCAATCTGTTATTTCAATCTGTGTAATTATTTCCAGGGTCTCTGGCTTTTATTAGAATGCATCTGGCTGCGTTACAGTTTTGTAGATACCGTCTGATAAGTGATGGTTGTTTTTTTTTGAACTTCATACAAAGAGAAGAAAGATGTGTGCAGCAGGATGTGCACAGGGAATGTCCACACACAGGACAGCCTCAGCTACAGGCTGCAGAGACAAAATCTGCTTTCAGCACTAACTGCAGAGCCAGAAAAACTCCATTTGGCCCTATATATTTTAATGAACACCACCACATGACACCTTTAACTAATTTTTCTTTTTTACATTGGTTTAGGGGAACCAAATCCTCTGGCTTTGTTATAGCCATAATCTGAAAGTTGCCTTTCAAGAAAGCATTTTACCAAAGTCTTATCTTACTATGTACTTTTTGCTCAATTAAAAAAAAAAAAAAAAAAAAAAAAAGGCTTTTCTGAGCATTGGTAATGGCAATGTTCACAAATTTAGTGGCTGAAACAAGATTATGTTGGCTCTCAGGTGCTGGTAGTTCAGCATTATTTGGTTTATGCACGCTGCAATGTGCTTACTTGGAAAAGGAAGCATGTGTTTTAGTTGGGAGACTTTTATTTTAATAAACCCTGAAAATACCTCCATTGAAGCTGTAAAAAAAAAAAGGGTATTTTTACAATTTTAAGTCAAATGCAATCTGACAGCCCTTTCATTATGCTGCATTTCTCACAATTGCCTCAGCTCTTACAACACTGCTTATCTGCGCCACCACAGTAGCAGTGTTATCTCTGGCAAACAGAAGAGTTTGGAACATCGATTTCAGGACATTTTTGCTGTATCCCTCCAAAAAGCAGAGTTTTCCACTGGGCAGGCTTACAGAAGGACTGCCCTGAGGGTGAGGAGGAGGAGCTGTACCAACCTTCAGCACTGTCACATACGGGGTCCCATCGGGTCCATATTTGCTGCCGTTGACTTCCACGTGTTTCAGCCACTGGATGTGAGGCTGGGCATCGCTGTAGACCTTGCAGTGGAACTCCACATTGCTCCCTACCACCACAGTCTGGTTGGCAGGGAGCCCTGCTTGCAGGATTGGTCGGTGGGGCGACCTTTCTGAAAACCAGAAAAGAGAAGGAACCCTAATTTAGTTGTCTTATTTTCCCCCAGCAAGTATTCTCTGAATTCATCTTCTGGCTTTTCAGGGGAAAGGGTACAGACTAGGTTTGTCCCCCAGGGGTGTCCTGATCACTGCCCTTCCCAGGGCTTCTCAAGCCAGACAGGGAAGAACCACCTGGGAAGGGAGAAGACATTTCAGCCCTGCCACTCCTTCTCTGAGACCTCTGCAGACCCCCTGAGTGATTTACTGATCATAGAGGTGAGCCTGAATCATTGGCCAAAAAGAAGCTTGTTGCTGGTTTTAGAAGACACATCATCCAACACTTTGGGAAAAAAACCAAGCTCCTGCTTCCCATATCCTGCCATGCATCTATTCAACATCACCACAGGTCAGCTGTTGAGGGAAAACAGTGAAATCTCACCTAACACATCCAGCTGGTAGGTGTGCCTAATGTTGCCATATTTGTTCTCCACGACACAGGTGTAATTCCCCCGATCTGATGGCACCACGCTCTCCATCACCAGGCTCCACTGCTGGTGTCGCAGCTAGGAGGAGAAATCAAACCATCACCACCACCAAAGCAATGAACAATCACTGAGCTTCCACACTCTTGGACCCCAGAGGAAGCCTGAACATCACAAGGACCCATTTACAAGGATCATTAAAGTATTAATGAGAAAAGGCTTTAAGACCCATGTAAAAATGATGCATAAAAATGCAATACACTGAGATTTCAATGGGGAATTCTATAATAATCACACAATAATCACAATAACAAAGCCAGCTCACAACTAAATGTGGCACCAGTCATCAGAATAACAACTCCAGTAGGCATCATATAGGTCCTATATTTTAATATTCTGATCCATATTTTAAAATGTGTGCACTATGGAGGCAACAGGTTATGGCATCTGTCTGAACAAAACAGGTTTCTCGAACAGAGTCTCCTAAATTCCCTCTAAAAAACAGGAGCAAACATATCCAGCCTCAAACCTGGTCCCAAGGATGCTTGGCCAGCTCTTCTATTTTGGCACCGAGTTTTATACTGGTTGGTTTTCTGTGTGTGGCTCATGTCCAGAGCTGATGGTGGTTCAGTAGCAGAAGGGAAAGCACCACCCTGACCTGCTGCCCTGTTATCTCAGCTAGAACAATTGTTTCTAATGATTATAAAGGAAATAATGGATATGGAAAGCAAATCTTGAATTAATACAGAAAGCAACCAACAGTAACAAAGATGACTTCCGGGTGCACAGCATATGAAAGCTCTCCAAATCTCTGGATATTAATTTGATGCCTTCTGCCGCCCAAAGCAGAACATTTAACTTTATTAAACATTTTGAAGGTGACCCCAAGGACACAGAAGCAGGAGATTTACAATAATGCTGCACTATGGAATGTCAAGGGCTGATGGGAAAAACAAGGGTGTAATTGCTCCTGGAGATTTCTTGCTGCAGCAGGTGAACTCAAATATGAAGTCATTTAACCTCTTTTGCTACACATAAATTGCATCCACATGCTTTCTGTAAAAGGGCCAAGTTGCAATCAAAGCCAGAACTTTGCAAAGAGCAGGTTTAAAACCATAGGACTAGACAGCTTAGTTGCAAGATAAGCAAACAAATGTCATTTTAACAATTTGTAGACCTCTGCAGCCCTGAAAACAGCACTGCTGAGCACCCCATTTTTCAGAGAATGCTGAATATGGCATTTCTCTTCCTTTCGGAGTACGGGTAACAGGAGGCTGTGAGCAAACATTTTGTGCAGACAACTCAGCTGTGGCAGATGTCTGGTCAGCTCGGGCTGCACCTCTGCCCACCCAGGACGGCACAAATGGAGGAGCTCAGTGAAGGAGCAGAACCAACACCCCACCTCTGGTAAAGCAACATCCCCCTTGCTGCATCTCTGTAGCCTGTGGCAATTACAGAGCAAGAGAAGCTCTGAGAACAGAGAGCCTGGACCCCGAGCCCACAGCTGAACAGACTGTCACAGAAGTTTCAATGCAAATTTGTGGCTGCTCAGTGGCTCACTTCCATACTGGTTTGTCTCACAGTTGTGTCTAAAGGCTTCTTTAAATCCACTTTTCAGCACTGCAAAACATTTGCATCTGGAACCACAGAGAGCCACTCCAAGGAAATGGGGGTCCAGACACATGGATGACTCCCTGGTCTGACCTGTACACTAAAACCAGGTCTAAATTAGGTGTGTTTTACTAAGGATGCACTTTCAAAAACTTTTATGACACTTTCAAAGAACTTCTCTTCATCTGGTTTGTGATGGGAACTTTGAATAGGGAAGAAGGGGCACAGACTCATGGGGCAGAACTAGTTTGGAAGCTTAAGAAGACATTTTTAATTTTTAAGATCTTTGGCAGGAGATAGTAATTCTCATGTTAGGATAGCCACTGCACTCAATAAAACACCAGAAACATGAAGTGACTTAGTGCAGGCATTAATCAAGTGGGTGAGATACTGGAAATCCCTCTGGTTTATTTGGTGTTGTCATTCTTGGCTCCCTGTGAAACAAACATTTGCAGACACACTTGGAACCTCATGTTTGCCAGACTGGTATGCAAGTCAGTGCACTGGGCTGGGGAAGGGATAATCCTCCATCTCCCCTCCCCCTCAATCTTCCCTTCTAGGGTCATTTAACACACACAGGCTTACAATATTAGAGATTCCAACACGGATTTAACCATTAATGCTCTTTGGGAAATTTCATATGATAAGTCATATGAATTTCTTTTCTTTACCAGTAAGGATGAACTGTAATAAAACCAGGTTAGCCTGTCCATCATGTTTTCAACACTCACTCTTCTCTCTTGCAGGGTTTACACTGGACAGTCACATGGATCCAAATGCCATGTGCAAGGTGCAGATGTGGAAGAGTGGTCAGCTTTCATTTGCTGACAACATCCTTCTCACAACCAACATTTAAACATCTTTCACACACTGAAAACAAATGAAAACATTCCCAGCTCGAGGATTTCTGGGTTAAGACCCGATCTCGAGATGAAGCAAGCCAACCCAACTCTGCCAGATCTGGATCTTGCCCATTCTTTTCAAGCTGCCTAATCCTGTTATGAAGTTAAGTTGTAACAGAGAATTTAAATCTTAAATACATGAGATACCAAGCAGGTTTTCAATCTCCTTTTCTGGTTCAAATCTCAGCCTATATCTATCAGTATATTTATATTGGATGAGATTTACACTAGATTACTCATGTCTAATTGTGGCTCATGACCAAAAGCAAGCAAATAAAGGAAGGAAAATTACAGAGAAAGATGTCTTTATATCAAGAATGGGACAAAGAACTACACCTAGACAGATAGAGAGCTTAAACCAATCTTCCTGTAATTGTCCTGACAATGCTTCAATAGCTCTATTAAGCATTGACTTGTTGCTGGAAGGTGCCCCCAGAGAAACAAAGCACAGCATGCCAAAGACTCACTACCATGTTTCGGAGGATGAAACGTGTCAATTTAAACTCAAAGATAGATTAAAACTACTGGAAAGTGGGTAGGGGAATTGCTTTCAGCTTTAGATTTTTTTTTTCTGCAGGCATAATTTAGTGCAGCTGATGTGACACAGTTTAGTAAAAAGCCGTTGGAATGGCGCACGCAAGCCTGAAAACACTTCAGGATGATCCTCACAGCCTGCAATTAGTAAAAGATGCTCGTGCTTTGTGAATGTCATCTGCTGAAGAGCAGTTTACCCACAGGAGTTGCCTCCCCACTTCTTTACCCTCCATGGCTTTTCAGCAGATCCAAACCTGAGCGTGTTCTCAGCCTCATCCAGGCTGGAGCAGGGACAGGACTGAGGAAGGAGCTTTAAAGGCTTCACTGAAGCCATCACAAAAGGCTCTTTCAGGAACAGGTCTGAGCTAACAGGAAAGAAACAGCCCAAAACTGTGGGGAGGGAGGACTTCTTTGAATCCTTCTCTGGTTTCTGGAGCATGGTATGCTTTGCATGCTCAGTCCGTTTTCAAAACACTATGGATGTGGCAGGCATCAGCACACAACTTACTACAAGGCACCCTCTCTCCTTAGCAGCTGAGTCCAGGGATATGTCAGGACTGGCAGAGTGCAGGGAAAAGCTGCTGTTCAAGAGTCCTTCCTGCTATGATGATTTTGTTATAATCAGCTGCACCAGTTTTATTGTCCCTAAATAAAACCGGAACAGAGCGTCCGACTGTGACCTCAAGGGGACAAAGTAATAACAACAGCAGCAAAATCTGGGAAAAGCTGATTTTCCTTCTAAAATCCTGCCATAATTCATCACATAAAGTAACACAGAGATTTCTGGCTAATTAAATGATTTGACTGCAGTGGAGTTTTGTGTCCCTGAGCTCTATCTGCATACATGAGCCAGAGCATTTGCCAGAACACCTCATGGTAGAAAGGAAACAGGGAGAAGAAAGCAGCCAAGGCGCAGATGCTATTACTCTGGCTACAAGGGAATCCAACACTTGACCAAGGGTCAGTGATTTATACCACAAGAATGTTAATGACTACCAGCATGAGGATCCAGCTCTTTGGTGAGGTCTTTCCTATACCTTCAAAGGACACTGAATAGGTTTTCTTTGAGATCTGGGAGTAGCTATGGCTTGGTCCAACACATCTCAATGCACTGTGCTCATCTCCAGAAATTAGGACATAAGATTCTGCTCCTCCTTTTTCATCCCTGTTCACAACGCAACCATAAACCCAGCCTCGTTTTTACCTACTCCATGAATAATCACTATACACAAACTCAGAGAATTAGACTTTGATCCCAAAGGACAGCAGTCCTTTTTAACAATTTGGTGCCAAGCAATTCCTATGAGTGCAAGAATCCCCTTCATTTCTACACAGTCAGGACAGTGCTCCTAAAAGTACCCTTGTTAATCACTGTGCAATACAATTTTCTAGTTGGTAGAAATAATAAAAAAATTGAGATCCAAACCAAGACCTTACCTTAATGCCCCCAATCCTGTGCTCCCCTTTGAACTCCTTGCCATTTTTCAGCCAGTAGATGGAGGGAGTTGGGTTTCCACCCGCCGGACATCGGAAGCGGACGGTGTTGGCGGCGGGAACTGCCAGCAGCTTCTTCTCCATCTTATCTGGCCGGGTCCAGAAGGGGACACCTGGGAAAGGGAAAACCAAGCTGAACAAGCCCTTTTCTGCCACAGAGGATATCAGCTGGTGAGCAGATGCATTTGAGGAGTCTTTGGCATGTGCAGATTGACAGTCAAATTGCTACCTGCTGCAGTTAAGATAAATGACACAGAAATGCTTTCCAGCTAAATGACTCCCCTAGACATAGAGAGAGTGTTAGCATTTCAGTTCTGTGATGAAAGGTTCACGACCAGGTTCTTGTCTGGGAAATGCCAGTATAAATCTAAAGTGGCTGCTTTTAAATCAACAAGTAGAGTTATCCCAGATCAGGATGAGAATCTGGCCGCAGCATGTAAAAAGATACAGATGTACCTTTGGGACATTAGTAGCCAAGAAGCATAAACAGCAGAAAGATGTTAGAACTGTTAAAGAATGTTGATGGGCCAGCAAGGGAGCAGAGAAAAAGTATGAGCTGAGTGCACTGGAAAATGTTCCTCCTCAGTGAGTGCAAATGTAGTGTAGCCTCCTTAAGGGATGGAAAGAAAAAACCACGCCAGTGCCAAACTGGTTTATCATGTTTATGTTCTTTAAGTACGAGTGATTTTAGTTTTAAAGATTCATGTTACCTTTGAACAGGGATAGATTTTTAAACACCAGTGTTAGCATGAGATACTTTTTATAATCTGCCTCAAGTACAGCTACGTTCCTTGGCTGTGTTACAAACATTACATATTAACTCCAAATTAAGGCAGCAGCAGCGGCAAACTCATTATACAGGGAAGAAAGAAAAGGTTTTTTAAAAAAGCCTCCCATGCTTTCCTTTCTGCTTAAGGGAACACTGCAGAGCTGCACATGCTGTGTTTCCCCGGCCACACCAGGGCCACATCCAGCTCCCCAGATCTGTGCTCCAGCAAAGCCAAAGGCAGATGGGCAGGCGGTGTCTGGGCTGCAAAACAGCAAGAAGGAGGGCGAGGAGTGCAAATGGCATCTCCTCCAGTTGGGCAGGAAAAACTCACAGACATGGAGCACCAGTTGCAGTGGTATGTGTGCTTCTGGCCAAGACAAACCAAAGGCACTGGTTCTCCAAGAACCGCCTTGGAGAGCACGACGGCCACCAAAGCTGTTGGGAAAGCCTTGCTGCTGGCCTCTCTGCAGTGGTGACAATGCTCAGAAACACCACCCAGCATCACAGCCCCATCTCAGCGCTACTCTGAAGCCCCTGTAATCCCCTTTCCCTTAATGACAAGGGTGTACAGTTTTCCCTCTTGTTGCATCCCTTGGAGATTCATGGGAGCTGCTCCTTTTCTCCAGCACTCCTTAGCCCCGATGCATTTGACTGCATTGATACCCATCCCACTGCAATTCCCGGCAGACCAGTGATTGACCCCTTGGTGCAAGTCCCCAGTGTCCCCCACGCAGGCTCCCTGCTGCATTCCAGCTCCAAGGATACTGCAGGAAAGGTCATACAGCTCAGCCAAGGCAATCCGTGCACTCACTGGTTTTTAGCACCTGCCAGCATTTTCCTCATGCTTCCCCCTCCTTGCAAAGTCCACAAGGAGCTGGATATCAGAAGCTCCATCCAGGACACCCTTGTGCTAGAGACAGCCCTGCTGGGCACATCTCATGTCCCATCTGCCTCCCCACCTCTGCAGTGGGATGGCTGGATGTGGGTGCCTCAGTAACACCATCCCAGGGTGGGAAATCCAGCACTGAGGGTTGCATCTGCCCTCAGCCTGCCTTGCACAAGAGTGTGATGCCTATCAGAGTGAGCCCCACGTATCAGAGGGATCTGCGCTCACCCATCCCGCGTACGCCTCACTTTCCAAATAACGAAACTGCTCAAGGCCCTTTTCTTGCCAGGATGGCACTGGATCCAGCAGGAGCATGGCTGGCACAAACAACAGCAAAAGGAGGAATCCCTGCAATTCCCATGGTCCTGGAAAATCCCAGCTACAAACTGTGCTGTGAACACATGGCACATCCAGAAATACTACATGATAAAGTGAGCTAAAATGGGACATCATGCAGCCATCTACCATTTCAAATGGTAGAACTGCACAAAAATGGGGAATATTTAAAAAAAAATTTACAAGAGTGGGTGCAACTGCCTAAGGAAGAACAGGTCTGATGGTAAAAAGATGATACTGTTATAGCAGGAAGGAAGGGCAGAAACCCAGCAAAGACTGGGCAAATCCCCAGGCAGCAGCAGGGGAGTGAATGCAGAGGACACTTGGGGTGGCACTGGGAAGGCTGGAGAGGAGAGGGCTCCAAAACCATGCTGGGGGATGTCTGGTCCTTGATTTCTGAAGCCTGGGCTGTTTTCTAGCCAAATGCTTCCTTTTGGCAATGCACCTTGATTTTCTGGGGATGTTACATGAGGTTAACAGGGCTAGAGGAGAGAGGAATGGCAAAGCCCAGGCACAGATGGAAAAGTTCCCTTTTGCCACCACCACAGAAAGCAGTCAAATAACCTGCTGTTTGTTGTTTGATTAACATATCTGCTCATAAGAAATCTCATTTTATGGTGTTGGTGACAATCATCTAGACACTGAGGTGTAATTGCACCACATGGTCACCTGGCCAGGACCAGGCTCCTCCTTTTTTCTTTTTGAGGCTCTTCCCTTTTACACAACATCTGCATGTGCTGCAGGGCGATGTTTTATCACATTTTTTCACTCAAAAGGTGAGTTTGAGTCTCACAGGAGATCCATCAACCCACTGGCTGCAAATGTTGTCAATGAAGCCAAGGGAGATTTTGCTATCAGACATCAGAGAGGAGCTCAAGATAGAGCCCAGGAAAGTTTCCAGCTGGGGATATTCTCTATATGGAGCAAAGGCAGGATTTGCTCCTGCCTGCTGCAATTAGACACAACTTCTTCCCTGAGTGCTTTCCCTCGTTTGGGTGCTCTTCTGTGAGATTCAGGGCTTGCCAGGGCTGGGCACTCCTGGATTATTGTGCCAAGTCTTAAACAGGGCATTGCTCTCAAGTCAAACTGGAACTGGAAGAAAGCGTCTACACATTGAAAACAGTGCCTTTGTTCTCACTTGCAGGAGCAGTGAACAAAACATCCCTGCTTTTGCTTTGCTCTGCCCTCTGAGTCCTTTCATTCCCACTTTTTAAGGGGCTGAAAATGTTGCTAACTCTTCTTTTCAAGCAAAGTTTGCGAAGATCCAGAGAGTTTTGGGAGCGAGAAAAGAGGAAGGATGAAAGACAGGAAAACTTTCTAGACTAGCTCTCTCTAAATTAATTACCAGCAATGTTTTTGCATGTGCAGGTGTGGAAAAAAAAAAGGGACCCACAAACATTATCACCAGCCCTTTCCCATCATCAAACACTAAGCCTGACGGTCCGTTTTGTTCGTCAAAGACATCGGCCACCCATCCAACTGGAATGACCAATTAAAAAAAACCTGAGAGCAATACTTGGAATAATTAATACAGCCAAGCACTCATTTAGCAATTAGGAGCCGCCACCAAATTCTGTGGCAGACAGAATCAACCCTAATTGTGTAATTTCCCCAGCTGACGCCTCGGAGGACAGAGCCAGATTTAATTGGAGATTATGGGGGCTCTTTGAAGGTGCTGGGGCTGCGCAGTGGGGGCTCCAAACAAACAGATACAAGAGGGGTAGGGAGCACTGGGGCAGAAGCACAGTGTGTGAAAAGGGAGTTTTGTTTTTGTTTCAGGAACAGGAAAAACAGCTGTGGAGAACAGAGGTATCAGAAAGCCTCTTTCTGCAAAGGCAGATCACGGTTTGTGACACGGCTGCAACAAACGAGTTGATTTGAGGCTGTTCAAGTTCCTCCTTATTCTTTCCTGCTGCCCATCCCTAAGGGATGCCCTGTTTCTGTACTGCCCTTCAGAGAGAAAACTGAAAGTGAGCAGAGCAGGGCACTTCACATGGAATTGGCTATGTCCAGCCCTTAAAATTAACAAGATTAGCTTCAAACTCATGATGCTATTGGAACCAGCTTTCCAAACTCTCCACTATATGAGGAAGAGAAATTCTGTTGATTAACACAATCAAGCCAGAAAAGGAACTTATCATCACAACAGGGCAGGACAAAAAGATTTCTTTCAGTGATATACAGTGAGGCAACACTCAGTGAGCCAGTCCAGGATGGATTGCCTCCCCTGAATATGAAACATTATCTGTTAGTCTGACTGGATGCCTTTAAGGTCCCTTTCAACCCTAACCATCCTATGAGTCTGTGGCACTTTTCTTTTGCATGAAAGCATTTATCGCCTTTCCTCCTCTAACTACTGACCACTGCTCACACACCCCATCAGTAGGGCACACTTTTGGCACAGGAGATAGAGGACCTGGGTCTTTGGGCTGCCCACAGAACATGGCACTGCCTAGGATGGTCCTTCAACCCCTGCTCCTGGTGGGATGTCCTGACTGGTGGTACCAGGGTTAACAACACAGCTCCCCAGACTCAGGAGCCCTCTGAAGGTTAAGTGGAGGACCTGACATCAAAGAAAGCACCATAAAATACACCTGTGCCATGAAACGCCGTGAGGTTTCACCGCACTGACACATTTAGCTAATCAACCATTTTTATATCAGAAGAGAATCCAACTTTCTATAAGGAGACCTTTAAGCAAAGCCAGCCATTACTTTCAGGTCTAAAAACAAAGACAGCCTTAAAGTCAAGAAGACCCAGAAAACAGGCTATAAATACATGTGGCAAAACGTGTGTTTTCCTTTTCAGTGAAGAAAAACTTCTTTCTGTACCATAAGCCAACTGATGTTTTGTGATACCTGTTGCTAAGAGATTGAGTTCTTCATAAACCACATAAAAAATGTACAGAACCATCAGTTGTGCTCATCAGAAGCCACACTGCAGCAGGAAAAAATCCTAACCAAACCAGACCTTATGTCTGCACCAGGAGCCCTGAGCACCTCTGCAAAGGTGCCTGTCATCTGGCAGGATTTGGCTCCTAATTAGAAGCTATCAGAAAACCACTAACTGCTGCTGATGGGTCTCCTGGCACTGTAACTCACCATTACTGTCCACACACTGCACACACAGCAGTATTAACTTACTGCAGCAGCAGACCTGTTTGAAAGAGTCCTGCATGTCCAATGCTATGGGCAGGAGAGATTTTCCAGTCATGTTGAACTTCTGCCAATGTACATAGCAGACTGGGAGTTCAAATGCAAGACATTTATTTATGAAGAACACATACACATGGGCAGCTCACTCTGCAGAAGTATAAAGACCAGAATAAAACACAACACTAACACCTCTGAAGCCTGTAATGATCCTAATTAATGCTATTGCACTTACAGAAAGCATCACTGGGATTGAAAGAGATTCACTGTGTAAGCACCAAGCACTGTCCTGAGACTCTCTTCCTCCCAGGAGTGAAAGAAAAATCCACTAAAGCCAAAGATAAGCCCCCACTTACAGCATCAGTAAATCTGGCCCTTTGGCTAGCATATATTTTGTACTCTGAGTCCTGTCAAGATGCTGGTAAGGACCAGAATCAGAACAGTTAAAAGTAAAGCAGTCGAGGTTTGAAATGGTATAAAACTGGTGTGAAATCAGTGTAGTGAAACAAATATCTTTATATCTAAATATATATAGATATACAGATATATAGATAGAGTAGGTGGGTTTGTCTGGATCTACATACAAGGAGAATTTGTAACTACTCATCTATTAAGATTCTCAACATCAAGTCTTCAAAACACAGTACTGCTGCTGTAGGATTCCACAGCAGCAATACCACTCTGGCAGCTGTTTCTAAATTTTTAGATAAATTTCCTCATGGTTCCATCCTAAGGACACTGATTTTAGCTCAAAGAGAGAGCTGCTGTGCAAATACATGAACACCCAGATCAGCTGCACTGCTTGGGAGCCAGAGCTTCTTCAAAGAAAAGGCCTCTGTATTCCAGATAAACAAATTACCTGTATCTTCTGACTCATCATCGTCATCCTCATCATCACCTGAGGAAGGGGAATCTGCAAAGAGACAAGAGAGAAGTGAGGCAGAAGGAGGATGGTACATGGGGACACCACGCTGGATGAGGCTGCTGGTGTCACAGCAAGGGAGGACATCCAAGTGATGGTTCACCCTCAGCAGCTCCACCAGCCCACCCCCTGATGCTGCTGGGCCAGGCACAACTGGGCAGAGCTTTCTCAGCTGGGAGAGAGGTGCCAGTGCTCTGAAAACGTGGTCCAATGTCAAATACTTCTCCCTGTGTGAAATGCTCTCTTCTCCATAATTACAAAAGAAATTCTAAGCTGGAAAATTTCGTTTTGCAGAACAAGCTCTCTGACTGCTTTTTTCCCCCTTACCTCTAGCATTCACTCTGAAGACTTTATTTTACCATGTCTCAAAACTACAGGTCAGCATTTCTAATTCACTTTCCCTGCATTTTTCTTTTAACTCAATATCCCCCCGTCACATCTCCCTTCATTGACTCTTTGAACAAACACCAAAACTTTTGAACTTCTTGCAATCAAACCTCTCTCCATTGTTTTGATGGCTATTCCATGAACCAGCTCCCTTTAGTTATACTCCTCCCACAGAGGCACCTCAAGGCTGTAACTCAATACAGGCAAACAGGTGGGAAGTTTCCATCTGTATCTCTCCAAAACATCCTGAACTGTTTCTTTTAATGTGGTCTAACATTTCACCTTCTCCAAGCTGTCCACAGTGAAGGCTCAGTCCTTCTTTTCCCATCAAGAGACTACTGTAAATGTAAATGCCATTATCAAATAGATGTTTGATTTTAGTGTTTGATTTAGTTTACAGAGTTCAGTTTAGTACAGCTCAGCTTCTGGAAGATTTAGGCACCACTGACGTTACAAAATCTCCAGGAATTTTTCTTTTGAATAAAGGTAAAATGCTATCATCCCAGCAGCCTTTATGTTCTGAGACAGTGTCTAAAGAACTTGGCCTTAAACACTAGAAAACAGGAAACATTATGAGTGTTCAACATGTGGCCAGAAATGTAAAGTTGCTTAAGACCAAGCCAGGCAGAACATCCTTCATTGAAAGATGCACTTGAGTTTTATGCTGTTTTCTGACCTGCACAGTGGAGGTAAAAATGGAAAAAGGTGGGGAGAGGATAAAAAGAGTGAAAAGAGAAGGAGAGGTAACAACAGATTGGTCTTCCCTGCAGAATCTGGAAGGGCCTTCCAGGCATTTTCACCATCCAGAGAAGCAACACGTGAAACATCTCCCTCATCTGCTTTGCACCTTCTCCTTGGCAAAGCCTCAAGGACAACTTTTAACACGTATCTAACTGCAAATCCACAGTTGAGGTCCTGCTGGCAGCACAACTAGGGAAATGCCACGGGGCTTGCTGAAAGTGAAGTGGATGTTTAGGTGTTTTGGCTGATCCAGCAGGTTTACTCAAGTCCTGGCGAAGGCAGAAACTGAGCCAAATCCCCACCAGCATCGACAGAGAAATCAACACCTTCACAGCTCTGCTCCCAGATTTGGTTACCCATTTATTAACACAGGATTATAGTTTACCTCTGCTTTCCAATGAATCCGTTATGGCCAGAGGAGTAGAATCAATTTTTAAACGAATTCAAAAACATTTTCACAAGTTGAGGGAAATCTTTGACTTTGCTTGTTTTCAAGATGACATGTGAAGCTTAGATTTTAAGACCAAATATCCTGTATTCATAGCAACTGACCAATTCAGGTTACTAAAACATGACATTTTTCAAAAGGTGACTAAAAATTGTAAGCTATTTGTTTATAATTTACTAAACCAGTAATCTTTTGCAGAAGTTGTTGAGTACTGTCACTGCTCAAAAGGGCTTTAATTACAAATGTAAAAGGACTAAATTTTGTAATGCTTGGCCTTGGGTCATTTGAAAGTTCTGTTTGCTGGTACCAGCCTGCAGTCCATGCTCATCACAGGGGTGCTGCTCAGCCACTAAAGCCAAAGGCTGCTCTGTGCATGAAATGGTTACAGAAATGGAGCTTCTGCCAACAGGGCTGGATATCAGTTTGGGCACGCAGGCTCTACATGATCCTTTCCAAGTGCTCAGGTTTTAACGGGACAGTATGTTTCTTTTTGTAAACTAGCAAAACAATCAAGCTCCTTGTCTGTCAAGGGGAGGAATTTTAGAGATCAAATCCTGGTATTGGCTCTTGGCCCTTGCTAGCTCCAGCATCTATTAGCTCTGCTTCCAGCATCAGACTGTGCACAGTTCAGAGTCACTGCAGAGCAGTCAAGTTTGCTGCAGACTCAAATCTCATGGCTCTGTGTAGGAAAATCCTGATATGCCCCTAGGATCTGGAAGCATCTCTCAAAATGGAACTTAAGTGTGGATCAGCTATTCCAAACACACCCAGCCTAATTTTGCACCTAAGAACACACATCAGAGCAATTCCAGTTTGTTAGTACAGTTTTAAACCAGGTTAACACAGAGAATAACTCCAGCCCCAAACATCAAATATCCACATGAACACCTGACCAGACACCTGAGCTAACTGTTGGCATTACCTTTAAGAATAGGGGACACAAACCACAAATCTCTGATCACAGTCTCACCTCTGCAGTGCACACTGAGCAATCAATACTAATTATGAAGAAATATCTGAGCATATGAGAGGCACCACTATTGCCACATAAAGCAGGGCTTCAAAGTTTAAAACAAGTGCGGCTGACAGCTAAAAAGTAGGCTCCCACATTACCAGCACTTTGGTGGTAATGACAGTGGGCTAATAGAATCAAAGACTCATAATGTTGTCAGAAAGCAGGTTCAGGTTACTCGCTAGTTCTTAAGCTGTTATTAGCTATTATTAGTGAAGAGGAAAAATACAGGGGCTTAAACTTTTTAAAAGCAGAGGATTATCAATCCTTCCACTATTAAAAACAATTTCTCACTTTACAAACTTTAGGGGCTGGCAGCTGTTTCATTTGAGCATGTAACCAGCTGCCCTCTCTTGCCTCCCCTGCTGCCCCTTGAACTCAAAAGCATTTTCATGTCACTTAGGAAAAAAAGAGAGTAACATTTCTAACAACCTGCAGTTTGCTGGATAGCCCCAACAATCTTACCTAGCTCAAGAAAGCCTTTCAAGGGCCAAATACTTCTCTAACCATTTAATTGATATGACCTTGAAGCATTCACAGCAATCTCCAGTAACGCTCAATAAAAAGCAGATGTTGCTAAAGGCTTGGTGAAACGAGCTTTTATTCTCGTTTTCTCTCACACAGTTCTATTGCATGAGAAAGCTCTTTATGGAGTGGATGTGTCAGTCACAAACATCTCTTGTGTTTGGGTTTCAAACAGAGACTTACTTTTTGAGGGAACTCAACTTTTGGAGAAATGACCTGCTATTCAAGGATTTTTGAAAAAGCTCCAATAGTACAAGGGCAAATAAAAATTTTTAAACCCTGAGATCCACAAGGGGCTAATTCACCTGAAAATTCAGGCTTTTAACCCATGATCAGGAGGTTTTTTTATCTGCTCACAGTGATGAGTTTCCATCTACCAATGCATCAGCCTGAAATAATGAAAATGACCTTTGTGTTGGTGGTTAGCTATCTGAAAACAACAGATCTTTTTGGCATTCTGTGGTCAGTGATCCAGGCTTGGACAGCTTGTAGCTGTTCTGTTCTATTGTCCTAAAAAAAATATGGCCAAGCAAATGACAGCATGTGCTTTGCTAACACAGCACTTGTTTGCAATGTATGAATCCCAACAAGTAACTTTGATGAAACACATATTTTGGATATATCACAGCTCTCTCCAAAGCAAGCTAGCAATTTGTGATAACTGTGATGGAGGGCAAAGATTTACCAGCTACGACAGAGAAACAGTTTTCAGGAATTCCAGCTTTTACCACTGATTTGTTACATAACATGGAAAATATAATTTAATCCCTGTGAGCCATAGTTCACTCACAAAATACTTCAAAGGCACAGGTAATATTTGAGTGTTAAAGGGGATTTGAGGTTAATCTGACTAGCACCCTAAGTTTCTCTCAGTATTAACATCAAGCTTCAACATTTGGTATGGACATGCGAGCATTCTTCTATTGGTTTGTTTTGCCAGTCTAATCACAGACCCTCCAAGGACAGACAAACGAAATCACCAGTTGTACTGAACATGTAGAAGTGCAAAAATTTTTTTTAAAAAGGAAAAGAAAATCACAGAAATAGCTGTATTTCTCCACATACCTGTGACTCTGACTGTAAAGTTTCCCAGGACCTCGTTGGAATGCCTCGGCTTGCAACTGTACAGTCCCGAGTCATCATATGACACATTGATTATCTTCAACAGTTTTTGTCCAATATGAGTTCTGTTGGTAGGTGCAATTCCAATACCATCTTTAAACCAGAAAACAGACACAGAAGAGCCTTGGGTGTTACAGGAAAGTTCAATGGTATCTCCATTTCCAAACACCAACTCTTCCAGAAAGGCGGTCTCACTCCTCAAGTATTCTGCAAAGGGAGAAAGAAACGGAGATGAATAAATGAGAGCAGGTGTCAGAGACAGAAAGGGTGTTTAAAAAAGAAACATATCTTGTATTTGCTCCACTGATGCATCCATGTGCCCAGGCCTTCCCCTTGAAAAGACAGTCAGGTCTGTGGCTGGTCTACAAGGATGGCTTTGACCCTGTGGCAACCAAACCACATCCAGCCCACCAGGTGCATCACAAGAAACAGCACACACCTCAGGAAGGGTCATTGCAACACCCAGTGCTGCAGGTGAGGGGGGTGATCTGGCAGAAATAAGTGTATGCTGGCAAGCTCAGTCCCTGGACCTCCTTTTGTTTATTCCTGTGAGTCTGTCCACAAACCCTACCAGATCCAGCAAGGACAGGACACGAAAAACAGAACCAGGCATAAACCAAATTTCTTATGTCACTCTGGGTGACCAAAAGGCAGCCATCTGTGGGCTGAAGAAAACAGGTGGAAAGCTAGACAGAAGACATAGGCTGGAATATCTAAAATAAATGAAACCATCACTAGGTTCCTGCTGAAGTTATTCTCTATGCAACCAAAGTGCAGAATCAAAGACATATTCATAGATTATGACTTCACTGCAGGTACCAATGCAGGTACAGCTCCAAATGGCTGGGGATACAGTATTGGCTTCAGGATGCTCTTTTGCTTTGAGGTGAAAGAGTTGGAGTAGGCTGTAAGAGAAAAACGTATTGCTTTTCATGCCACACATGTTTTTTATTCTTTTCATCCTTGTATAAATGTAAAGATTTAAAATATAAAAATGTTGCAGTCAACAGCCTTGCAGGGTAGAAAGAAAGGATTCTGGAGGCCTGAGAAGGTGCTCTGTGATGGGAGGTATTGTCTCACAGGAGGCAAAGCCCACACTCATTGGGATTACAAAGAACCTTTCCTCACACCACAGCAGCAATTCCAACTCAAATATTTTATGGTTTGGCCAGAATGTTGTGTGGTGTTCATGCAGTCAAAGGTTTAGGGTGTTGGGTTTTTTCCCTTTTAATAAAATTTTTCCTGGAAAGCATATACTTTTAGTGAATCAAAGAAGCAGACTGAACTCCATGGACAATGTCCTTGCTATCAGACCAGCACTCATTGCTACATTTGAGTGTTCACCCACGGTCTCTTCCCAGCTGGGATATATCTCTAGTCAAGAAATATCCTCTTTTAACTGTTCAAGTTTTTTCTTCCTTCTTCTAGACTATGAGGATTTTTTCACTGGTACCAACTTTGGCTTCAAATTAAAAAGTCCAGAGGACAGCTTTGCACTTGCAAGACTGAGTACTGGTCTAACTCTGATAGAACCTCTTGCTAATTTAATCTACAGGAAAACAAACCCCACACAACTGTACAACCCCTCCACACAAAATAGTTCTACCAAAGCTGTTAGCCAAATGATCAAGCCTTGTATATTTTGGCTTTTGTATTATAAACCTACTGAACAGGAACAAGAACAGACTAAACACAGGCCAAACTGTACTGGTTAGCCATTTAAAAGGAAATAACTCTTTTTTAAAAAACCATAATGAACCTGGGTTAATGACAAAGCAACAAAGAATTTTTATAAAATGTATACAGGGAATGCTGAAATGAAGAGGAAAGTAAGACTCAGCAGATGTTCTGGAGTCTCAAGCTTTGTCTGTGGAATGAAGCAACATCTCTTGTTTCTGACAACTTCATTTTGGCATCTCTGCCCTCAGTCTCCCCAGTGGGTCTCCAGCAGACATTGTGATGCAAAGTTTGGTTCTAGTGACTTTATTCCTACTGACTGGGCATAATCTTGGGAAAGATGTTGTGCTGAATTAAAAGAAGAAGGCTACTACTGGTCTTAATCTCACTTACTTTAATTGTTTTTCAAACTTTTGTTTATCTATTTTTGGCTTAAAAAAATAAACAGGACCCAAACTGGAGATCTCCACAAAGTATTTAAATGGGCACTCAAACGCTTTCAAGCACTTTGCCAACTGTGACCTTGGAGAAACAACTTTTACTCTCATTCCTTATATAGCTTTCAAGTACAAAGATAAATCTGAAAGCAGAGACAGTCTCATTTCCATGCTTAAAACAGCAGGAGTTCAAAGCAGGGAACCGAAGCTCAGATCTCTCACAGCGTGGCCAGAGTCCAGCACCTCCTTCCTGCCTTCCAGCTGCAAGCGCCCGGTGTTTCCAACACCTTTTCAACCAGAGACACCAAGACATGAAGGACAGATGAATCTGCTCCCTCTGAGGCCACCTCTCCAGCTATAAAATAATGGGAGGGGACACAGCCAGGACAGTGAGCTCAGCTGACCCAAGGGATATTCCTGACTATATACATTATTCTCAGCAATAAAACTGGGGAAAGGAGGAGGAAGGGGGATTGTTTGGAGTGGTGGCATTTGTCTTTTTCAGTGACCAGATGAGGGAGCCTGGCAGTCCTGGGGATGGCTGAACACCTGCCTGGGGAAATGGTGAAATAATTCCTTGCTCTGCTTCGCTTCTGTGTACAGCCCTTGCTTCTCTTATTAAATTGTCTTTATCATCACCCATAAAAGCTTTCACAATTTTACTCTTCCAATTCTCTCCTCCATCCTCCAAGGTGGGGTGAGCAAGCTGCAGTGTGGGGCTGAGTTCCCAGATGGGGTTAACTACGACACACAGGTATAAATTACCAGGGAGTTAACTTGTGTAGGGGTTACAGGAGCCCCCTCTGACACTTGCCAGCAGAGCAGGGATTAACACATTTGCAGCTTTAACAGACTCTTTGATAGGAAGAGGCAATCTGGGCTGTGGGCTCCCAAGGTATGACTAAATTTCATAAATTATTAGTTTAGCCAAAGCAGTAACGACTTGAGGAACACCAAGAGATGCATGTGATGGAGATCAGCACTTGCAGCATTATCACTGCTTGTAGCAAACACACTACAGAGAAAGAAACCATTTTTAAGCTGTTCAGAGGAGCAAAAAGGCAGCAACTGGCTGGAAACACCTTCCACAATGAGGAGCAGTTGGCCCAGCAACGCTGAAATGCTTTTGTATGTATTCACTTATAAGGATAAGATACTTCATCTCTGTAGCTGCTTGGCTCATCCCAGCAATAATTCACTTTCTGTGTGGCTCACAGCTCCAAGTACTTAAGTGTGTCGGTATTTCCATCAGCTGTCTGCTCCTCTCAGACATCAATACTTGTTTCTGGCTGAGCCTGGAAATGTTTTATTTTGGTCTTAATGCATACAGCTCCTAAATTATTTATTATTCAAGCATAAAAAGATGAGGAAGAGGTGGAGGGTAGTAGATTGTCCCTGGGCTGCTAAGGAGATGGAGGGTGGTGGGCTATTCCCAGGCTGCTTATGGCCCCCCAAAAATCCAGGCCAACCTAGAGCCTGTCTGATTTCCTCCTGAGTGTCAGGGACTATTTCCAGATGCTGCTGGGGACTGCTCCTGGGCAGCAAAGGCTTGCAGGGAGGGGTGAGGGAGCCCCAGGGTCCCAGGTCACCTCACAGGGTGCTGGATTCCAGCTCTAGAAAATGTCTCTCTCTTCATCTTTGATTTTTTCCCCCAGAATAACTTCCCACAACCCTACTTTTTCAAACACTGACGTGTTCAGGAGTCTCCTGAGGAATGTGCATCCCCCATCATCGCCATCCTCTCCCTCCAGTGGGTATCCTGCAGCAGGGGAACATCCATCACACAACTCAAACCATACTGGGATTCCTCCCACAGAGTGGCACACAACCTTCAGTACCACCAGCTCAAGAGAGTCCTCACCCACCCTGAACCCTGGCAATTCCCAAGAGGCTTTCCAGGATTGCTCCACAGCCCAGTGCTGGAAAGGACTAAGCTCAATTCTGAGCAGATCATATTTTTCTCTTTTCAAGCTGGACAAGCTGCATTTGGCATGTTAACAAGCACAGAGACAGCAGCGCTGCGTGCATTTCTCTCCTCAGGTTAATTTGAAATCGTTTCTTGTTCTATGTATTTTATTGCACCAAATCCACCGTGACAGGATATATTACAGGATCACAGGGCAGCAGCCATGCCAGAGCTTTCTCCTGTTGAGTTTGTTATCCCATTCCCAGGGGGATCACGGTCCCAGCCAGCAAGCTGGTGAATAATTGCGGGAGGCAGCATCAAGGGGATGAACATAGCCATGGTGGCAAAGAGCATGTACACTGTCTCCAGACTCAGACCAGCACTGTGGCCTGTGTGTTTAGCCCTGGTTTATTTTAAATAACTGTCCTACCTGTGTTAACTGAGTATTATTCACCCAATGAATAATACTCAGGTGCTTTTCACAATACCTGTGTGGCTGCTTTTGGGATGGAGTCACTTCCCCACCTCACCTGGGGACCTCTGCACTGGGAGAAGCAAACTTCTCACAAGGGAAACAAAACACTTTTCTTGCCAAATCTTCTTCCTTTAGGACCAGTCTAAATCTCAAAAGTAGTGAGGAAAAGTGACAAGTAGCCTCAGTGTCACCTCCCCATAGGAAACTAAATCAAACACTAAGATCAAACACATCCCTATTCCCTCTGTCTCCTTGTCCCAGAGAGGCAGACCTGGGGGAATATTGAAAATCTCCAAACCAGCCATTGTGAAAGGTGGGCATGATGAGAATTTGCCTTCTCAGGGCAGGTAAGATAGAGGGAAGGGTGCAGTCTATGCATACCCTCATTGCTCTGCAGGGAGCTGATGGCGTATTTTATATATACATACACACATATATTTATTTATTTGGCAGTGCTTTATGCAGGGCACAGCTTCTCCTCTGTGACAGCTTCTCTCCACTGTGACAGTGCCAGAGGTGGAACATCCCTGTTTGGCTATGGCTCTGTCAGTCCAAAAGGCACCTCACCAACCTGGCACAGCAAATATATCAAATACATGCACTGTATTATAGGAAGTATTTTGTGTGTATATTTTCTATTACGTTTTATTTATAAAATTAAAAGGATTATATAAAACATTCTGTTTTCTCTCTTCCCCATCTCCTCTCCACTTCTGAGGTCAAGACCCCTATTGCATCACACTTCCCAGCTGTAGCTATCCTGGGAAGAAGGGGCTCTCTGGCAATTACAGCAGCACAGGATGCTTTGCTGAAGCAGTATCACCTCTCAAAGTGCTGTTTTGCTGGGTTATCTCCCCTGCTCAGTGGGGCTCACACCCAGAAATAAAATATCGCTAAAATAAAATCTCTCTCTGTAAAAGTCTAAGCGGTGGTAAAAAATATGTCTTTAGATAATCATATCTGAAAAGAGTTTGCCTCCATTATTTCAGCGCATCATAGAACCACAGAATGGTTTGCATTGGAAGGGATCTTAAATATTATCTCATCCCAACACCCCTGCCATGGGCAAGGACACCTTCCCCCAGACCAGATCACTCAGAGGTACCACTTTATCTTTCCTATATTGCAAGTGTTTGCTTGAGAGGAGGCATTTCTCCTGGAAAAGCTTAAAACAGCTATGATAATAATAATAATAATAGTAATAATAATGCAAAGTAGACTGTTTATATTGTATTTGCACCGCAGTGGCCTATGCAATTGTTACCAGACATTTCTTTCAAAGACATTAACAAGTAACTGCACTGTGTTACCACCCCGTGGGGGTTTCCTTAGATCTGTTTTAGGAGAAAAGCAAACCTTTTTCCTAGAGAATTAGCAGAACAATAAACAGGTTTAGTTCTGTCATATGCAGCTTTCTTTATAAACAAGAGATTATGGAAAGGAATAAAAAAATCTCTACTGTTTAGCTTGGCCATCCCCGACAGCGACTTTGGAAGAGCTTCCAAAATGGAAAAAGCAGATGTTGCAAATCTGCCTTATCTACGGAGCAACTGTTGACTCTGTTGTGCAAATCCTAATTTACATCTGCATGAAAGGTTTCAGAGATTAAATGGCATTCAAGGAGGAATATTGGCTTTTCTCCCTCCCTCCAGCTCTCCTTTGAATGGATTTACTACTGGCAATTAGCTTTCTGTTCCATCGGCCAAGTAGAAAACAGGATTCATCAGGACTCTACAGTATCCTCCTTTTAATGGACTGTTTTCTTAGATCACCCAATTCAGGCACAGAGAGTTTAAAGAAATAAATTGTCACAAAGCTAAAACAGTTACAAAAACACTTTGGCCGGGAGGATTTCCCTCTGACACTTGGTAGTCCTGAGGAGGACAAAAAAAACCACCCCACCAGAGAACAAATCCAAGGGGTCTCCTGGCTACACCTAAAAAGATGGGAATACAAACCCCTCCAAAAGGCACAAAGCTTTGGTTGCTGCTGAGAGCCCAGATCTAGTCCCAGGGACAGCCTTCAGCTGGGAATTGCTGCCTTAAAGGAATAAGCAGTGATGGGGAGTTTTCCTTAAAACCCAGCCAGACTGTACAACCAAGCACTTGGTTCCCCACTCAGAACAGGGAAGCGAACACCACTCGTACATACCGAGCTAGCTCAGAGCTCTGTGCTGAGCTTTTTAAACAGCAATAAAAGAACTGATATGAAATGTCTCCCAGCAGTGGATGAGGGGCAGGCTGAGTCTCCAGGCTACCAGAGCTCCCAGTGCCAAAGTCTCTGTGCTTTCCTCAAGGAGAGCAGCAATGAGCTGCAGCACTCTCAGCAGGGTGGGGGTGACATCAGTCCCAGCCTGGCATGACCAGCACACCCCTGCACTGCTGGCCCACTGGTCACACCGACCACCTCACCCAACCACGGCGGCCAAACGTGACCAACCCTCACCACTCTCTGCTCAGAGGGAAGGGACACCCACCGGGCTGGTCCCTGGGGGAGCACAAGAGACTGTGCTGTCATCCTTTTGGTGTCTGCCTCTCAAGAGCAGTGGCCAACTTGGCCTCAGCTTTTGCTCAGCACAGCAGGGGCATCCCAGCTTGATGCTGACAGGCAGATCCCACCACAAAGCGGCTGATGTTTTACATTTCTGCTCTGCATGCCTGAGGAAGTCCAAAAATCTCTCATCATTGCAGCAAGCAAGCAGCTACCACAAGCTCTTTCAAAGCCAGTGGCAGCAGCAGCTCTATAAACTGCATCTGGTCCTGCTAAACCTGTGCTCTTCAGCATCAGTGCACCACAGCATCCCTGCAGCTTTGCTGGGCCAGGCTGTGTAGGTGACACACAGGAGTTTTGTAGGTGACACTCCCCAAGCAATTAGCAGAGTTTGCCACAAGGACACAACCTGCACAAATCACTGCTCCACAAAGCACAGGGAAAGGAGAGCAGGCGGTTATCTTTGGAAATATTGTTAACTTTCTCATAATGTTGCTGAATGATTCTTCTGGTTATTTTTTTTTTCCTGGGCTTTTTCTCTAGACCTTCCTTCCTAAAAATCATGCAAAAATACATTACTGCTGGAGTTTTGTTCTCCAGGGTGGGCTTTCAGCTACTTGGTCACTTCTATTAAAATTTCACCACTTTTTAAGTGCTCTTGCAGATGAACTTTTAAGAAATATGTTAAGTTCCCCAAGCTCAAAAGTTTAGGTTTACCTCAGAGGAACTTGTTAAGGGATGCAAATGCTCCTGTTCCCTTTCCAATTCCCAAGCCAGTTTTGCCCTGGAAGCTATTTGTGATGCTTTCTGAAGTGGGCTTTAAGATCACATGGCATCAGAAAAAATTTGCCATAAAGCCCCAACCTTTCCCCTTCGGTTCACAGCTATGCAGCTCCCAAATCCCAGGTCCCCCGCATTTCCCTTGCACTTTTAATGTGCACTCCTCTAATCTTCATTTAATGCAGGCAGCTGGCTGCAAATACCCCCAAACAATGACTTTAATCCTAAGTATCCTGAATCCCCCCTTTCCTTCCCGCACCAAAACTGAAGGGGAAAAAAAAAATAAAAAGAACAGCCTCAAGACAGCAAGATGGAGAAACCCAAGCTATCCGCTGGGCCAAAGGATCAGAAAGACACAATGAGCTAAATTTTGCCGGGTTTGCTAATTAAAAACGGAAGCTACCCCACTTCGGAGCCAAGGCAGAGAGGTGGGGGCAGTTCTCATGCTATTCAAAAAATCGGCTTCCAACTGGGACCATATTCACTCCACATTAATTGTCATTCCAACTACGAGTGTCCTAGTTTCAAAATGAAAACTACTCTCTGGTGTAGCTAGTGAAAACTAACACCAGTTTTGAGGCATTAAACAAAATTTATTGATTGCATTTTCCCACCCACTAAAACTTTAATAAGCATTAAACCTGAAACTCCTGGCCCTGTTTCCTCCCTCTACCCTCTCTCTCCATAAAAAGGGTCAGGCTCCTCTATATGGAGATTAGGACTTAATGTTTGGTATTTGTTTATGAGCCTATCAATTGCCTTTATTTCAGGGGGGAGAAAAGCACATCTTAAAAAAAACACCCTCTTGTACAGGGATTAAGAGAGGGCAAAGGTTTAGGGTAGTTTGGGTGGGTTTCTTCCCAACTGATTGTGGGTTTTAGATATATGACGGATCACGTTCACGTGAATGAAAATAAGACAATATTCCCCTTTTGTAAGTTTCCTTTGAACAACACAAAATGCTGTTTTGCAAAGATCCTTATTTCTTAGTTATAAGATGCAGAATCTCAAGTCTTCTCTGCTGGGCATTTTCAGCTGTGTAAAAAGGAAAAATAATAATTTGGGGGCCGTTCTGTCTGCATACTTAGTAAAGAAAACAAAGGTCAAACATTTGAAATGCAAAGGTCGGTGATTAAGCCCAGAAATCCATATCTATGCATCAAAATGAATAGCCAGATTTTGAGAGTGCTTAAGTGATTTAAATGCAGAGCCTGACCTGGCTCAGCATCTTTCAAAACCCAGCTTGTTATTTCAGAGTCTCAAGTGAGATTTAGGTGCCAGGTACCCCAGTTGGAGAAATTTAACAGTAATCTCCTTTCAGGAAGTCTGATCCACTTTAATGTCGCAAATGACAAATGAAGATTTTGTTATTTAGAAAACACCTCTAAAGCTGCAACACTTTGTCCTCGTGCTAAACTTAAGTCTTATCCTTTAGCATTATTAGAAAGAGTTGTGAGAGATGGCAAAGAGAAGTAATGTCAAAAATCCTTTTATTTCTCCACTTTAAAGAAGGCTGCTAAAGGGATTAGACAGCTTTGAGTTCACTGCTCTGTTAAATCAACCTTATAATATTTTTTCAGCTTGTTTGACTTGCTGTTTCTGTATACATTTGTGTTTTCACCTTTCTGCATTCAAATCCCACGCTTAGCGTTTGTCCCGCGCTTCTCACAGGAAATTTAGTCAGTTCTTTATTTGTATTGAGTCTACAGGCTTATAGAAAACAGACTTGGAAAACAACCCCTAAATTAGCAGGACTCACTGGCTTCCATGCATACAGCATACACACAGGGCACTGCATACCATCCAACCCAAATGCAGAGGTTTATCATTTCCAGCAGCAGCACCAGGGCATCAGGTTCACCAGGAGGGACCTTTTAATGGTCTCCTGTAACCCTATCTATTACAGCAGGGTTTGGGCTCCACTTTGCAAATTAAGAGAGAGTTCAAGGAAGTCATGCGTGTCTCGGCTCCCACTGCCTTCAAGCAGTTTCAGTGCTCCCAAATAATCATCTACAACCTGCACCACGTTAGGATCCAGAAATTCCAGAAGCAGGCTAGACACCTCTATGCAAAGCTATTTTAGGGCTATTTTCCTTCCTGCTGTCAGGAAGTGCAATTTCCACCTTCCTGCAAGAAGACATGAACCAGGGACCTTCCACAGGCACTTTGGGATATATTGCCCATCCTTCTGACTCTGATTTTCCCAGCTTTTCCTTTCCTTTCTCCATCAGAAACACTTATAAATTCCTCTCTGTGCAAGTGAGCCTCTAAGAACTAGATGGATGATGTTGTGATGCCAAAGATGGTCAGAGCAGCAGGCAAGCCAAGGGAGAAAGAAAAACAGCCGCTTCCCTCTGCCAGGTAGAGGCAATAATGATAAAAACTGAACCCAGCAGCCACCCACGGGCTGGGTTTGTCAGGCACCAAAGCTGAGCTCCTGCCATGCTCCCTTGGGTGGATTGAACCACCACCCTACACTACTCATGAAGACATGAAGTTGAACAACCTCCCTTGTATATTATGTATGTATATGTACATTATGGATGTATATTATATGTGTATAATCCATAAATGGAGCAAGAGCTGCACACAGCATTCTGCCCCTCCACTCCCTTTCCAGGGGTGAGTGGCTAATCCAGGGTCATTTTTTCTTCCTGCCTGCCCTGAGACATCCTATGTCACCCCTCCAACTGCTCCTTCTCATGCCCAAACAGCTGGGCTCAAGCACTGGGTGAAGTTATCCCTGCAAAGACTGCGCCTCTTGTCTGCACTTCATTGGCTATGCACTGGGAGGAGGGGACAGAGAGGGAGAAAACCTCCACTTCAAACATTTACATGTATGTTGAAAGCACCTGAGGAGGTTTCAGGCCCTTTTTTGCCAGAACTACCACATTCCACCCACAA
Organism: Sialia sialis; assembly: GCA_009812075.1. Lineage (NCBI taxonomy): Eukaryota > Metazoa > Chordata > Aves > Passeriformes > Turdidae > Sialia > Sialia sialis. Next base: position 33,855,147 of record VRYO01002355.1, read on the forward strand.
GACAGTCTTGTTCAGAGCACACAGGTGACTGCTTACAGGAAGGATTTGCATTGCTTGGGGTCACCAGACCCAGGATCACGCAGTGCCCCGCCACCAAGACCACAGTGGTGGGTACAAACCTGCCCCTTTTTGTCCCTGCATTGACAGAGACAGAGCCCTGCTGTCCCCTCTGTGCTTCCCTCCCCTTCACAAAGACTTTTGTTATGCAGAAGCCCACTGATTCCTCAAATCCAAGATGCTAGCACGCCTGCACTTAAAAATGAGGCAGAAATCTCATTCCTTCACTAAATAACTCACAGGTTAGAACCCCAGCACTACTCCATGAATACTTCCCAGGAGTTATTTTCCTTTTTGACCAGGCAGACAAAGCATTGTTGTAGTAGGAAGCTCCATGTTAGGGGTTCCTTTGCCTCCTAGTTCAAATAATGGCAATACTAACTGAACCACTGGGCAGAAGAAAATTGAGTTTGACCTTTTTGTCAAACTCTGGGTGTTCGCATTTGCTCTCCAGGTCAATACCCTAACTGCAACAAGAGCAAGAGAAGGTGCTGCTGTCAAGATTCCCCTCCCTGAGGTACCCCAGCTGAAGGAAAGTATCTGTAACACAGTACTCTGTATTTAAACTCCACGGTATTTACTGTATTTATATTATATCCCAGGAGTGCAGGAGAGTGGTTTTACCCAGTATCTTCAAGACTCATGCTAGTATCCCCCTTAGCCACTTACACCCTTCTTCCCAAGTTGGATGAACCAGGAGCCTGGAAAGCCTGATACATATTTTTAATGCTTGATTACAGACTTCAAGTGCCTGATACCAGGCCCCCACTCATTATATTTTGAGACTGATGACTTTGGCTGAGCTGGAACAAACACTTTGCACTCACTCATCTCTCACTACATCCACCAGTGTTTAACTCTAAAGAAGGTGCGTGATGGATTTGTGGCAACTTTGGGCAGGGATGCAGAGAGGACACCATCTGCTGTTCCTTATTTTCCCCTCACTCCCCGCTTCCCCTCTGTAATTCAATTCAGAAATCAGGAGGCAAAGTTTCCTCGCAGCCTCCTCTTGTGATCACCTCTGTGAGGCACAGGCTGAGGATGCAGCAGGGCAGCTGCAAGGTCCAAATGCTGCCTGTGGAGCTGGGAGCAGCATTTGGGCCACTCACTGGGGGCACTGGGCTCCCAGCCCTGGAGCTCGACCCATCCATGGGCCTCCCAGGGCCCAACCCACCACGTGCTGGAAGAAAGAGGCTTTTGGAATTTTCTTTGGACAGAAAAAACTATGCTTTCACAGAAAGCTGTGAATTCACGCATAACACTGACTGTAAAAATGAAAAGTATTTTTAATTTTTCTCCTCCAGCAGCATTCAGCTTTTTTACACAGTGAATGCTGGAGGTTGGAACAAGGTGATACTTAAGATCCCATCCAACCCAAACCATTCCATGATCCTTTGGTTCTAAATCCCAGCTAATTTATGTACCTCCATTTACCAGATCCCCTCACTTCTGCATGAATCCCCAGCCTATTAACATAACTATTTAAACTGGACATGTTTTCTTAAACATTCTTCTTTCATAAACTGCCAAGTGACAGTTGTTTACTGTCAACAAGCCTGGGTACTCCAAGACAGGGAGAAATATGCCCTTGCAAAGGGCAGACATATCGGCTACCAAAGGAAGATTAAAATCTGGTGTTTTTCCCCCTGCTCAGAAATGCTTTATTCGTACAGATACTCACGATACTGATCAGAAGAGATGGTACTATGCCTAATTCCAATCATTCTTTTAATTAAAGAAAGGCTCATTGAGGATTTATCTTCACTTGAACATGCTAATTGTCAGGGCACACTCAGAACTCCTTAACCTTCTCACTGCGATTGGTTTCTCCTCTTCACTTTTAGCTGTGATACTCCCATCTCCCAAGGCACATCTTGGCTCATCTTACACACATCCTGCTACTGGCTAGAAACAGAATGCTTTCCTGGGGGAATCTATAGAGAGAAGTTTAAAAATTCTTAAACAAAAATGAAATCACCAGTTTGTTCAGGCCCTACAGTCTCCACACAAGCTGCTGAAGTATTTTGCTGGGAGGCAATTGCTTGTACTTGAGTCTCGCCCATGAAAGCGGGGTTATTAAAATAAAAAAAAAGAACAATCCTATGGGAAAACTTTCTTGTGCTCTGCCCGCTCCCCGAAGGCTCCTGTGTGGTGCAGGGTCCCAGGGCTCAGGCTCACCCTGCAGGGATTATTATTAACACTTTCCTGGTGCATTGTGCTGCCTGCAGCTCCCTGCACTGGGGCTGATGTTGGTGACATTGATAAAATGGCAGTGAGGATGGGGCAGGAGGGGACAGTGGCCAGCAGGGCAGCTCAGCCCCACAAAGGACTCAGAACAGAGGCACAGGGAAGCTGGGTGCTGGCTGTCACTGCTGTCTCTGGTGTTTGGGTTGTGACGCTGCCACGGGCTCACAGCAAAGCTGGAGCTACAGAAAGCAGGATGGAAAGGGAAGGTCTGTGTTACAGCTGGTTAGAGAGAAATGGGAGGTCATTGAAAGCCAGTTCCAGGGATCTCCACCCCCAAACTGGGAGCCCTTTTACTCACCAGAGTTTCCTCTGCTTGTTAAAATGTTTGGGTCATTAGAAAACTTGCCAAACAATCCCTGCTTATGCTAAATAGCTGCTCCCACCACGATCTGTGAAGGGTTTCAGCCTGCTCTCTTGGAAATCAATGGGGGCTTTTTTTGCCTAGGATTCAATAGGCACAAGATCAGGACCTCATTATTATTTTTACAGGACTACAAGAAGCAGAGAATGGCAAAACCCCTAAAGAAAGCAATGACCCTCCCAACTGGGAGCCAAATTTGCTATGAAGGATCTTTACAAGCTCTGTCAAGCATCAAAATAAAATTAAAAATCTAACTCTTGGGATCTTTTCAGTTTTCTGACAGGGGAAGCGGAAGGTTGAGAAAGGCTGGCCTCATCATTTGGATCCAGAGACATCTCCTGTAGCTCCTTTTTACTCCAAAGAAAAGCCTTCACAGATGTGTATTTTACCTTCCCCAGGGGGAGTGAGCAAGAGGGGATGAGCTGTCAGTTCAGGGTGATGCCAGTTACCCTGCAGTGCCCTGTGGAATAGAAACACCTCCAGGGCTTCACATGACCTCAACAGTAAATCCCAGATGGCTCCTGGGACATGGTCCTGCTGCAAGGACCATGCCTGCATCCCATTTTCACAGAGCCAGGTGCTGCCTGCCTCTTGTGAGAGGAGCATCAGAGATGCTCTCATCCTCAGCATCCTCCCTGGAGCTCTCTGACAGTGAAGTCCTCCCCTTCTTGCCTGTTACTGTACATCACTCCTCCCTCTTGGCATCACTGAGAACCCACCCACGCACCACATCACCACAAGGTTTGGACCCTAAGCAGCACCCAGTTATTTTGCTTTCTCCCCTACACCCATCTCGAGCCAGGTCAACTCCAAAATGCTTAAAATCCATTACTTCTGGATACTAGTGCAATCCTTATAACCCAGGATTGGTCTCCAAAGCTTTACTGATTTAACTAAGTCAGCTGAAATAATTTAGTGAGATTCCTTGTGAACAGCACAAGGTAACTTAGCAAAATCAAGGCACAACTATAAAACACTTCATTTTCCAGGGCAAAAAGCTTTAAATGCAGATAAACACTTTCATCAGTTATGAAAAAGTTGGGAAGAACCTCTGGAGGTTTCTGGCATGCCATGATGCACTATCATTGCCTCCTACTCTTTCCCTAAAAACTTCATACTCAAGGAACTTAGCTGATGGCTTGGCTCCTTGGGTGAAAAGGAAATGAGGGAAAAAAAATCTAAAGCATCATGTGCCAAGTGTCAGCGTGAAACATTTGCAGGTAGTTCAGTACAGCCCTGGTTGCACTGGTGCAAACAGCAGTGCCGGGGTCCTGGGGCTGGGATGCTCCCAGGGAAGAGCCCTCGGCACACACAGCAGCCTGTGGAGCAGTGCCTGCTCCCAGAGAGCCCTCCTGGACTGAATCCTTTCCTCACCCAAAAACTTGGAACCCTTCTCACTTGAGTTATTAACTCTTTTAACCCCTCACAACCTGCAGAAATGGCACAGCCCCAAAATCTCACAGATGCTAAACGTGTAAGCACATGGCAATTGTTTTGCATACAGTTCAGCACGATAAAGAGATCTACTTCCAAGTTTTAATATAACCTTTTTGTTTAACCAACTCATTATCTTGCCTCGCTCTCTGAATTTGAGAAAGCAAGGCCAGCACACCACCTCCACCTCTGCAATAAACACCACTCCTTTCTTAGATTAATACATCTGGAACTGAAGCAGTTACTGGAGAAATGTTTTCTTACTTGGCTGTGCTGCTATTCTTCAAAAATAGCTTTGCTACATTGAGTAACCTGAGTGTCACTGCACAAAAAAAAAAAAAAAAATTGATTTAACTACCTCCTGGCTAGCGCCTATCCAACTGCAAAAGCCTTGATAGGCTATCAGAATAATAGGGCAGGTTTACATCTGATTACCTTTCACATTTTAACTAGTAAGTTTGCTAAAGGTTTTGCTCAGCCCGTATCTCACCGTTCTTGTTTGCTTTCGATACTGCAGAAACTTCCTGGTCATTCAAGCCAAGGAGCAGATACTTTGGGGGTAAGCACACCAGGAATACAGCATTCAGTGCAGGAATACAAGCCCTTCTTCACACGTACAGAGCTTTAAATCACATCTGTGGCACTTGGCAACTTGAGTTCTGAGCTTATGAGAAAGGGGACACTGGGGGAGTCAGCTTTACTTCAGAGAAAAAGGTTTCTTTTAGCAAGACCACCAGATAAACAGCCAAAAGAGGGGAAACTGCTAAACTGATAAGCTATGTAGGAGGCCAAAAAAAGAAAAAAAAAAAAAAATCAGGGTGTAACAAGGTATTTTTAAGGTGGCTTCGACTTTGTATGCATCTTCAGACACGGTTCTAGCCCAGTGTTTGCAGAGAGGTGCTTTCAGATTTACTCCTACAGTCTGGACTGCTTGCTGCCATATCCCATGAGTGACTGTGCTGAACCAGAGTCCCGTTTGCTGAAAAAAAACCCAGTAAGGCAAACTTTTACCAGGCACCATCCTCTCTGGCATACAGTCTGGTACATGTAGAATCAAGTTTATCACTAATCGCTATTAAAAGAGATGAAATGGCAAACACTGAAACAGCTACATCAAACCACTCTGTTGAATGGCTTGGAGTCAGCAGGCAATTTCAAGGTTGAGCGTTTCTTAAGAGTCAGGAAAAAAAGTAAGAAACAGGTATGCCAAGTCAGACAAACTGCCAGGACACAGTTATAAGCATGTAGCCCATGAAGGACAATCAGAACTCTATTAAAACAGGGAAACATAAGAATTCATTGTTTATCTCTGTATCAGGTTGAGCTGAGCTGGGAAAAACCGGGGAGGGAATTTTGACTATGTTTTCAGTATAAACAGAAAGTCATCTATATTATCTTATTATAACTATTATATTTCAGCATAATCTGAATTTGTTATAAGCCTGATGGGTCTACCTTATACATGGTAAAAATTGCCAAAAGCTAAACCATGATGATAGCTCATGCTCAGGCTCCTGCACTGAATCCTACACACTTCAATGACCAGCCAGAGAAAGCCACCAGCAGGCCATGCCCTAACCTTAGCTAAAATTAAGGTGCAGCAAATGCCTTCAGTCACAGCTCTGCATGCCGAGAGATCGCTGTCAGAAACACTTTGATCCAACACTTTTATAAACTGAAAATTTTATTAATTGCTCAGGTTGATTCCCTCCCAACCCTTTAGGATCCCTAAGTGAATAGTAGACGCATACAGTAAGTATTCAGAAAATACAGATTTCTAAGCATTTAGGTGGATATCAAAGTTCACTGTTACTGACTATATTTTAAAAGGAAAAATTTTGCTCCTCAGCCTTATAGAGGCAGGGGGAACCCTCCTCCAGATTTATGAAAAATCTCAGCTTTGTACAACCTGCAGACTGGGTCCCACTGTATGGAAATGACCTGGATAAGTGGAAATGCTGGAAATCAACACTTCTTGGGTCTTCACCTGATTTCAAAACCCATGCTCAGTCAGGCTTCAGGACAGATTCACCTTCCCAAACAGCACTGAGGATTTTTTTGGAGGGAATTGTAAACATGCCAGTCAGAGTGGCTTACTTTAATTGCATGATTTAATTAGCAGATCAACACTTTGCTACACAATTTTCAGATCTACTTTCATCATGTTTCCTACTCAGCGGTTGCTAATAAAGTCTTAATTAAAAGAAAAAATCCTCAGATTTAATTGGAGTGACCCTTGTCAGTATGTGTAGAAGACATCATGCTGTACAGCTACTACTGAAGGCATTGAGTTCATCTCTGAAATGAAACAGACTTTCTATTACATGTTTTCCAGGTTAGAAATAATTTTTTTTTTTTTTAAAGCAGTGATGTTTCATCATCATCTACCTGTCCTCTTATTTTATTGCATATAGTAAAACAGGCTAGTCTCAATATTAAAGACTTAATTAGCTCTTTAGCTGCCACTGTTCATGAGAAGAAACTGATCAACTTTTAATCTCAAAACTATGCTTCACAGCTGCCCACTGAATCTAAAACCTTTCTGGTGCAGGGCACAAAGTAAGCAGCATCATCAATATATGAGAGACTCTTTGCAGAGTTTGAGAGTTTGAACACAGAAACCCCAAGGCCGGCTCCAGGAACAGCCAGTGCCATTTGGCACTCGCTTCTATACCCCTATAATTTCAGGATGAACTTTGAAACGCTCAGATACACAAAGCAGTGACACAGATCAGCGTACCCTACACCTTGGACCCCTTGCTGAGCTCATGCTGGAAGGCTGCAAGAGCCCAGTTGCCATCAGCTGCGTGAAAAACACCGCAGCCAGCACATCTCCACTTCTTTCCACACAAAGAAGTCACAGCAATTGGTATGTGCCCTCCCATTAAACTGAAGCAAAATCCCCAAATGGTCCTTGTTCTGCTCTTCTGGCAAAAAACCCTGCCTGTGTAGTATTAACCCTGGATGACAATTCCACTCCTTGCACAAGGAAACTTGGGTTCTTGCTCCTGACAGATAGGGAGAGCTCTCCCCTCCCCTTCCTGCACAAACCTGATCAAACATTAGCAGCTCTCTATACAACTCTTTCAATGCACTCAGACAGCCTCAGCAGCTAACTAGTGTAACACAAATCCCAAAGAGCCCAGAAATTGCCTTTTTCACATATACTGTGTGCAGACACACACACACACAAGCCAGCTCCAGGAGACAGGATGGTTATCCAAATTTCTTAAAAGTTAAATGCTGCTGTTTCAGTTGGGCTGCTCTCTAAGAAAACAGCCAGCATTACTTGACATTCACAAATCGTACGAAGTAATATCTTTATCTGAATACTAATGCAAATTGGACGGGCTTTTTTATATTGATGTCTATTCTGTGGCTGCTGAATAGAGTGACCGCATGCTCAAGGCTGCAAAGGAGTTCACTGACCTCCCTAATCATCTCTGTCATAGCCCCTGAATGACATACACATTCAATCCTGCCTCGCCTCTCTTACTTTCATTCATAAAAAAAAGAGAAAAAAAAAAAGAGGGAGGGGGGAAATTTGACATTGTTCTTCCTGCAGCAGCCCCGAGAACGGGAGAGAAGAGAAACTCAGCCCAGATGAGGCCCCTGGTGTTTTTAGTTTAGCTTCTATTCAGCAACAGCCCCGCCATCTGCCTCCTTCCTGCCAACAGCCGAACACCTCCCTGCGGAGATGTTAAAACCTGCACCCCCTCCACCTCCGCTAATAGCCAGTATTCATATTAGCAAACATACACATACCTCGAGAATGCCTCCCTTCAATGTGTGTTTTATGTAGCTGAGTATAGGCACAAAGCAGTAGCTGTTATAGCCTTCACAGCCCCGTGTGGAGAATTAGATCACTGGGGAAAAATCCTTCCAAGCCCCTTTATGGAAAATAAGGCCTTAGACTGTAAATGCAAAGCCCAGCGAACAACAACCCTCAGTAATGAGCCAATACCCCGTGGCCCATTTGACTAGGAGAAAGAATTTGCTTTTTCCCATTCAATTCAAAAAGACTGAAAAAGTAAAATGTGTTTTTACTTGGCTCTGAAGGTTTATATTCTTTACAGTTTCTTTTGCACAACCTTTTCCCCCCCAGGTCGGACAGGCAGCGGGTACCCTTGCGGTGGCAGAGCTGCTGGCTTTGGCAGTGAGCTGGGGAAGCAGCACTGGCTTCACTTCCCCACGCACATGGAAGGTGGTGGGACAGCCACTGGCTCTGAAAAGCTCTCTCTGGCCTCACAGTCCCCATCCACCAGAGCTTTCAATAGCTCCCAGTGATGGAGCAACTCTTAAAGACATTGCCAGGTGTTGGGGTGGACGGGAGCCCTCCTGGCTCAGGGAGGAATTCCACTTCCAGAGAGCAGAGCCACCTCTGACAGTACCACCTCTGCTCTGGGGAAAACTCACCCAGAGTAAGAGCGTGTCCCCAGGATTTCCATGGGAGCCCTTGGAAATCCCAACCCATCACTCACTTTGCAGCCGTCAGCAGAGGATGTTTCCCTCCGGGTGACCTCCAATGCCACTTGCTACAATTCTAACAGCGTCCCAAAGCTTTAACTTGCAGAAGCATCTTGGAGCACGGGAAGGGTTTAGCACCACCTTAACACATTATCGACCCCAGCTATGGACCGAAGGTGAGAGTGGAAGCCCAGGGACCACCGAGGCAGCCACCGAGGTTGCTCCTCGCCCCCATGGGACCGGCTGTGCCTGAAGTGACAGCACCAATGTGCGCTTCAGGCTAAGCCAGAGAACTGGGGACACTCAGCGTCTGTCACCCGCACCCTGCGGCCAGCACGGGCTGCCCGCTGCCTTCCGCACACCGACCTCATCTGCTCTGACCAAGTCCCTGCGATGCTGCCCCATAAATCAATTCTTTTGGCTGTGAAAAATGAGCCAAACGAGTTACACTAAGAATCTGGTGTTTTATTAGGACTTTCTTGAAAACAAACCCAACCCCCGGTGTGATTTATAGCTTTAACCAAAAGGGGTATGAAAGTAATGCCCCCCACCCCCAAGCCTCCACGAAGTCCATTTATTCCCCTGTCACTTTTTTGGCAAACAGGCTTCAAACCCTTTCCTGAACAATGGAAACTTTCTGCCGGGTACATGCAAACCGGAGGACAGGGGGCTGCAAGGGGGCTCCCTTCCATTAAAGAGCTTTGAAAAATAAACAGGGACTCAGGTAGCAGCTGAGGCGGATCAGAGAGACACGATGTTTCAAACCCGCCGTATATTACTTGGAAAGAAGAAGGAGAAAAAGAACGACCCAGCTTTTGTCCGACGTGTTAACTTTTTTTCCACTTGCAACTGCAGTGCTGCCACTCCAGGGGAGATCGTCACCGGCTCCCGAAACGCAGTGCCCTAAGCACCGGCGCTTATTGAGCTGCAACCCAGCCTGTGCCTACCCGGAGCTGAGGCAACTCCACTTTTGCTCCCAAGATGCGGATGTCAATGACCTTTCCTTGCTTTTCCCACCCGAGCACACGCAGTCGGAGCGTTTCCGATGTATGCCGAAGATGCGCCGCTACACACGCACGCGAGCATCATTCCAGCTGCTGCCCACGGGGTGCCCCGTGCACCGCTGTGCTGGGACAGGACTGCCGGCAGACAGGGATCCTCTTAAAAGCACTTTGCCCCTCCCGAGCGCCTCGGAGACTATCCCGAGCCTCGGCGAGGCGGAGCCGCCCCGGCGCCGCGTTCGTAACTCCCGCTCCACAGCCACCCGCGGCGGTCTCCATCCATCCGCCCCGCTCCGCTCGCTCAGGGACGAGGACTCCAGCGCCGAACCCGGCCGGGCCGTCCCCATCCCCGCCGAGCACGTGTGTGCGCGGCCGCGCAGCCCTTACCTGCCGGCTGCCCGCCGCTCCTCGCCGCCGCCTTGCCGCCGCCCCGCCGTGCCGCCGGCATCCCGCCGACGGCCGCCGCCAGGCACAGGCACCAGACGGAGCCCCAGGCCGCCCGCATGCCTCCGGAGCGGCGCCGGGGCAGCGCGGCCGCCGCCGCACCGCCCGCCTCAGACATCCCCCGGCCGCCGCATGCTGCCGCCGCTCACCGCTCCGCTCCGCCGCGCTGCCGGGACAGGGAGAGAGCGCTCAGCGCGGGCAGGAGGGCGAGAAATTCCCCCGCCCCCGGTGCCCGCACGGAGGAGGAAAACAGGAAAAATAATAGCAAAAAAAAAAAAAAAAAAAAAAGGCGGAAAAAAAGTGGTGGGAGCAGTAAAAAAAGTGCGGGGGGCCGCGTGAAGCCGTGCGCCGAGCGGCGGCGGGGCGCCTACCTGCGCAAGCCCCGCGGCCGGCTGCGCACCGCGCATCGAGGGACGGAGCGAGCAGGGAGCGAGCGCCCGCAGGAGCCGCCGCTGCCGCCCGCCCGCCGCCGCGGCGCTCCTGCGTCTGCTCAGCGCACAGCCGGCGCGGAGCGGGGCGGCCGCGATGTCCCCGCCCGCCGGGCCGGACCGCCCGCCCCGCTCCGCCCCGCCCCGCTGCCGCGGGGGGCCGCGCCCGCCCCGCTCCGCTCTGTCCGCTCCGCTCCGCGCCCGCCCCGCTCCGATCTGTCTGCTCCGCGCCCGCCCCGCTCCGATCTCACCTCTCAGCTCCGCGCCCGCCGAGCCCTCGGGGGGAGCGGCACCCGCTGCCCGCAGCCGTGAGATTGGAGCTGACGCGGCGCTCCCAGGGTGGATGCCGAGTGGCACCGCGCGTCACCCTCGTGTCCCCTTCTCCTGGCGCTGGAACGCGCGTTTTGTGGAGAGAGGCGGCGGGAAGGGGGATCCGTGGGTTGGGGACAGCTCTGTGCGTGCAGCACTTCGGCTCAGCCTGGCACTTGAGCAGCAACTGGCCCATGCACCCATTTCCCCTGCATGGCTGCCACTCTGTACCCCGAAGTGAAGCCACCCGCTTGGAGTGCCCTGACTTCACTCCCCCACACCCATAATCGCTGTGGTACATTGATAACCACACATTCCACGCCACTCTGCGTGTTCTCCTCCGCCAACTAGACTAGCTGCTTTAATAAAGTCTGACTAAATGGATCTAGTCCCGTTTGTAGTTACCAGTGCAATGATCTCGTCACTCTCACAGTTACGGTTCGAGGTATTGCAGTCATCTCAGAGACCCCCGACACGGGCGGGTTGCTGAAGTGACACGCATCACTTACTGCTGACAGCGAGCTGAGCTGCCTCATACAGAGAAGTCACAGCTCTGCTTTAATCCCACTTGACACAGCAGCTCATTCGCTGAAAATAGACGCAAATATTATCAGAGCTGAAAATGCTCTGCAGAAGGGGCCCAAAAAACCCGACCTGCCTAAGAGTCGAGGGGAGGTTTTTTGGGTCGGAAAGCCGGGCAGTGCGGAGGTTTGGCTCGCAGCGAGGGCAAACAGCGGGGATCGCTCCTGGCCGCCGAGGAGGGCTCGGAGCTCGCACTGCTGCTGCAACCGGGATCTGTCTTGACACCTTTATCAGGCACAGAGCCTCTGACATCTCAATACTGTGGCATTGTGTGGGGAAGCATTGAGACGGGGCTGCGGCGAGGAAATCCTACATGTCAGCGGAGACCCTCGCCGGTGACACCGTCGGTTTCAAATGAAAACAATGGAGGGAAAAGCAGACGTATAAATAAAATGTGCTTATTTCACCGTCACAGAGAAGGCTTGGCAGCACGTCAAACTGCACGATGTTTGCTCTCATAACTGCTGTGTTGGAGGTGCCAGAAAATCACTAAAAATTAAAACAACAGCAGCATAATTGTAACACTGCATAAGGAATTGTTGGCATCATTATTTTGAAGGCAAAATTGCAAAAGCAGAGCCAAATTCTGCTCTCAAGTAAAGCAACCAGGGTAAGATTGTTGTTGTAGCATTATTATTCCTATTGCTACTAAGTGTTAGTATTATTACTATTACTCTCCCAATTTTCCAAGAGGAGAGCAGCAGGGGAGGACCAGGAGCTTTCCTAAGTCTGTAGATGAAATAAAAAAGTCCATGAGAATTCAGAGTGGCTTTTCACACTGTGGCTGAGTTTTAAAAGTGCCAATTTAAAACTGTCACAGTGATTGTTCCTTTCTGTCAGGTGAAGGCAAACACTCTCCTGGAGTAACAGGATGGAAAAGCAGACCTGAACCCGGAGAGTTTTGAGGTTGCTGGGAGATGAAAAGGTCTGCATCGTGGATCAAGTTAGCTCAGCCCTTTAATGGTTTTGAACTGGTTTTCATTTGGAAAAAAAACAAGAGCTTATAACATTTGGAAGCCCTTTACAACAGGAAATCAAGTGGGTATTGAGATAGTCCTCTATGAAGGACTTCAAGGTTTGCAGTTTTCCCTACAGCGGGATATTTTTAGGTTTCCCATTTATTAACCATGCAGAACACTCGTGTTGGGGAGCACAGACCCGATTAAGTACAGATTTTTTGATGCTGCATTGTCACAGTGGTGGCCACCATAAGAGAGCCTGGGACGTAGTGCATGCAGCAAAAAGTGCAGCTCTGGACTGTGTCTCAGCCACTTTCTTACTATTAAAAAAAAAAAAAATCCATGTACATAGGCTAGTAAAGCCTGCAGAACACAGTTGCATTTATTTCAGCACTGTTATGCCATATATTAGCCCCAAAGTTTTTCTTTCCCCTCAGGCTAGGGGCATGCACCCCCCTCCATTCAGGGATACTCTCTCTGCCAACGTTTGCTCTCCTTTTATCCTTTATAAGAATTCCCTTCCTAGAACTTTGTATTTGTTTATCCCCTTAATATCCAAAGCTGTCTGTGATGAAAATCAACCTCCTTTCAGCAGCTCGGGGATGGTGAGTGGTTGCCCTTTTCTGAGTGAGTGGCTCCAAGCCTGTCACTGTCCCACAGCTCCATCTGCCAGACCCCACTGGGGGCTCAGCCACTGAGACTGCTGCCCTGGGTCAGGTTTTGGGGAGCCCTGACTGGGGCATTTAAATGGCTAAACCCCCTCCTTCTCTTTGTGCCTCTCCAAAGCCCAACCTTAGAGGGAGGCTGCTAATCTCTCTCTATGAAAGTGCAACCTGTTGATAGTCTCCAATTAAGTCAAATGAAGACTGCTGTCAAAAAAACTGGAGCAAAATTGGTTCCAGGTGTGAATGCTTAAGCAGTCCCTTGTGCCCTCTCTGTCCAGGAGATGTAGACTGGACAGGCTGTCAGATGCTTGTCCCAAAGCCCTTGGGACTGAGGCTCTGGAGAGGCATGAAAGGAGAGGGGCTTTATTCATGCTAATGTCACCCTTAGTGACATTGCTGTCAGAAGGTGTGCAATCACTTCCCTTCCCCTGCAATCCCCCTCGTGCACTGTGCAAAGCTCTCCCCTGCACATCTGAGCTTCAGATATAGCATGGCAGGCAGAAGGCTCAGGCACCTTGCTGGGCTCAACAATGATCTTGCAAAAATTACACTGGGGACTGGTGTCCCCATACATCCGATTCAATTCCTGAATCGATACTGAGTTGGAGCAAAGAAGTAGGTGAAACTTTAATTCAAATTTTAGTATGCTGGCAAGTTTGATCAGAGACTCAGTCACATGAGCTGCTGAATCATATCAGGTTATGTACACACAATAAATATTGCCAAATATGTCTTATCAAAACTGGGTCTTGTTAGCTGACTTGTGAGCCAGACTGAATGCTGTGGCCTCACAATGCTGTAACAGGCTGTTCCTTCAGCCCAACCGAACGCTACGAGTTCACATGAAACTGAATGGAAATACTGGTTCAGAGATCAGTATCAGTGTGCATGAGTAAAAGCCCAAGCTGTTCACCCTTAGCATTCAAGGGTTAAACAGCATCAGTGGATGTCAGCACTGGGGTACATTTTCCAGAGCTCATGTCACTACCCATTTATATCAATAAGGTGCATTGGAATGGCTAAACCGCTTTTTATTAGCTAGCCAGCCCTTAGAACTGCAATTCCAGGCTGGTTTATTGAATTTCGAGCTCAAAAGTCATTGTTGCTAAGATTAAGGATCCAAGTGATTGTCAGGGTAAACACTGTGAGCAGTCAAGCACCTTGTGAAGGATCTCTCTGTGCCTGCACCCTCTGTGAGCTGGTTGCAACACAATCTTATCCTGTTGGGTTTGTTTCCCACTGAACGGCATGGAACAGACAAGGAATAGAGGGCTCTGCAAGGAGTGAGTGAGTTTTTTTATTTGAAGTGAAATAAGAAGGAACAAGTGAACTGGAAAGGCACGTTGGATCTCTTCTGCAAGGGCTGCATATGGGGAGGTGCTGGCAGAGGTAAAATAATTTGTCAGCCTGGAAAGCAAAGCAGGCAATTGGAGAAAGCGGGGAGGAAAAAAAAATCAACAAATAAAAAACTGGAACAAGCCTGTGGAGGGTGTGGTAACCAAGGATTTAAAATCAGACCTTGAAATAATGCTGACTCAGCACAGCAGCTGTGTGTGTGCAGCCAGGGCACTTCACCAGGGTCACAAGTGGCTCTCAGAGGTGTCACTGACCACCTGCATGGGCTTGGTATTGCTTGTCCTTGGAGTAAACCAAGGGAACTGGAGGGGACAAGACAGAGATCACTGCTGGCTGCCAGAGCTCATGCCATGGCCTCATAGGATATGTCAGGCAAATGTGTGTGCAGCAGGGCTGCACTTGTGGCTGTAGCAGAGCACCTCGCTTTGAGGGGCATTTGAAAAGAAACCACAGCCTGTTTAATCCCTCAGCATCCTGTGCAGACTGGTGCCTGTAAGGAGAAATCACACACTGCCAAGATGAGCTTCTGGGAGTCCAACAGCTGCCCTTGAAGTCCTCTCTCCTGGATGTGGCCAGAGACCACCAAAGGGCACCAGCTCTCTGCTGCTGCCCACCCACCCTGACTGCTCACCTGCAGCAGGGGTACAGAAACTTCCCTTTTCTGCAGCCCTTTGGAGCTCACAAACATTGCACTCTTTCCCAGCTCCTGGCCCCACTCTCTTGCCTGCTGTCTCTCCTGCCCCACTCCAAGGTAGGGAAAGGGACGAGTAGTGAGTGGCATGGGAACTTTCAGAACAAGCAGCCACATCCTAGAAGAAATACAAGTTTAGGTCTTCCATCTGTTAGGGACAGCAGAATTTTGGTCAGTATTAGTCACTGTTGCTCTGACTTTTAGGCAAGATCTTTCTCAGTAGAAGATTGACTTACCTGTGAGGAAGCATGACAATACATCATGCTCAGTTCTGCTTTAATACAGACTGTGTGCTCCCTCAAGCCAGTGCTGACACAGTACTGTGTCGGACACCAGACCCTCCACATCTAGATTTGTGTGGCTGTCTTCTTGCAATTCCCATGGTAGTTTTATTTTTCCAAAGGGCATGGTGTAAGCTCTGCTCTGGTTGTATTCTGCTACAGAGGTAGGGTGGGTGGATCAGACATGTATCAGCATATTAAACATACAGGATGCATTACAGAATTGGGTAACTCTACAGCTTTTACTGGCTTTTGAAATAAAAATAACAAATATATGTATTCCAGATTCAATGTGCATGTCCAGCAGCTCTGCAGAGGAAAAGCAATTGAGGGTCTTTACAATAATCCTGTAGGGGATTGTTAAGTGTTATTATCCCTGTGGTACACTCAGTTATTCCAAAGCCCAGGAAGGCAAAATACCTTCCCAAATATCAACTCCTGATCTGCAGCTTGGCTTGTGGGACCATGTCCAACTGTGTCACAATAAAGTGATAACTACCTTAGGGATCTTGTGCTTTTGCAGGATTGTGATCCCACTCATGCAGCATGCTGCATGTCCAGATCAAACATGATGAAGAATGCAACCTGTGGTCAGGGAGGTTTGGCCTCCATCAGCCTCAAAAGGCCTCTGAGTAGTAATTGTGGCATAAGTAATTTCATTCACCATTAAGGGAAAAGCATTTGTGGTGTGGCAAGCAGCAGTTGCATAAGAAATTGGATAGGAGGCAGGTAGACATTGTCTTTAACGCATTTCACGGAGCCAATGCTTTTAATCAACAAGGGAAATGTTTGAATGTTAATAGAACTAACAATGAAACCAGAGTCATGTTTTGACAAGCATTTCCAAACATTCCAGGGACACTGCGATGCTCCAGCAGCCTCTTTCCTAGGGAGGGAGTTGATTTGCTTGAGTTGCAGTGCAGTTTGCAATGTTCAAAGAGCCTTTCCAGAGGAGCTGGGATGCTGCCGTGGGCAGGGGCACGTGGTACTCCATTGGTAATGAGGGAGATGGGCAAATTAATGTTTGTAATAAATAAGAGCACTTTCTTCCTATGCTGGATGAATATCCTGTAGGCTTCTTAGAAGAGAAGTGAACTCAATGCTGGGAGCTTTTCCTGTAATAGAAATTCCCTTCCTTACTATCCTTTTATATGAAAAAAATTGTTCATGTTACATTTTTCAAGAACATGATGATGGCTCTGTCCTCTACTGCACTTTGCCCCAATTATTTTGCATATACTTTCAACACATCTGTTCTGAAAGGAAACCCTGACTCATTTAAAGTGTGACCAGAAAATTGCTGGGGCACAAGCGTACCAGCCCTGAAAGGCCTGCATGGATTTGCCATGCTTTTCAGAGCTAATTTTGCTTTAGGTCAATGGATCAGATGAATCATTAATAAACGTTTGGAAACCCTGGGTGCCAGGTACCGCTGATCCTGAGCACCTTGTAAAAGATTCACCGACAGGTCAAAGGTTTTTATTTATGGAGAAGACCCAAGGCTTACCCCAGATTTGCCATTAACTGTGACTCTGGAAGCTCCCCACCCTCTCTGAGCATCTCCTCTCTCTGTGACACTTTGCTGCCCACGTAGGCTGAAAAACTCAAGTGAAGTTAGCAAACGCCTGAATTAGGAACATGATGGATCTGAGCTATGGTCGATAAGAACAATGTGCCTCCAAAACCTGACTTTTCAAACTTACATTTCTTCTGGCTGGAAGTGCCACAGGTAGGTCCAAGGCAGGAGTTCCATGGTCCCTTAAGGCTTCACTTCTCCAAACCAGAGCCTTGCTGGAGGTCAGGATATGTGGCCTTCATTTCATACAGCACCATTTCACATTTGTGCACCAACATTAAGCCCAAAGATCACAATTTCATTGCAAA
Source organism: Sialia sialis (assembly GCA_009812075.1). Classification (NCBI taxonomy): domain Eukaryota; kingdom Metazoa; phylum Chordata; class Aves; order Passeriformes; family Turdidae; genus Sialia; species Sialia sialis. Next base: position 33,872,313 of record VRYO01002355.1, read on the forward strand.
CCCACTCAAATATGTTTTCAGTAATAGGGGAAGGTAAATAGATCCTTCTGAAAACATTTTTACAGCATAACTCCAGCCTTCCTTTACAAAAACCCCCAAATAGCCAGAGTAGCCAGTCAGTGGTTTTCAGTCAGTGGTTTTCAATCTTTTTCATTTGCAAACATTCACATTTTTTTTGCCAGCAGAGCTTCAGCCCCTCATACAGTTAAATTGAAGCCCACTGACAATATGCTTATTTTTCTTGTGAGGTTTTGTAGACCATTCAGAAGTCAGTGCACCCCAAAGACCTACCAACTGCAGTGAAACAAATTGAAAACTGCTATCTACTTACTCTTCTGTAACTAAATAGGATGGGTTTTCCATATATTCATGTGAACTGTCTGCTTCAGTCTCTATAGTGTCTGCAGTCTGTGGGCTTTGTAGTTAGGTGGGACAGACATTTTCTCCAAGGCAAATATTATTTAGATATTTTCAATTATTTAGTGATGTCCCTATGTGGAGTGGAACAACAGCTGTAACTGGGAACTATTATTAATGGACAAAATCAAGATACTCCTCTTAATCACCAGTTTCCGAACTTATGGCAATGAGGGGAAAAAAGACTTTAAACAAATCAGAATAATAGCAATAATTGCCAAAAGGCTTAATGTACTGTACCCAGAAATTGTTTCTTAGTTGTTCATGGTGGGCTCATGGGAGACAGCAGCAAACAGCACAGATCTTAGGAATCCCTGTAGCCTAACGCTGGAGAGAAATCCTTATTTTCTGTGTGGAAAAATGCACAAAGGCAGGCACTTTGGAAGCAATGACAAGGAGGTGGCTGCAGTATCCACTCTGTCTCACACAAGCCATTTGATTGCAGTGACAGCAAATTCATGTCCTTCTCCAAATTTTAGGCATAGTATTAATCATTTGCCATGGTAAGACAAAAGCGTTGTGTAATGCCAGGAATATATTTGCTCCTCTTTCAATTGAGAACACAAGTAGGAACTTGGTTTAAAAGGGCATATTTTCTCTGTGGCTGTTGATGCCTCAAACCATAGAAATATAAAAATATTTGTAATAGTTTGTATCTTACTACAGAGTGGAAGGGGGATAATCACTGTCAGGCTGATTTCTGTGCAGACAGCTCTGCAGCTCATAACAAGGGATATCTGCACATAAAAAAAGGATACCAAAATCAAATTATCTGAACTTTGAAAATATATGCCTTTCTCCAGCTGACAGTGCTAAAGTTAACCCAGGAGCCAGAAAGCACTCTGTCTGCAAAGAAAATTAAAACCATTATTTGCTTCCAGCCATATGACTGGCTCATGGGGTAATAAGAAAGACAAGGACACTATAGTAAAGTTATCCTTTTTTCTTGAAGGCTGTGTGAAAAATTTTCAGTCATTTCTTTGCCAAAATAGTTTTGTAAATACTGGAGATGCTTGATTTTATCCACCCTGAATTCATCAAAATGTTGAAGCATGTTCTTACAGGTAGCCACAGTTAATCTGTGTAATCTTGAAATGGCTTCCAGCTTTTAGAAGTTTACATTAAGTAAAGATTATCCAATTATAGTTTTCCTTAAAGATAAGAAAGATAAGGATGACGGTGAGACATGCTAGATGACTGAAGTATGCTGCTTTTATTTCACACTTTTTTTGCAGTGTGCTGTGAGATGACTCAAAATTAAAGCACCTATTTCAACTATGCAGGAGTGTATGACATAACACAGTAATGAAACATAAACACAACCAAAGATTACAATTGTGGTCATCACTGCAGGTATCTCAAACACATTATGGCACTATGGATATCATCCAGAGTTATACATTAGCTTTCAAAATGCCTCACTTCATGTTTTTATTTCAGCCAATAAATTACTTGAGGCCTGACTCAGCACTTGAAAAATAAATGTTGACTTTTCAGGAAATTGTAAGCATTACTGGAAGGTCTGAAGTCTGATAAACAGCTGGTTATGGATGGTTTTGTAGGAGCATTATTGTGTTCAGAGAAATTAAAAGAGCATTTGGGAGTGTGGTGGCAGGAAATGGACTCAAATGCTAACTTGTAGTTCTCTTAGTCTGTTGCTATGTGTGAATTATACTGTATTTGCTTCTACCTCACTTCAGCTTTAAAAAAATATTCCCTTCCTAAGCAGGCTTGGGCAGATTTAAGAAACCAGGTAAATATTGGTCCCAAGAAGACCAAACATTAAGTTAATATCCATTAAGTTATTATCCATTTCAATTGTATCAGTAAGGTATTTCATGGAATGATTTGAAAAATAAATATTAGTGTAATGTATCGAGCTGGTAATAAAAACAATTTAAAATAAAGTATTTTGGATTGTCAGAATTAATTTCCCAGCTGAAAGCCAAAGAAAAACCTACCTGCAAGTGGAAACACAGGATATACCTTAGGGAAAAGGTATCTAGGATAGGTATATCCTATATTTCTCCTGAGAATGCTTGTTCTCAGCTGGCCAGGAAGGCCAGTGGCATCCTTGTATCAACAGAAGTGTGTCCAGCAGGATCAGGGCAGTGACTGTCCCTGTGTGCTGGGCACTGGTGAGGACATATCTTGAGTCCAGAGGTGTCCAGAGAAGGACAATGGAATTGAGGAAGGATCTGGAGCATAAATGTTATGAGGAGCAGCTGAGGAAGCTGTGGGTGTTTAGGCTTTAGAAATGGATGCTGAATTGCCAACCATAAGCTCAGGCCTGAGAGTGAACAAGGAAAAATTCTCCAAATCAGTTTCTTGCAGCACTTTCAACATCACAAATGTTTGTGGGTTTTTTTGGGTGGATGATGTTGGAAAACTAGAGATCTTGAATTTAACTGGAAATTTTCAAGGTGAAATTCATTTTGCCAAGACACTGTGATGCTTGTTTGGGGGAAAAAAAAAAAGAAAATATAAAGATTTGGACTTTAGCTTCTTCCTTATCAAAGGTACAGAAGGGAGGAAGACTGAAAAATCTTATTTTTCCTTTGGTTATCATATGCAATAACTACTTGTCCTTATACCAGCTTCTTTTATTCTGTTGCACTCAGTCTTTTTCTCTGCCTTCATCTGAAATTCTTCAACCTCACTTGTGTGTTTGCAGTGACCCACATGAAAGGGAATAAAAACGTTGTGCCATTTTCACACCTGCAGACTAATCTTTATTTATACAAAGCTTCTGTGTTTTGGGACCTGGCTGTGCTCTGACACCCGGGTCAGATTCAAGTTAGAAATTATTTGTGAGGAAGAAAGTGCTAGAGGGCATTGCCTGTCCCATGGCAGTGAGGAGCTCAGGGATGTCTTGAGGATGTTCTGAGGAAGGATCTGGGGAAAGAGCTGTGGGGGATTCCTGCTGAGCTCTGCAGATCCAGGGGAAGCAGGACAGATCATGCCTTGCTCAAGTCAAACGTGTTACTTTTGCTCCGGTACACCTGGTGGTACTTGCTTTGGTACTTGCTGTTTTCTGTGTTTCTCTCCTTGGTCTGCATTGCAATTTTTACTTCCCAAGGATGTTAAACCTTGAAGGGAAGGCCTGAGGGCTGCAGTCCTGTGCAAAGGCAAGGAAAGGTGACCCTTCTCTTCCTCAAAGCTCGAAGTGCGGCCTTTTCACAGTGCAGAAAATGCAAGAGGTGAGCTCCAGGGAATTTGGGCCAGAATTGATGCAAACTCAGTTTTCACATCTCACCTCTCCATATTCACAGTGAGTCTAGAAATTGCCAACAACAGCTCTAGTTTTAATTCCAGATGGAAGACTTTGCAGACGGAGGAGCTGAGCTGAGGGTGAGCTTCTCAGAAATGAGAGAAGGTGCAAGAAAATGGGGAGAAGCTGGGTGGGTGGATGGAGTGAGGGTCTCTGCTTACACGTTCTTCACAGGGATCATTTGCACTGAAAAATGCAGTGCCTCACCTTGGCAGTGCAGCATGCCAAGGGAACAGCAGACTTTGCAGAAATGCAAGGATGGTGTCCAGAGCAAATGCAAATGTGAGGAGAAAACAGGGCAGGCCAAAACCTCTGCGGTGCACAACTCCACCACGGGTGTGGGATTCTGCAGGGTCTTGCAAAGCCAGCAAGTCCCTCTGAACATCGGGTGTCCTTTGCCCACCCATGTGCCTCAGGAAGCAGGGCTGGTTTCTGACTCCCTGCTCTGACCTCCTTGGGACGCTGTGAACTTTCCAAACAGGAGAGGGTTTGTTTGTTTGCAGTTATTTTTCTCTGAGGCCCTTCCTCAGGATTTTGTTAGCATTGCAAATTCCCATTTCACAATCTGCATTCTTCCAACAGGCAGACAAAGGCGTTTGAAACCAGCTGCGTTTATCACTAGTGCTCCATCTGGATGAAAGAGAGCTGGATGGGTCCTCGGGGCAAGGGTTTCGCCATCCCTCCATCCACCCGGGGAGAGCCCGGCTGGTTCACCCCAGCTGAGGATCCTTGGTGGAATTTAACCTGGGGAGGGTTTAGTGAGGACCTGATCAAAGGCAGCCTCTGCTGAGGCTGAATCCAAAAGGCTGAAGGATGGGAGCACTGTGCTCTTGGGACAGGCTCTCCTCTTCCTCAGGAGATGCTGGAGCCTGGCTCAGCCCGTGTCACAGCAATGCTGCTGCAGATAACAACCATCTGCATACTTGGCAGCCTCTCCACCCCTGTCCACCCCCGAGGCAATCGCTGTCCCTTGGATGGCCTGTTGGACCAGGTTTAGGCAGACTGATAAGATTGAAGAGGTGAAAGAAAAGACACTCGTTTGCTCCAGGGCCATCCTGCAGAGCAGTGCTGGGGGCACCTTTGCTCCCAGCTGTGTGCCTGGGCAGCTGTGTCCACCTCAAGAGATGTGGTGAGCAGGACCAGGGAGCTGGCTCTTGCAGCTGGCAGCAAATTGCCTCCATGCAGACATGTCCTTGGGGTCCAGCAGGTTTTAAACTCTCCAAGTGGTTGTAAATATCAGCTACTAGGGATGTTTTCAAGAAGCAGACTGGGTTTTGGTTTGGTTTGTGTTTACCCAGCTGTGCTTCAGTCACTTCGTTTTAGCTCTGAGGGCACTGAAGGACAGTAGTGGAAACAAGCTTTAAAATTAATTATTTCCTTTTGTCTTCAGCTTCTGCTACGCACTTACAAGACTGAAGAAACTGAATTTGGATGCTTCCCTCACCATCGGGTACTCGAGACAATTTCTTAGTCAGTCCTGTCTGGCTGGAGCTGCTCCTTGAACATCTCTTCCTTTGAGGAGTGTGTTGCAGCCATTCCCATCAGTGTTTCCTTCCAGGTGCTTGGTGACAAGACAACCTCTGCAGATGTTCTGCTTTCATTTTTGGCATATATCTGCTGTGTGTTTTTCTCTCACTGGGTTATTCTGGAGTCTCAGATCTGATGCACTCTGAGAATCCTTTCTGCCATTGCTGTTGTGGCTGAAGCATTGAGCAGATTAATCCAAACTGTAAAGCTTCAGCAGCAGCCAGGTTCAAAGTAGTGACAAAACCCACCCAAAGAGGAGCTGTGTGGGTAGTTACTCCACTCTGCTTTTGGCTTAGACTGCTGCTAATTATATGCTTAAAGCAGCTTCAAGGTATGTCTACAGGTTATCTCTTCTACAGCAGAGCCTTTGATCAGCTTCTGCACGGTCTGAAATAAACTGCTTTAGTCAGATATATTATTCTTCCCAAGGAGTTTGCATCCAAAGTCCTTTGGCTGGCTCTCTGGACCGTCAGAGGATTTTTTCTGTTTTTTTACCCATTTGTTAACATGGGAATAACATATGAACTGGAGCCTGAGTGATGGCAATTTAAGCTGTAGATTTTTGAGGCTCAAATCTTGGTTAACACTGCTGTGCTGACTGTGGATGTGATTTCCTTCCAGACATTCCTACTGAGCTGCACATTGCAGCCAAGATATGTAAATTGCCTCACTTAGATTCCTTTGCTTTTTAACATCAGATTGAGTTAGGCATTACCTGGCTTCTCATTAAGTTTGCTTTTTTTAAATAGTTAGTTATTTAACTTCCTTTTTTTTTGCTGATCTGGACAACATTTTGAACTCTGTTTATATGTCAGTACAACTCTCATGTAAAAGCTGCTAGTAAAATCTGAGTGATGTAGGGCACTGCTGCTGAGCCACATGAGGCCTGTGTTGCATCTATGTGTGCTTTTTCTCCTGATGAAGTCCTGGGCAATGCCAAGGAGGAGAAGTGAAGAAAAATAACCTTGTGTGATGTCAGTTGCCTGTGTGAAGCCATTTAACAATGCACTCCGCACCTTGATGTAAACATTAGCAGTGCTCCTTCATTTTGCTGGCATACAGAAACAGGGTGAATCACCACAATGGCATTACCTGGGACAAATAAAATGTATTTAACAAGTGCTTCAAAGCCAGTGACCTCTGTAGACATACCACAGTCAGGACTGCTGGTCATATTTTACTAATATCATTCCTAGAGAGAAGTGTCTCTTTCCTTAAATAGATCAGCTGGCCTTAGGGAAAGAGGCTGGAAGAGTAAAGCCCCAGTAATGGTTTATGAGTGGAGCTCACAGGGAAACAACCCAGCCAAGCACCTCAGAACCCCAAACGGGAATCAGCTCAATCTAAAACTGACCTTGAGAGATTGTTCTCCAAACCCCGTGTTGCAAAAGTGTTAGCTGCTCTTGACAAAAGGAGGGTAGATATTTGATTACAAAGCTTTTTCTCAGTTGTTTAATTAAGAGAATTAATGATTAATTTCATCAGCAGTTTCTGGGCTGTTTTGTTGGTGCCCTGTGGCTGAAGGACAGCAAAACTCTTTGAGCCTTTGGCTGGGAACAACCATAGTTTATTGTGCATTTTGCTTTTGTCAGCATTTCCAATAATTGAACCAATTTCTGATAGGAATTACTCACCCTCCTCTTCACCCAGCAGTCAATATTTGCAGCAGTCAGTTTTCTTTGGTACACTGATACTTTCCAGTTCATTTGGATTCCCCTGTGCTACATCTGGGCCACCATGGTTTAGTTTTTCAGAAGGAAATAAAAATGCAAGTCTGAGGATGCACAGATGCCTTAAAGGCTTGGCTTTTGTTCCTCTCCATTTTTCAGAGGGTGTGGATCTGCTTGGAAGATATGTCCATGTGCCATTTGTTGCTTGTGGAAATCATATACTTAACTTCTAGGCTTTCAGGAAGTTAATCAGTGTAAGAAACAGTGCTGAAATCTCTGGTTTACTTTGAGTTCACATTATGTCCACCTCTGAGCACTTTGGAAACTCTTCACTGGATAAAAACTGAAGGTGTCAGCCCATGGCTCTGTGGAAGCTCTGTCTGTAGAAGTGTCTAAAGCTGTACCCCATCACGGGCTGCAGGTTTGTTTTCATTGGGGAGCATGAGCCAGTCTGCCTCTAAGGATATGAACTACAGCCTTGTATCCAAAAGTGCATTTGAAGAGTGGGATGTATCAGTTTTGAGTGGCTACAGGCAGTCCCTTTATAGGGGTAGGCATCCTCTCCAAAGGACTGGGACTGGTGTCCCCCACAGACTGAGTCACAGAGCCCCTCAGACCTGATGGAATGGGATTTTCAGGCTCCTTTTGGGGAATGCCCTTGACTGAAGCATTGCTGGCTTTAGGTCAAAAAAGCTGATTCAGTAGAAGTCTAAACTTCTGTCCTTATGGTGTTTGGGAAACATCCTGATTTACTTAATTTAAACAAAGGCAGATATCCGGTTAAAATCCCTGGAGCTGCAGCCAATAAGTGCCTTATTTCAGCACAGTGCTTGCAGCAACAGCTACCCAGCATAAAACACGGTTCAGGGGAGTAGGAGCATTAAGAAAATAAATGGATGTGATACTTGAATTTGACGCAGATTTGAGGAAAGATGGAGCAAGCAGAAAGAGCTGACAAAGAATAGACAGGGCCTGGTGACAGCATGCTTGAGCCAAGCTGCTGCACAGGGTGTGTTTTTATCTTGTATTTGATTTCCTCCCTCACACTGTGTAGGTGAGAAAGGGGCTTGCACTGCCAGACACCTTGAAAACAATCTGCAAAAGGGTGATCCGTGGTGTGGAGAAGGCACGAGGAGCTGCAAAAGGAGCTGCAGGAGAAGACCTCACTGTTGATAGTGGATGCACTGAAGAAGATTGGATATGGGCAGGTTAGGGACAGTGATAGGGTGTATTTGAGACAAATGAATACTTTCTCAGGTTACTCTTGTGAGTGTCCATACCTGCTGGCTAGATGGATACTTCAGGTCTCCAGCATCAATCTAAGTATCTCACTGACATGAACAGATATCAAGGTTTAACCCCAGCCAGCAACTCAGCCCCACAGAGATGCTCACTCAGCTCTCAGTGAGGTGAGGGAGAGAAGCAGAAGAGTAGAAGGGAGAAAAGTCATGGGTTGAGATAAAGACAGTTTAATGAATAAAAAGCTCCAAACAAGCAAAGCAGCACAAGGAGTAAATTC
>VRYO01002355.1:33881908-33938608 GCA_009812075.1 Sialia sialis
ACACAGCTCTGGGTCACTGCTTTGGGAAGTGGAACTGATTTGGTAGTGGGGTAGGGAGGAGAGTGATTTCTTGTTTTATTTTCTGCCTCTTTCTAGTGCCTGGGACTCATCCCTGATTAGGATATCTTGTGTGAGAAGACAGTCTGACTGCAGCCTGCAGTAGCACCCTTTGTCCCTGCTGTTGCTGGGACTGAGGAGATTGCCAGGAGAGTCAGGGGGTCTGCTGAGATGGCAGGACCAGACTCTGTGTCCCTCGCTTGAGCACTTTGTAGAGACTCTGGCACTGAGACTTGAGTCATGGTCTTTTCTTTGCCTTAGGCTAATGATATGAGCTGGAGTCATCCTGGCTCTGAGGTTAGACTCATCTGGTATAAAAAAAGGCGAGTTCAGAACAGGCCACCCTCAGACTCTAAACAAGAATGCTGTCGCTCCGTTTATGAATTCAAGATGTCAGGTTTTACATCCCCAGATCTATTTTCTGCTATGGTTTCTATTCAAGAAGGGCTGTGCCTGTGTAATGAGTAGCAGCTGATGGGGTCTTACAGCTCAGCATTACGCAACCAGAATCAATCACGTTGTGCAGGAGCCCCTGGCACGGCGCAGTGAGGAGCTCGACCTGGGGCCAGCCCTGTTTTGGGAGCCTCCACATCCTTCTGTGTCTGTCTGACAGTTCTCAAGTGTATGGATAGGGACAGCATTTGCTGCCTTTTTTCTCAGAGGGCAAGTTGTGAAACCTGTCTGTCCTGATTTTCTTTGCAAAGCCCCTAAAATCTACTCTGTCAGGATGTTCTGGTGTCCTTTGGGACAGAGCTGTGCTTTAGCAGCGACTGTGCCTCGTCTTCCAGGCAAGGTAGGTCTTGTGAGTGTAGATAATATCTTTCATTAATTTTTTAGTTTGGTCTAATAAAAAAATCTCACCTCTCCCCACATCTGCTTCTTCTCCTGAGAGCGCTGTGGGCACTACAGCACCTAAGCACTCCTCCTGGGATCAAAAAGCCCAGACCCCACATCAACCCTGCTGGCAGCAGCTCAATGTGGTCTCTCCTAATCCCCTTGATCTCCTTAATTCCCCCAAGAAAAGGGTGCCAGGGAGCTGATGAGTTGATCTAGGTAAACAATGGTGTTTCATGTTCCAAGAATGATAAATAAATTGCTTCAGGTCAAACCAAAACAAATTTTTTGCATTTTCTTGGCGAACTGAGGGAAAAAAAAATGGAAGAGATTCCTGTAGGGTCAAGACCAAATATTTTCTTCAGTCCAAACCCCAAATGTTTTATTGCATTTATTAACCTTTTCATTCAACTTTGTTTTCTTTTGATTTATACTAGTTTGTAAAACAAAAAAGCTGTTTTGAGACCCGAATGGGAAAATGTCGAAATGAAACATTTTTGTATTTCAGAAAAAAACCCAACCCATTTTGTTTAGAAGATTTTGAAACAATGTGTTTTGAAATTTTTTCAGAATTCTCCTCCCACTCTATTCTCTTTGTTTCCTTTTTTTTATTTCCCCCCTCTGGCTGAAACTATTAGCCCAGATCACCCTGAATTTGCAAGCAAATTAATCTTCCAAAACCTTTAATTTCTGGTTTACTTGCTGTTACTGAAAAGAAAAAACCCAACCCAGAGTAAAACAAATATGAAATGCCCTGCAGTACCTCTGAGAATCAGCTCTGGATGCTGCTGTCATATGGATGGGGAGCAAGAGCAGCTGGGTACCTCTGAAATGGATTTTGCATTGGCCCAGGACAAGGACAAAGCTCTGCCTTTAAAACCTCTGCTGCAACCACTACAGAGTTTTTTTCCTCACTCTGGGGGATGTGAGTGCCAAATTGGTGTTGCCTCCTCATCCCACTCTTCAACAAATTTGGTGGGGATGGTGACTTTCTTACTAGCTCAAAGTAAGGCACTCCCCAGGGGTGATGCAGTTGGTGAGATTGGTCCCTCCAGAGATTCCTGGTGTCCCTGAGAAATTGCTGAAGAGCAGCAACTTTAGCTGGTTTGCAATCACAGAATCCTAGAATGGCTTGGGTTGTAAAAGGGCCTCAAATATCACCTTGTTTCAACCCCCTGCCACCTTGCACCAAAGCAGGCTGCCATAAAAACTGCCTGTGGTCATTGTGCTGAAGCCATTTCCACAATCCCCATGGCACCAAGGCCTGCAGGGCTGTCTGCCCAGAGCTGATCCTGCCTGATTGGCCTCTCTGGGCAGCCAAACCCTTTTTGGTAAAAGCCCTGGGATGTCACCACCCTGGAAAGCACAGTCTGATGCTCTGAGCTTCACAGCAAGCTTCACCATGTGTTGTGCCCTCAGACAGGCAACCCTGGGCTTTTTGTCTCTAAACAGAGCAGTCTCTACCAGCAACACCCAAAACTGAGAGAGAAGAGGCAGGAGAAAGAGAAGGACCAGGAGCATGGCTGGGTGAGATCAGTGTCTCTCGTATCACACAGGCTATGAGAGACAAAAGCCAGTTTGGAGATTACTGCGTTCTCTCATATCCAGCTGCTGTTCAGACCTTTCTCTTCTCTGGGCTGGTATTGTCCCTGTTGTCCCTGCTCTGTTCTTGCCCACAAGAAGAATGGCATGAAATGTGAGAGCGAGAATAAGTAAAAAAAACCAAACAAATAACAACCAAAAAAAGCCCAACAAAAAACCCCTTTTAAAATTATTTTTTTTTAAATAAAACAACAAAGTAGCCAATAAATTGGTGCTTTGAAATTGATGGGATGGAAGGAGTCAACTGGAAATAATTTTTGCTATATAGCCTTAAGACTATTTCCCTTAAGACCCTGGCAAAGAAGTAATATTTCTTTTGCATTTATAAACAACAAGTTGCCTTTTTATTTTAGAATGTTTGAGCAAGTACGCATAGATTAGTTTGTGGGACAAAGGGTGGTGGCAGTGGTGGGGGGTATAAGCATAGTCAGGGTTTTTTAACTGTGGTGTGAGAGAGCTCAGGGAATGCAAGGAGGAGTGTGGTGGGAAGGGATGAGGTTGTGTTGTGCGTGATGGACACACACATGGACATCCATGGTCCTTGCTGGCATGGAGGGAGAGCCCAGCTGTCTGCAGCTCCTCCAGGGAATTTTTGGGACTGTATCCTTGCTGCTGCCAGCCTTTTGCTTATTGTCTCTGTATTCACAGACCACAGCACTTTTTGCCACAACAACAACAAAATTCATCCTTAAACTTTGGTGCACTCCTGTTGTGGAGGTATTTGGGTGCCTTGATGGCTGTAGTCACATGATGAATGGTATTTCGTCCTGAGAGCAGAGTTAAAGTTCCACAGAAGCACTTAAGGAGCATAAAGTAGGAGGATGCATGGCTCAGCCATGGCATTGGTGCTTCACCATCTGCCAGTCCCCTGCATCCCACCTTCACCTGGGACCTCTGGAGCTCTGGAGCTCTGCCATCACACCTTCTGACAAAATTAGCTGACTCAGCCAAGATCACACAGGAAATTTGTGGCAAGGTTGTGAATCCAGAACTTGCCTTCTTCCCTTCCCCTTCTTCCCCTCCTTTCCTAACCTCAGTTCTTATCCTTTCCCTTTGATCTGCTGATCCACACGGAGCACAGTGGTGCACACATGCGTTCAGAGGGTGTAGGAGAGGATTGAAGGAGGACAAAAGGAAGACATTTGGGTTTGGTAGCATTTTACATCCACTTCACACCACTTGGAATAATTGCATGCAGTGCAGAGCAGTGGAGAAATAGGCTCCCTAACCATGGGACTATTATATTACATATCCCATAAAACAAGCCCTTCATTTTGCTCATTAAAATCAGGCGTGCTTGTTTGTTGGAGTTCAGCAGTACAGTATTTCTTCTATTTGTGGGTTTAGCTATAAAACCAAAAGAAAACTTTTCTTATGTTTAATTTTCCTTTTAATTGCTCGTAGTACAGTCCTTCTGACTCCAGATCGTTTCTATAATTACTGAACTGCATTCTTGCCCCCTGTACCTCTTTTATAGGGTAGGAGCACTATTTGCCTCTCCTGGGTCCAGAATCCTTGTTGAGATGAAACTGTAGAAATGCAAACACAAATCAAGGCTCTCAGCTTTTGTGTGTTTGTTATTCTTGTAGCCAAACTGAAAATCTTCTTTTTTTTTTTTTCCAGAAATAAAACAATTTTTTAAAAAATCCAGTTAAGATACTTTCCTTGCATTCTGTGTCTGCAGTTGGGTGAGAGGCTGTGTTCTGTCTGCAGTGAGAGTATGGGGACTCCAAAGTGGTTGAGAGTTCTGCTTTGGCCACCAAGTTGCTGTGTGGCCCGTGGCTCTTCCCAGCAGGCAGGGCTCCATGGCAGAGCAAAGGGAAGCTCAGCACACCAGCCCTCCCAGGCTCCCTGTCCTGCTCCAGGCCATAAACCCTGGCTGCATTGTCAAACCATCTGGGCAGTGTTTCACAGCTCTTTGTAGTTCAGTGACACCAAGCTGGTCTTCAGGGGTAGCTGGAGATGTCTGCTCTTTGGGGCAAGCGAAGGACCTCAAAGGAAGGCAATATTTGGAATGCTTTTTGTCTGCACTTCCATTGCAGAAGGAAAGCAGTGTCCCAGCTGCAATCCCTGTTAGCTGTGCCCCTGCCTCTCACCAACGTCCTCCCCTCTCTTTTTGAGATTGTTCATGTCTCTGTAATTTTTCCCACTCCCCATGTGCCGGAGACTGATCTCACTACTGTTTACTCTATGAACAGTATGAGAAAAAATTCAGTTTAATTCTCTGCCTGGTGCCGTGATGATTCCAAATGTGAGCTCAAGGCACAGCCTCAAGACTGGAGTAAGCCAACCCGCAGGTCTTGCACCCTAGTTTTCATCAGCCCAAATTGCACGGTGTCAAATTCCCCTTAACCTGGCTGAAGTTCAGTTACTGCTGCCATCAAGGTGGCCAAGGATGCCTCAGGGCTGAGGAATTCCTGCCATGGATGAGGTCAGGATGAGCAAGTATGACCAGCAGTAGTTTAGGTGAAAAGAGTTGATGAGCTCATATCAACTCCTGTCTTTTGACTGATCTATGGTTACTGGAAAAGGGCAGGTTTACCCAAAGGCACAGCAGGTAGGACAATGAGGGCAGACTCTCACAGCTCTGGAAAAACTGTGGACATCATCTTTCCAAGAAAACACAGTGATCCTCCGTGGACATCTCACCACAGAGAGACAAAAGATGAGGCACAAACTGAGAGCCTCTCATGGTTTGTTCCAACCAGAAGCAGTCTCAGAGTGGCTGGTTGGGTTGAAGGTGGGGTCTCTGGCGGTCCTGCCATGCAGGAACACTTCCCAGGCTGCACAGTCCTTGGGCAGCAATGACTGCAAAACCCATCTCACATCCAGCCAGGGAGGGGATGAGACTCCTCTCGGGATGTGACTCTGGGACAGGACTCTGATAGCTCCCATTTTTCACCTTGGTCAGATGCACATCTGGTCTCAGCTGTGGATCTTGAGTCTCTCTGCTTATGCTTTTGCCATATGCCTCTGAGCTTGCGACAGCTTGGTTCATGCTCCAGGGTAATGCTTATTTACTGGCAGTAGGTTCAGCAGTTGCCAGCATAGGCAAGTTATTTGCAGAGTTTCTATTTCCTAATAGTCTTATAATGCAGCCCACTGTTGATAGTTTGTTTGAAAAGTCACTTTTCATATATAAACATATTCCAGTCAGTTATTATTTGCTTTTTTAAGTCCTGTTATCAATAGAATTTATTATTAACACCCCTCCCCACTTCATTCGAAAATGTTGTTCTGGAATATTTGTGTGTCTGAAGATGATAAATATTGAGATTTCTGTTTTTTACATTTGTGAAAGGGCAATTCATTTATTCAAGTACTCAACTTTTGACCCGATCTTTGGAGTAGTCACTTCTGCTGGTTGAATTATTCATTGTGAATAAATTATCCCATGGATTTATCCCCTCCTGTTTGTGCAGCGTATGCTGAGTAATCTTGATTTCTGAGAACAGAGCCATCATTTGCGAGAATTCACTGAATAGTTGCATATCCGATGCTTTCCGTGGCAGCCACAGTCTGGTCGCCTCCTTCCCCGTCTGCTTTCCTGGAGACAGCCAGGAGACCTGAAATGGAGAGAGAAGATTAAAGACAAGACCCTCTTTCTGGGGGAAATGAGACGCATCAGCTTGAGGGGGCTGGGACTGAATCCCACAATCAGTGGAGCAGATCCTACATCCCACCTCCATCTCCTTTGCTTGACGTTTCTCCACTTCCGCATTTGGCCCAACATTTACAAGTCCTAGGAATAGGGAAGAAAAAAAGGAAATCAGCATAAAACCTAAATACAAATCCATTCTGCAGACAGCCATGCTTGCAAGCAAGGCCCTAAGCAATGTTTTTTGTCACTCCCAGTGAAACTCCAGGACTTTCATCTCTAAATGCTGGCAGAGCTGCAGATGAAAGGCTGCTGACGTGGAGCTCAGCTTTTGATCTCCCCATTGCCTGCATGCTCGGCCGAGGAGCGCTGCTGCAGCTCCATGTCCCTCTTCCAAAAGAAAACAAGTGTTGTCTTTGCCTTTCCCCATTTCATATTATCCCAGTTTACCCAAGGGATGGACAGCCCTGTTTTCTGAGGGTCAAATATTATGACAGCTTTGGCTATCAGTGTTCTCACAGTACCTCTGGCAGTTGTCTTCCAAAATAACTTCAGTTGTCCTTTTTAAGGAATAAACTTTCCTGGATACTTCAGCTTTGATTCTTGCTGGGTTTTGGGGAGGGTTTTTCTCTGAGGGATGGTGTTCAGAGCTTTATTTATTTTTTCAGAGGAACACTCTGGCTGTTTTGAGACAGCTCCTAAATGAAACATGGAGCATGGCCAATTTCTGTGGAAGGCAAACGGCCTCGATGATGCTGAGCTATCACTTGCTGTAGGAATTTTGAGGGCCAAGGACTGAAAAAGTGAAGTAGGAAGGATTTCCAAGGGAAATTGTGTGTGTGTATGGGATTCACTGCTGGGAATGGTCTAAGTGAGGGCTGCTCACCACTTAGAGCTCTGGAAGGTAAAATTAGGGAGGGAGGAGCTGATCTTCCACTGTTGCATATGGTATCCTTTGCTGCTACAGAAATGGAATGTAAACCTCTGACATGCCAGAAATCTCTGTTCAGGAGTTGGTATTGATTTACACCCACTTAGCACTCAATTTCTGCTGGCTTAAACATCTGCTTAAGACAGTGGCAAATCAGGATAATTTTGTGGTAGTCCTGAGTCAAGTAATAGTGTGATCAAAAGTAATGACCTCGGAGGACTGGCCTTTTATTTGTACATGCACTTGCTCTTCCTCCTCAGTGGAAAGGGAGTTGTTGTGAGGAAGGACCAGCAGGTGCTCAGTGCATCTCTTGGCACAGCAGTGCTCCCACCCCACCGGTGGCTGAGCAGGCTCATCGTCCCCTGCTCTATGCTAAAACCCTCCATGAAGCAATCCTCTTCCTGTAAAAGCTGTGACTCCAAAGGAACATGATGCAGAAAGCTGGTTTTAATTAGAAGGAAAAGTGTATTTTAAGAGCATTCAGCTAATGTATCCTAAAGCCTCCCGTAGGGGGGACCAGTTATATTTTCACACCTGCTGTGTTACAGAGGGAAACTCCCAGGGATTGCTCTGATCAGCTGATGTTAATGCACCATCTCAATTAGACTTTTGGCAGTTTTCACTAATACATTATGTGCATTTTTAAGCAGGGTTGAGTAAGGCTCTATGTCTCCAGTAGTGAGGGGAATAAACTGGTTATAGGTTAACTAGGACATGAGAGGAAGCACTGTAGTGCCATGGCATCCCTCTCTGGACACACTCAGTGAAGTGGTTAAAGAACAAAGGGGTAACTTGTCTTGCATTAGTTGTGCCATTTCTGGGATCATGCTGGGGGCTCATTGCTCACTGCTGCACGACTTCTACCTTTCCCTTGCTGATGGACCACAAGACACAGATTGTCTCTGCCTCCCTGAGCCTCTGCAGCTTTTCTCTTTATTCTCATGTTGGGGGTCCTCCCAGGCTTCCCCAAAATCCCTGCAAAGATGTGGGACGTTCACTAATGTCCAGAACAGTCAGTGAGGGAAATACCTTAGAATGTACCTCAAGCTGTGCTCGTGTCATGTCCCACTGAACCCAAAACTGGTTCCCCTTTTTGCTGTGGGATTCTCAGCACATGAGTAGCCCAGTTTTTCTTCTCTCTGTTTTGTCAGTACAGCAGCACTGTTCCTCCCCTGGGACTCTAAGGACACCGAGCACTTGGATGTTGCTCTTAGGGCACCCATGTAATTCCTCCATGTAACTCCATGCACTGAAGGCCTGGGATAATTTTTCAGAGACAAAATCCCATTCCAAAATTTAATTGCATCAAGTGCTATGAGGTTTTGCTTAAACTTCCCTTGCAGATTTATAAGCCTGACAAATACAATTTTTTTTCCCAGCTTGCTGGCCATCTGCTGATTCTCTACAAATATAGCTGATAAAGTGCTTTGTCTTAAAAAGGAATAAGACACACATTTACACACACCCTGTAAGGGGGTGCCTGTGGAAGGTATTAGGAAATAAAACTGGCCAGGACCCATGAACCCCACAGAACAGTATGGCTAAATGTGCTGTGGGATCAATTCACTCAGGGCTGAACAATCTTCAAAACCAGCCTGACACTCAATAAAGGCCATGTTGGTGACATTGCTTGTCTCTCCTACTTGTCTCTCCTCTCACAGGGTTTAGCATCCCTGTGAGTGGTTGCACTCAACCCATCTTTCACCTTTCCAGCAAGGACCCGGATGGTTGGAGGATTGTGCCCTGCAACAAAAAAAAAGAGAGGAGAAAGGGGAAAGGAAGGAGAAGAAGGAAGGAAGGAAGGAAGGAAGGAAGGAAGGAAGGAAGGAAGGAAGGAAGGAAGGAAGGAAGGAAGGAAGGAAGGAAGGAAGGAAGGAAGGAAGGAAGGAAGGAAGGAAGGAAGGAAACACTCAGCATGTAAACGCTATAAGCACTACCTAACAGAAAAAGAAGGTATTACTTATGTTCTCCTGGATTTTGCTGCATGTTTTATCCAATTGTACGCACACAGGAGATGTCTTACCTCTGTAGAGGCGAACATTCAAATGCTGGGTTATAAACTAGTCCATCAGCTGGGAAACAGCCTGATCACCATGCTGATACCCTCCTGCCCCTGCTCCTCCTTGCTCCTAAACAGTGTGTGAGTCCTCTTACATAGCTCACAACTAGGAGTTGCCATTTTTGCATATAAACATTTCCTCCTCTATTTCTGGCCTTTGCAGCTCTGAATGCATTTGCTCTTGGGTTTTGTAAAAAAGGGAGTTGTTGGCAATTTATTTTCCCTCCCTGCCTTGTGAATCCAGTGTTGGCTTGTGGGGAGTCCCTGCAGGAAGACACATGCAAACAAGGGGCACAGCATCCCCCCAGGGCATAAAGAAAATGGCCCTTCCCTGGTTTTGTAGCCTGAGAATCCATGGCCAGACCCTGCCAGCGGATGGGAAGGACAGGGGCTGGGTTTTTCTCCAGAGAGCTTGGTCTGTGGACACGTCTAATGGCACTGGACTGGAACATTTTGAGGCTGCTCCTCTCTCCAGGACTTGCCTAAGCGAAGTGGGATGAGCGACAGATTTCTCCTCTGAGACTAGTGAGGAAAAAAATCTTCCATTGCTGCAAAGAACTTCAGGAGAGCATCTCTGTGTCTACTCCTCCATCCTGGAGCCAAGAGCCTCTGCAGCTTTTTCATGCCTCTGTGTCAGTGTCCCTGGCCAGGGAGGGTCCCTCGCCCCTGCCCTGCCCTGTCCCCTCGCCCATGCCCTGCCCTGTCCCCTCGCCCATGCCCTGTTCCTTGCCCCTGCCCTGCCCTTCCCCTCTCTGCACAAGCCCCTGGAGTGCAGAGTGGCACTTGGGCAGATGTTCCACGGTTCCCCTGGCACTCCACAGTGTCCCAAAACCCCACAGGCAGGGCCCTGTGTGCCCGTGGAGGGGGAGACGTGGCCCATTGTGCATTGACAAGGACTGGAAGACAGTAAACAAATAAATCAAAAATAATTGAAATGACACCATGGGAAATAGCTCCCTGGGGCTTGCAAGCAGACAACTTCTTCCCAAGGAAAGTTACTGGGGATGCTGCCTTGGAGATGTCAGTGTAAGGACAACAAAACCAAAACCCACCCCAAGCCAGGGAGCGTTTCACTTTAACTAACGGGTCCCTTTTAAGTGTAGGATATTGACATTGTGTTTGAATGGGGGCACCCTAGGAGCCCAAACTTGCCATACATGTATTTCCAAACCTACCACCTTCTGTAGAAACATCAAGGGAATACATTTGAATAGAAATAAATTCAGCTAACGCCTATTGATGCAAATGGGTAATTTCAAGTGCATTAAAGAATGCAGCCAGAAACGCTTCAGCAAACAATCAAGATCATGTTTTAATTAAGGTATTTTCTTTCTTCTTCTTTCTTTTTTTCTTTCTTCCTTTTTTGTCCCTTCCATTTGTGGGCACAATAGCAAAGAATCCTCTTGGTGCCTGAGAAGACAAAATTACACCTAAAAACCAAAGCTGTCTAAAAACATGTGCTTTGATAAACATACATGGACATGAATTTAATTGTGCCCATGCGCTTTCACTCTGCAAAGGTGACAGCTGAGCCAATCATCTAACTAATTAACATACACTGCAAACGAGATTCCTCTTTTCTCAGGCCCGGGACAGATGGCCTATGCCACTCAGCCAGCTTCCTGCACCTAATCCCCTGCTCCTATTTGCTCCAGTGGCTGCAGATATTTGCATTCACTCAACAATAACCCATTGAAACAAATCACTCCCTTTTTTCTTGCCACTTCCAAGAAAGCCCTACACACCCCTGCCAGTGTGGAAATACTGCCACAAAAGAAGCAATTATTATTTACAGGAAAATATCAGAAAAAGGGGGAAAAAAAACCAAAACAGGATTGCTGCTAAAAATAAAACCAAGCACTTAAAAAAGTGGGGTTGGAGGGAGAAGGAAAGAAATGAAATAACATTCCTGAAAGGGTTTAGTTCATAAGGGCTGTATTCAGATTGCCTGGAGCAGGTTTTCATATTTTTTTGCCTGCTCCTGTTGCCATTGAATCCAATAGTGTGCTTTGGTTGTTAACAAGTTTTATGCTTTATTTTGGACAATCGTTTTCTGCCTTAGCCAACAATACAGATTCAGATTTGTTTTCTAACAGTCCCTTTTCCAGTGGCCCACCCATTGCCAAGAATAAAAACAGTTGTAAAGCAAGATTTATTCTCAACAATATCTTTTATCTAAGCATACCCCTAGTTGCTCCATGGAGAAATCCGGGACTGGGTAGCCCGAGGCTGCATTTTGTGCTGGAAGATTCTGGTGCTGCAACATCCCCAGCTGCTTCCCACCAACTGTTGCTGTCCCCTGGGGGTGCGGGGTGGACTCTTAGGAGGGTTTCTGAAGGATGGGCAGACCTTAGAGTGGGGTAATGGAGCTGCCTTTGGTATTCTTGGTGGTTTTGGGTGCCCTACTCCAACCTATCCCACAGCCCAGGGTTGCAGACATCTTGCCAGTTTTCTCAGAAGTCAGGGTGTGCTGGTTTTTTTGGATCTGGTGAAAAGAGCGATTTTAAAAACACAGCAGAGTGCGTACTGTGATGCCCTGCAAAGTGTTTTCAAGGATGCAGAGGCTTTGCCATGGCTGTGAGAAGAGTCCACATCCAAGCTCTGGAAAGAGACAGCTCCCAGAACCCTTTGGCAGTGCAGAGCAAACAGTGATGGGGAAGGAAAAAAAAAAAAGTAAACCCAATGGGGCATTAGGGAGATCAAAGACAAAATTATTTGGGAAAATCCTTCAAAATGCAGTGATACAAGCTAAGGATAAGATTCCTCTAGAAGGGCTTCTTCAGGCTGTCCTTAGTGCTTGGGTACAAACCAAGACTGCTAGGTCCCAACAACACACCTGTAACATGTCTCAAGTGTTGGTAAAAAACATTACCAGCTGCTTGGATAAGGTTTGAAATGATTGCTTTGGGGTTTGTTTGCTTGGTTGGTTTGTTCTGTTTTTCTAATACAGAGGAAGTGCAAAATATCTGACATCCAAAATCCTTCTCTGTGTTAATTTTGGATCAACTTTAATCAGTGGTATTTTTGGTACAACTTTAATCAGTTTCATCACATTTATGCTGTGCTTTATTTCAGCTGACTGAGATGATCCCAGCAATTGATTCAAGCGCTGAGTGATGCTACCAATTAACGGAGTCTTCTTTCCTGGATTATGAGATATAAAAATATCTACTGTCGGGGTTGGCCCTGTGGTTGCGTGGCTTCATGTTTGGCTGTTGGTGCCTAAGGTGAGCCCCTCTGGGGAAACAAAATGGCTTTCTGACACCCGTCTGCCCTGGTATATTGGTTCACATAGTGGGATCTCAATCCATAATGGGTTAATCAACATTGAAATAGTGTTAATCACACTCAAGAAGGAGCCTGCAGTGACAAATGGAATAGCCTCCTCTCCCTCTTGCAGTCTCAGTTCAGTAGAAACACTTGCAATGGTTCTGGAGGACTACAAACATCAGATTTTCAATGAAATTCCACAGGAGTATCCTCTGAAAAATTTAACATACAATTCCAGGCCAAAGACTGTCAGGGACACTCATCAGCAAATATTTCCAGATCCATCAGAAAAGTTCAATGCATGAACGTTTGCTTCTGGTTTGAGAAGATCTTTGCCCGGGCTTTGTGTGCAGGCACTCATGTGCTTTGCTGGTGAAATGAGGATTTGCAGAGATGTCACAGCCTGTCCCTGTGGACAGGTAGGTCAGGACACCAGGGCAGTTTTGCCTCCCTGAAGGTGCAACAAGAGTGCTTTATAACACAAAACAGCTCCCCAGCGGTCTCAAACCCCAGATACTTTAACTTGTGCTCACAGAATTTATACTCCTTCTCTGTCTGTTGTCAGTCACATGGAGAGACCAAAGCAGAATAGGAGAGGCTCTTCTCCATATAATCTCCAGTTTAACCAGAGTGATGACAAGCAACATCTGAGCAGGCTGTGATGAAACTTCCTGCTTGGCTGTGCAGTCTTTCTCCTTGCAGATCTCTGCAGCCACGCTGCAGGGTCCTCGTGTGACCTGCAACTCCTCAACCTCAATTCTCAAAGGTTGGGCGGCCTAATCAAAACCAGCAGAAGATGAGAATGCAATTTTGCACGCTGCACCTCAGCCTGCAGGCTGGTTTGATCATTCCTATCACCTTTTCCACACTTCTAATATCTTTTCCACATCCATCCAGCATGGGAATGGTTACAGGAGCATAGCTAAGAAACCCATTACAGGGTGGTGGGCCCACTTGCTATTCCCTCTTATCTTTCCAGCAGATCCACTCCCTTCACAGAGGCAGGAATCTATCCCTGCTATTTTTCCCCTGGAGCAGTCTCCTACTCTAGTCATCGAAATGAATATGCAAGGTGGAAAGATCGCAGCCTGGTGAAAAGCTGCTGCTCTCCTTTGCATCCTAAATAATCACTGATCTCTCTGTAAAAAATAACTTCTCAGAGGACTGCACGAATTCTGGCTGGTTTGCATGCAATTAAAAGAAACCCAACAACAACAAGAAAATCGCCTGTATTTTTAAGGCAGAGCTATTTTTCACAGCGGAGCTTTTAAAATCCTTATAAATGTGAGATGCCAGCGGTTTCTCATGAAAACAAAAGATCCCGGGGCTTAGCTCTCTGCTGAGAGGGGAGGAAGCGCCAGGGTAGGAGTGAGGGAACATTGAATCGGGCTGCTGTGACAGCTTTATAGCCCCGATACAATGGGCAGAGCCCCGGCTCTGATGAGCCCCATCCCTCGCTCCGGTTCTGCCGCCCGGCCCGACCCGGCACGGCCCCGCACACCTCGGTGAGACCCCCGCCAGAAAAAGCGCCTGTTTAGCAAAACAAAGGGACTCCCATAATCTACTTATTGTGCCTCATTAGGATTGCGGGCGCCCTCCTCTAATGGGAAAGTTATAGGATCAAGCCGGCGGCGCGCTGCGGGGGCACCGCGCCGGGTAATAAAGACATTTTTTTTTCCCCCCGTTCATGTCCAAGCATGACAAGACACAGTGGCTCGATCCCCAGAAGCCACTTGACATCTTCATTGTTCTACCTTCGCCGCTAAACACTTTTTTTCCACCGCTTCTTGGTGTGAGCGTCACGAATCCAAGCGTGGCTTTTCCAGGGAGAGGGGCTTTGGTTTGGCTTTGGTTTGGCTTTGGTTTTTGGCTTTGGTTTTTGGCTTTGGTTTGGCTTTGGTTTGGGTTTTTGTCTGCTCCCGGCTGCAGAAGGCAGCTCGGGCAGGATCTCTGCTCATTTTCAAAGGAGAGTCCTGGGCAGATGTTATCAGGGATAGTTTATATAAATCCGAGCCTAGGTTAATTCAGAAAATATGTCGTTTCTGCGGCAGCTGTGAACCGCACAATGTTATCGTGCTGCTGATATGCGGGCACTTAGATAACATGACAGTCCCTAGGTGATAGGGTCATATCAACCTTTGATGCTGAAACACATGCAAATTCCCCTTAGAGTTGGGAATGCTCTGCTTCTGGGGGCTGTTTAAAGAAGACATTGTTCAGATAGCGTTTCTCACTGAAGCTGCAGTTTCTTATTTCCAAAGGAGAGCAGCCAGCTCTGTTGGATATTACAGAAGCCCCTTAGAAACATTTGAGAGAGAGCTTAAAATTAACCATTATAGCCCAATTTAAATGGATTTATGGAACATAAAATAAAACAAAACCTTGGCTTGTTTAAGAAACTGTAGAGTCAAAAATCTGACGGGCTCAGTAAATACAGCAGCCAG
This sequence comes from Sialia sialis, assembly GCA_009812075.1. Classification (NCBI taxonomy): domain Eukaryota; kingdom Metazoa; phylum Chordata; class Aves; order Passeriformes; family Turdidae; genus Sialia; species Sialia sialis. The sequence goes on from VRYO01002355.1 coordinate 33,896,704, forward strand.
AGTCGTGCTGCAGAAAACATTTGCGAAACACTGAGCATTTGACTTTTTCTTCATATGTAATTTAATTCTAATGGACCATTTTGTGTCATCAGTTTTGAAGTGAGAATACTCGATGAAGTCTTCAGGGGAAGGGCTTAAAAAAACAGTGATGTGGTACCAGCACAAGAGTTTCAAAGCCCTTCAGTGAACTAAAAAGGCCTCAGTTCTGGAGCACTTTATTTAGGTGAAACACAGAGGTTTCAGCATCTGAACTCAGACTAACTACACAAAACATTTAAAAGTAGATCACCCTTGTAGGAAACATTTAATGGTTCATGACAACACTGCCTTTCAATTTGTTGAAACACATTTGAATCAATGTTGAGGACTATCACACCCAGGGGACCCTGGGGAAGGAATTTTGGATGGTGCAAGGTCATTCTCTGCTTTGCCTGAGATAAACCTGCCTCTTCCAAATGCCCTAATCTTTTCCTCATTCCTAGGGCTTACACAAAATCACTATGGTTTCTTAAAGACAATGAATAGTCAACATTCATTCTATTCAAAGATAAATTCAGTTTGTAATCTCATCTGAAGAGGAGCTATCTGTATGGTGGTAAACCAAAAAAAAGTTTTAGACCATGATATTCATATTAGGTAATTTTTATATTGCCAGTGTGGTAATATTAAGGTGGGTTTCTCTTTTAGTTTATTTTTTTCCCCCCACTGCTCTTTGGGAGCTTTGAGTGAAACAGCCAGGGTGGGAGAGCAATAGCTGGACTGCCAGGGTGTGTAACCTGGGAAGATGCTCCCCTTCAGGCCAAGCAGAAGCATTTTGCAGAGCTCTAGGCAATGACAAGTCTTGGAATGTCATGGCTAATGTTTCACCCAGTAGCCTGCAAAGAGACCAAATTTCTTGAAAATTCAACATTTCTCATGAGTGTCTCATAAACAAATTATTCTTGCTGCATCCATTGAGCTGCCCCTTCCTACAAGAGCAAACACACAACAAAACCCAACCAAAAATGAAGTGGCGCTGTGCTGGCACAAAGAGCAATGCATGGGCTGAACCTGGAGTGATGCCATTTTCCTTAATCTGTTCGTGGGGAGGTAACAAATATCCAGTTTCTCTTGTGTATCAGCAGCTTTGAGACCTCTTTGTGAGCAGAGCTAAAGTCAAGTGCATCAGTAATGCCTGTTATTGTGGCAGACACCACAGAGAGAGCTTTAGGAGCTCCCTCCTCACCCAGGGAACACAAACCAGGGTGTGTTTATGGCCCAATAATTGCTTGTTTGTGTAAAGTAATGATGTCCCTGTTTGGCTTTTAGACCAATTAGTAGAATAAAGGTGGTAAAAACACCAACATAATTAGTCTAATGACTATAAACCACTGACACTAAGTGTAAAATCTCTAGCCTTTTTGACACCCCGGTTTTATAGTGCAATATAAGGAGGGCAGTAACGCTAGCATGTAGGGGAGTTCCTCTGCTTTTGTAGCTGACTTTGAATGCCCCTGCACAATCCCATGTGTTTCCATCGCCTGGGGTGGCTAGCTGTGGCCTCATATTAAAGGAAAGTTGCCTCTACTAATTATTTTTTGTACTGCTTTTTCCCCTTGCTAATTAAGAGTGGCAGAGAGATTTGATTATCACGTTCTCCTAGTAGTTAAAAAAAGACAAAATCAAACCTCTACCCACCCCAGATTCCCAGGCTGAAACAGATGCTGCTCCTTGCATCCAGGGTTTCACTGCTTTATCAATACCAGAGTTTGCCAGGAACTTGCTACCAGCAGTTGGAGGCATTAAAAATCAGTTTTCTAGTGCCTGCCACAATGCCAGGGCTGTGGTTGGTGGGTAAACAGGAGAGTTATCTGGATGTGCAGCTCCCTCTGAAAACATGAACAGCTTCACTGTGGCACCACAGCTCCCTTCCTGGTGCAGTTCAAAGGACTGTGGAGAGTGGGAAGGCCAAAATGCACCCTAGGATAATTATTCACCTGCAGATTCTCTTGAAAAAAGCAATGCAAGTCCTTTTGGGTGTCTCTCCTGCTGGTTTGAAAACCTGTGTTTTTTCTTTCAGTGCTGTAGACAGCCTGTGCTGGGAAAGCTGTGCTATGCTGTCCCTTGGTGTTGCACCAATGTCAGAAAACTGCTGTTGATAAATCCATCCTTCTCCAGTGATTTCTGCTGGAAAAGTCCACTTTTTGATGCACAGGAGCAGCACAACTGGGACACCATGCTGCCTCACCCAGTGCTTAGAGCAGTCCCGTGTACCTGCCACAGTGGGGGAGACTTCAGTGCACATTTCACAGCACAGCAGAAATCTCATCTGTTATTCAGTGTGGATACCTCAGATTTTCCTCGTGAGTGTGGGGGATGAAGAGGCATTGCAACCCCAGCCTCTGTCTCTGAAAGTCCCTGAGTTTGGCCCTAAGGTCCTGGCCATGATTACCTTTATGACCTCTGCTTTTGCTCCATTTCCACACCTCAACACCTGCCCTGGCACAACTCCCTGAGGAAAGGGCTCTTGCATCTGTTTAAGGCTGTGGGGGACAATCTGCTGTCTCATTTTAGGCGTAAAGCAATGCTCAGCTCAACCTGTTTTTTAAGTCTGTCCCCAGAGGACTCTGAGGGCACGGGGACATCTGCAAATAGCAGCCAGCCAGCCTTAATTCCAGATGTTGGTTATTGCACCCACTGCTGGTTCTGCTGACCAACAAACCCTCCAGCAGGATTTGATCCATTAGGAAAGATGGTCTGTGGCTGCCTTTGCAGAAGAGCAGAATAATGAGACAAAACAGCAGGGACCTTTCACGAGGCAAATTATGTAATAATGGTTTAAAAGTAATATTTTTTTCCTAATGGCACAGCTAATAAAAAGGAATTTGGAATGGTAGCGTTTTGATCATAAGTTTGAACTTCTCAGTGCTCAGGACTCCCTGGATTCAGGCTGGTTTTACTGAGGGTTTTTAGAATTTTTTTAGTAGTTTCAACAGATGTGAAAGCCATAATTTGTTGAATTAAAGATGATAGTAAAGAGGTTATTTTCTGCTCAGAAAGCTCAGCTTTGGGGTTTTGAAGAATTTATCTTTTAGCAATAGGTCCATCTTTCTTCCAGCCTCTGCTGAAGCTCAGCCCTCATGTTCTGGACTGCTCTCTTTCCATGTCTTATCTAAAAAAGTTCTGCCTTCCTTCACTCTCTTCAGATCAAAGGGAACATTATCAGTTTACAAAGCATCCCTGTTTCTTCCTGTCTCCCAGCACCTCTGTCTAACCTCTCCTGCAGGGTCAAGGCATTGGGACCCAGGCTGCTGGGAGCTCTGGTTCCCCTTGGACAAGGGTGGTCACAGAGGTCTTCTGCACTGTGAATTAGAAAATCATGCCGAAGTTTCCTGTTCTCAGGAAAATTTGCTTTGTCTGATGATACAGGCCACCAAACATTTCTGGTGGAAGACCACTGAACCCAGGGAGTTCCCAAGGGATTCAGTTTGACCCCCTGTCCTTGATTTGCACTGTGGGGAAGAAAGGAATAAAAGACATAAAAATGTGAGTTAAAGACAGAGTGTCGCCCTCTGCTTTGAGTTTCCTGCCTTTTGTCAGGCTAAGTGCTCAATGCCATTTAAATGCAAGTTTTCCACAGGAGAATCCTCCCTCAGCCAGGCTTCCATGGAAAGGTTTGCAGAGCCCTCTCCCTGCATGGCTGCAAGCTGGGGAGCAGTTCATCCAAAATCACCCATCATCAGAGTTCACTCCATCTCAGGGTTTCATTATGCTTGGGTGATGTTTCCTTGAGGGTTGGAGCAAAGAGAGGAGGAAGCACTTCATCCTCTGCTAGGTTTTGCCACACAGTATTGCTTAACCACTTCCTGCCTCAGTTTACCTGCCAATCCAATGGTTAACAACTGGTGTTGTGGGGACATTACAAACCCATAACATTTCCAAGTGCCTGAAAATCCCTTGTGGGCTGTACTTAGCTTGGAACAACTTCTTCAAAAATCTCTTTTGCTAATGCTGAATATTTTTTCCTTGCCAAGATGGCCAGATGGATCTTAGTTGAAGAAATAAAATTAATTATTTTTCCTAGATTCTCATTACAGCGTGTTACTGATAAAACACTTGCTTCTTAAATATTTTCTCCCTTCTATCTATCCCACCCCAGTCTTGCCCCTAAACAGATTCACAATTAACCATGAGAACAGATCCTCAATTAGGAATGGGCAAAACTCACAAGCTCATTTTCGCATATTTATATGGTTGGTCAATGTTTTTCTGTCTCATGATATTTCTCATTGGTTTTCAATTAAATAAAAGCATCTGCTCACTAGAAAAAAATGCTCAGCACAACTGAAGCTACAAACCAGTCTTGTTCTCTGGTAAAATATGTGCTATGTCTTTTTTTTATTGGTGGTGCCCTAATTTTTTACCTTAATTTTTCCCAGAGGTTATTGAATCCTGAAATTTCTCACTGGCTTTGCGAAGTATGAGGTAAAAACCCTCTCTAAAAGTCAAACACATAAAAAAAGCGAGAATGCATTTACTCAAGTGTAGACATGTCTGCTTCCCAATCCTGCATTGACTGGATGTGCCTGGTTACACCTGGTTTCACCTGGAGAGCACACAGGTTGTCCTTCACCTTTTAGGCGTTGGTGGAAACCCGGAATAGCTCCATGAGACCAATGGAGCTGTACCCAGAGAGGCCATGGGATTTTATAGCTGAAATTCCTGCCTGAGCAAATCACTGTGCTTCATGCTGTGACTTGGAAACACAGTGGATGTGCTGAAGGCCAGGTCACACCACAAAAAACCCCAAATGGCCTCTGCATTGGTCACTCATTCTTTGTGGTGGTGGCTCTGGGCACAGTGCAGGAAGGACAGAGAGGGATTGATTCACCTTCCCCACGCTGAGCTCATGCAAACCCCAGGCAAACCTGGTTTCTTGGGAGCTGGGGTGAAGAAAAGTTCATTTGTCTGCCCAGGTGAGACCATCCTTCCTAATGTAATTTCATATTTGAAAACACAGCCCTGCCTGAAGCCTTTCTCAGGATTTCAGCCTGTCCCAGGCCAGGAGCAGCAGGAAGGTGGGACAGCCTGTCCCTGGGTGCGGGATCTGTGGCTGGGTTTAAGCTCCGGATTAGCTGCAGAATAGCTAAGCTCCTATAAGGCTTGGGAAAACATGCTGCCCTTCCATGCTTAGTGGGTTTGCCAGGCTCTCCTGTCACTTAGAATGAATGGGGAGAGAAATCATTATTTAATTATCTGGGAAGCCCTTTAAAAGACTAATCAGCAAGGAATTTCTCTCCAGTAGTAACAGCTGGCTCTCACACTATGAGTCACAAAGAGAGATATTAAAAGGCTGTTTTTCTCAGTTAGTGAACTTATTAACTGTGCTCTTCTCTTTTATAGAAATGCTGCTTTGTTCTCTAACAATGGTCCCCAGCCCTTGAGAAACATGTCAGTGCTCTGAAGGGGATGTGGGGCTGTCTTACTGTAAATTGGGGTTTACCTAGTGCAGGATCTCACACTTCACATGCCAGTTCTGCTTTTTTGGGGGTTCAGATGAGGCTCTTCCCTGCAGCCAGTTGGCAAAGGGGTCTGTCAGGAGAGGAGTCAAATAGAGGATGCTCCAGGAAAGGTCACAGCAATTCATGCAGTGACAGCCAGCAATTCATTTCCCTGCTGCTGTTGCAGCCAGGGAAAATTGCATCCAAGCTGGCTTCCCCTTGGAGAAGCAGTGGTTTGCCTCAGTGCTGTGGGAATGGCAGAGAGGAATGAGCTCAAAGCAGTGGGCTAGGCAAGATGAGATGAAAGATATCTCTCTGAATGAGCCTGGGACATGCAGATAGAAAGGGAAGAGGTGCTCTTTGAAGACAGCAGCTCTCAGAGAATGCTCCTACTCAGGGCTGTGGATTGTCACAAAGTTGAGAGGACCTGATCCAGCTCTGCCCAGAAACCAGCTCCCCTCATGTCAGTGCTCAGCAGTGGTTTCAGGAATGAAAACATCCACAGTGCATCTATTAAATCTCAGTGCAAGGAAGGGGTTTAAGTTCAAGTAGCATCTTAAGTGACATAAAACGAGGGAAGCCATGTGTCAGGCAGTGTAATTCCAGGCTACCTGTCCCTATCTCTGGGTTTACACTTTGGGCACCAGGTTTGCTCTCCTCTGCAATCTGCAGTTGTGTAATGAGCACTTCAAAACTCAGCAGAGCCCATCAGCCCCTCCAGGTCTGTCTGTCAGCCAGACCCTTGGCTTATCAGAGCTTTGCAGAAGGAAGAGCTGCCTTCCTTCCCTGGGCCTGTCAGCTCTCAGAGGGTTTAAACGTGTAGCTCGCCAAGCACAACTGGTCCAACAGTGCAGTGTAACTGCTGTGGGAGTGTGGGCACCATCACTCCAGGAAATGGCACAAAGGACTGGAGAGGTGCTGGTTGTGTGGGACAGGGATGTGTTTGGCTCTGGGGAACCTGAGGTGTGGGTGTACATGTGTGGTTGTGTTCCACTGTGGGTGGGAAGGAAGGGAGGAAGGACTAAAGGGGAATGGCATTTCAGTTTGCTAAATACCCATTCCCATATGCACAGTGATTTGCTGCTTTGAATTTTTCTTCAGAAATGTTTTTCTCTATGCATGTGTAGAAATTTCAGACCTCCAAAACAGACTTCCCTCCCCCCAACATCAAGCATTTAAATGTGAAAGATAGCTACAGGGACAAATTGAATTCCTACCATTTGAGCTAGAGGACGAATCTGTGTCCAGGTGACATTGGGCTCTCTGCTGCAAGGAAAAATGAGCAATAATATTCACCTTGCACAGACAAAGCCAGTATGAGCACAACTATCCTCTCCTGTTCTGGGGCCCTTGCTGAAGACAGACGGCTCAGCAGTCTGGCAGTAATGGATAAATCTCAAAGGGCAATATTTCAGCTTATATAAGGGGATGGGGCTTCCTGCCAAGAGAGCTTCTACAATTTACATCAGGGAGGATTTGGCTGGAGATAAATCAGGTAACCATTCCCCCGGAGGAGCTGCGGTACCATCAGTGCTCACCTGTCTGCTCAGCACCAGAGCCAAGCCTGTCCTCCCTCGGGCAGCTCCAGGTATGAGCTGCACATTGGGGCTGCTTTGAGAGAAGGAGGATCTGGCAAGGCAGAGGGCAAACCTAGGTGTTCATAAACATTGGAGAAATAGGTGTTTACCTGGAATGTTAGAGAGGAGACCCTGCCAGGTGGGTGAATTGCCCCAAGGGATCCATGTTCAGCTCCCTGCTCTGCCTCTTTTTTCTGTAACATCAGTCTCTTGGTCTTGGTCTGCTGCCTGCCAGCACCTCCTTCAGTGTTCTGGAGATTAAGCAGGACTTCTCCTGTTTGTCCTGTCTGTGCAAGAGTAGGATGGAAAGCAGGGCAGGCAGTATTTCCATCTCCCCTGGCTCACATCCCTGCACAGCTGCTGCTGTGGGGGAACACACATCATCCTCGTGGGGTTGTGAGGGCTCAGCCTTCCCTCCTGCTCCAGGACAAATCTGGGAGAGCTGGTCCTGGGGCTGCTGTGCTGGAGCTGCTGGAACCAGCCCTCGCTCAGAGCACTGCCTGCAGCTGCAGCTTTGGTAGCACACACACATTTCCAGCTCCTGGCATCTGCATCTGCTCAGGAGCAGGATTTGCTCCCAAGATTTTGCCCATGCATCCACCGCTTGTGATGCTCAGGCTGGTAGGGTGCCACCACAGCAGTCTGCTGCAAACACAGCTCTGCTTCCCCCTCTTTCCTGTCACCAACCTGAACTTTCTCTGGGTGTAGATGAAGCCTTGCTGAGCTGAGGATGTACCTGATGCTCATGGGGAGGTCTTCAGCAGCCAGAGACAGAGCTTCCTTTGCTCTTCCCTGCATGCCTGCAGCTTTGTTGTGTAAATAAATAGCAATTTGCTCCGTATTGTTTGTATTTTGTTTTCATACTCAGTGGGATCACAGCATGCACGGGAGGTACACACATGGGGAGCTCTCCAGCATCCCAAGGGAGCTCAATAAACCTCTAATCAGTGCTCTGGGAAAGAGCTCTCCTCCAGATTGCTTTGGTCAGTGTGTGAGAGAAGGATATGATTAAGAAAGGGCCTTGCTGGAGATCCCAATCCCAGATCTCCCAGGCTGTTTTAAAAAACAAGGAGGAAAAGGTATTTCAAGTTTTGCAAAGTGAAGCTTGATGCTCAGAGGATTTAGAGTTCAGTCTAACCTGAACTGGTTATCTGCTGCTCTGGACAAGACTGGGATTTTGTCAAGTACCTGAAGGGGCCCAGAGCATCAAAAAGAAGGTTTGGGGCCATTTGTGTCATCTGGGGGCTCAAGGGACCCTGAAGACTGTGTCTGATCCCTGTGCATAAACTGAATTGAGCTGTCTTAAAGCAAGTCACTGTCAGAGGAGACTGAGACAAGATCTCCTGCAGCCAAGGCTCGTGCTTCTTTTTCAGAGAGCTCACATCACAGGATACTGTACGATATCTGACCTAGGCTGCTATGAAAGCTCCTTAACAGATAAGAAAACATGACTTTATATTTGCCATTTGATTATGAAAGGAGAAATTTTAATCAACATTTCTCAGCCTGTCTGATGTATAAATAGTGTTTTACTATGTTACACTGCTCTTATTTGTGTCCTGCAGCCTGTTTGCTGACAAACAGCAGAGATTATCTCATCTGTAGGGAAACTGTGGCTTTTTCTTAATTGGGCAAAATGCCTGCTGAAATTCTATCAAAATGGATTCTATCAAAATTCTGTCGCAGCCCAGATGAATGTCCTGGGGGGCAAAAAGGAAAAGGGGTCAGACACCAAAGTATTTCAGAGTTAAATTCAGAAAGAAGAGGGCAGGGGTGGCTGGTGTGTGGGGTCCAAGAGACAGCCACCAGCTAGGAGGGACTGGACCCCAAGGATGTGAGCCTGGTGCAGATGTGGGTGCAGTTGCAGCAAAGATGTTGAAGATTATAATATTTGTGAGATCCACTGGGAAAAACTGGAGTGCTGCTCCAGCCTTTCCTCTCCCTACCTCTGCTTTTGACCTGTGAACTCGTGCATCTCCCTGTCCTGTCCCAGCACCTTTGCCCATCTCCTCTCTCATGGGCACCTGCAAATCCACCAGAGGTGTATGACAGTCCTGCTGGGATGTGCCATGGGCTAGCTGATATTTTTTGCACCCTAGGTAAATAGATGCTTTGATGCAGGAAAGCACTTTGGGGCTATGGTGACCTTGTCTGTGTTTTGACCAGTAACTAGCTGGAGGCAGCTGTGCCTGCTGGAGAGGTGATGTGCTCTGGGCTGTGTCCTCACCTGACTGTCCTAAAATAGTCCAGCCCATGGGGATTCAGCCAGGATCATGGAAGTGCTGTCTGCCCTGTGTCCTGCAGCATGGAGGGAATGTTTGTACAACGAGTGCGCTGCACATCCTTCACTCAGATACAGAGTCTGCAACACCCCAGCTGAAACCCAGGCAAGCTCCACATGGCATTGTGGTTTCCAGCTTCCAGGTGTGACAGATAGGGATTGATGATGTTCTGCTACATTGGTGCTGCCTACAAATTCCTCATTGCTTTTCTTTCTGGTATTTGCAGTGCCCAGGTCTCTCTCTGTGCTGCTGATGCTGAGGATGGATCTGATTTGTGCTATGAAGTGTTGTAAGCACTGGGGACTCTCAGAGTTTCAACACAGAGATATAAATCTTGAGAGATTTCCAAATTCTAAGTAAATTCCTGGTGGCCCCCATTTCTGCAAAAACAAAGCCAGACACCAAAGGCACCTGTTTAAGAGCAAAAGACAGATCAAGATCTAAGGCCATGGCTTGATGCTATTGCTACGCCTTCTGCAACAGCTCAGTTAAAAGGCATTTTTGCAGAGAAAAACGTGACACTTAAAAGGTAACATATTCTTTTCACCTTCCAGTTTCCAATTCAGTTTGTAAGTTAGCCCCAAGAAGTGATCAGGGGCTGCTTTCTTTTCAGCTTAAAATCTCTTTTTTCATGCACTGGTTGTCAGTGCTCCCGAAAAGATTAAATAAGGCAGAGGTAATGTAGATTTAAAGAATTTTCCAGATGAAGTGCCAGAGCACTTTGAACTGAAGAAGAAAGAGGTTGCAGTGAGGGGACTGGTTGGTGCTGGGGGAAGGCACCGAGGGGCTTTGCTCAGCATACTCTGTGTGGGTAAATGTGCCATGAGTGGAGTGGTGGGAGCTGCCAGAGCACCAGGACTCTGCTGTGGGGCACAGTGCAGTGCTGCCAGGGTGCTGACCAACAACCACATAACAAAAACCACACTGTGTGTCCAGTGATGTCCCTGGGAATGGTCCTTCCTCACAGGTGAGATGTGCTGTCCGTGGCTGGGGCTGAAGGAACCTTGCTCAGCTGCTGTGGTGCTGTCACATGGAGTGTGAGCAGCGCTGATGGGGCAGAGGGAACCTCCACCCCACTGAGCCCCTGCCCAGAGATCCAGCTCTGCATAAAGAGCAAAAGGGGAGGTAGTGTGGGAGGAAAAGATGGAATTACACCAGGTCTGCTTCCTGTGTCTGTTCTGTGGCTTTCTCAGTCAGGGAAGGGGCATTAGACATCACCAGAGCCAAATGTTCCTGCTACTGCCAGAAAAAGAGGTATCAAGGGCAATTTCTGCTTCTTGTCCTCCAAGGGGAAGATTCCACCCTGCTCCAGCACAGAGGATGTCTGGGCAAGAAGATGAGCTGCCACAAAGGATAAATTACTCCTGTTATCTCCAGATGGATCAGGTCTCTGACTGATGATACCAGCCCATGCAGAGGAATGTTCTAGGGAGATTTGTGGAGCACTTGCTCTGTAATGCTCTCAGAAGGTGCAGTTACCTTCTGGCCATGGGGAGTGGGTGGAGGGAGCAATGGGAGGAGGAACAAGTTTTAATAAAAATAATAATATTTAAAAAAAATCTCCTTTGTATTTCAGTAACAGCTCTTCCAACATTCCCAGACCAAATTAATTCATGAAAAATTCCTGGCAGATGGGTATGAATTCCCTAGATAGGTGAAAAGAGATTTGGAGGTAGAGTGAATAAACAATTTTGAGTCATGCAAAGTGGTGCTGGAGTGGGTAGAAGAACCCAGAACTCCAGCTCCTCTCTGGCTGTGTTTTCCATGAGCCTTTTGGCCTTCAGGAATCCTGTGTGCTCTGTGAGTTTTGTGTCTTTTCTTGGAGAATCTTTGTTTGAAGAGCTGCAAGGCAACATGGATAGCCCCCAGGAGACTGGAGCACTTCAGGTATCCAATGCCAGGGAGCAGATACTCATCTCTGCCTGTTCAGGCTTGTTCACCCTTCGGGGTGCTGGGTGTGAACGTGTGGGGCAGCACAGGATTGTTTGGGAGCAGAAGGTACCATCAGAAATACAAGTCTTGACAGCAACTCAAGGGCTGATTTTTGGGTGCTCTGCACCTGCAGTCAGCTTGCTTCTTTCAGAACCCTTCATCACCCTCCTGGGCAGACTTTCAGGGTGGCTGTTGACCTGGTGAGCACTGGTGGAGAACATTTGATTTGAAATCTAGCCGTGGTTTGAGTTGTGAGCTCCTGGGGAGTTCGACACTTGATGCATAGCCAGATCAAGTACAAAGCCACTGAGTGTATGAGAACAGATGCTCATATCCTGCTTCTGCAGACATGCAACACGGTTGTTGAGATGCCTTGGATCCCCTTCATCAGTTTTGGATGTCTATTTACTTATTTTTTCTTTTTTCTTTTTATTTTTATTTTTTTATTTTATTAAGGGAGCAGCCTGTGCTAGTGGCAGGTGTAAGATTTTGCATTGTGTTTGGGCTCTCAGCACATCAGTCCCTGTCCTTAGCAGAGTAAGCAGAACTGACAGCAGACATGATGATGCTGAGCTCAGTCTTCTTTCATGACAGGCAGCTCTGCAACACATCCCAAAGTCACCACTGAACAGCTATTCCCCATGTCCACCTCCATGGGATAAAAACCACTTCCCTACAGTAATAAACTGCAGACTTAGTAAGAAACTCAGAGCTGTGCTGTTGGTGGAGGATTCCTCAAGGGCATCTTAGATCACAACATAGGAGAGAAATTGTGAAGTAAAATTCCCCCTTGGCTATGCAGAAAGGCTCTCAGCCATTAGTTCAAACAGCAGGAAAGGACCCCACAGCTCCTGCCAGTCTGAGCTGAGAGAGCTGACTCCTGGTCTCAAATGTGCTTCCAAACGCAGCCCTGAGTGGATGATCCAGGACAGTGTTTAACACTTCCATGAGGATCAGTCCCTCTGTCCTTCCCTGCTTCACCTTTCCAGCTCTTGTCAGTCCCAGGTGCCTCTGAGGGAGCTGAAACCCCAGCAATCAAAGAAGAAAGAAAAGCTACTCCTGGGTTCTGGGGGCACCCATGGGTGACCTCAGGTGATGATCAGTCCATGTGGGGAGGGACGTGAACCTGCCTGGCCACCCAATAGCCCTTTTCAGACACATGAGCTAATGAGGCTGTCAAGGATTTTTCATCATTTGGAGGCAGAAAGGGCTCGTTTTTTAGGGTGCTGAGCATCCAGACCCACTGAACCTCAGATCCAAATCCTCTAGGAATCATTTCTCCTTCACAAGTGCAAAGCAGGCAGCGGCAGTCAGACAGGACTGAGGGTGAAGGCAGGGTCCTTTCCAGCTGTAGTCTTAAAATATTGCAGCACAGGTTGGATTTTACCACTGGAATGGGAGCTGCACACTTCCCTGGGTACCCAGCACCCAGACTGTCACATCCTGCTCTCGCTGTGTCCCCTCCTCAGACCCTTCATAAACACAGATGTTCCTTCTCCTCTGACAAAAATCATTCATGAAAAATTCAATGGGACGTTTCTTCCCCCCCGCCACCTCCCTCTCGTTTTTGTTGTATTCTTGACAAGCTTGAACTCCATAGGGGGGGAAAATAAAAGAGCAGCCCATCCCCTGGTCCTGCCTGCATCCTGCTGCAGTGCCCATTTTACATGGTACAGAGGTCATTTAGCATAGCATGGAGCCCTCAGCAAGCTGCACAAGGCAATTTCATCTGATCCGTGATGGAATTCCACTCAGCCAAAGTCCTTATTATTATGCATTTTTTACACATTAGGATTTTCCTTTTGTTGGCAGCCAGATCTCTTCATGAGGTGTTAAAAAGTGCAGAGGGGCTCTCTGCTCTGCTTGGGGAGCTAATCCTGCCTTTAAGGCTGGGATAACTGTTTCATTACGGGATGGGCTCAGCTTTAGAGCCACTGATGTTTGCTGACAAGGGTCTCAGAAACCAGCACAAAACCTGAGATGGAAGAAAACCCATCTCTGTTTCTTGTAGGACAGTCACAACCCGGGAAGGGCCATGAGACTGACTGTAATTTCTTAAGTTTCTTTCCTCTTTCTTTCTTTTTTTTTTTTTTTTGTTTTCCTTCCTAAAGCTCTAGCCCTTAATTTTCTAAATGTTTTCCAAGCTGGCAAACATGTGATGACTCATTTGCACCTGTGAAAAGCAATCCTCCCAATTTGATGGATGATATTGCAAACTTTCAAAAATAAAGGCTGACTGGTAAAGTTAAATAAATAGATTCTCTCCCAGCGCCGAATGGAGCGATGTCACAGGCAGAGCAAGCATCTGCTCCATGCCAATCACAGCCACGTGTCTCTTGAGCAGTCAGAAAAGCAGCTCTATTAAGTAGTGTGGTCCTCAAGTAATAATTAGATAATACCTGGGCCTAAGAAAATACGTAGCTTTTGTTCATAGCCCTCATAAAATAATACTGAGCTTTATTACGATGCTTCTAGCTGGAAAAATAATCAAATCCAGTCCTTCAGTCAGTGGGTTATTTCAGTGATTTTAAACTGGTTTGACTTTATCACAAAAGATGAATTCAAACAGAAACAGGTGCAGAGAAAAGCAGCTAGGATGGAGGATAATCAAGGCCTGGAAAGCCTGTTTTATGAGACAGGACTAAAAGAGATTGGCTTGTTAAGCCCAGCAAAATGAAGGGAACATGACTGCTGTCTATAAATACAGCAGGGATGTAAATACAAAGGAGGCAAAAGAGCTATTAAAGCAAAAGGCAGAATTGGCACAAGAACAAATGGCTATAAACTGGTCACTAATAAACACAGCCAGGAAATCAGAAGATGTTATTCAGCCACCTGAGCAGTGCTGCCCTGAAACTTCCAGCAGCAGAGGAGGGAGTGAGGGCTGGGCTGAGCTTGGATGGTGCCTGGCCAGTTTCTGGCAGGGATGGCAAGTCCTGAGAGCCAGGACTGAATCCAGAGCCCTGGGAGAGCCCTGCCATCCCACCTTCATCTGTCAGTGCAAATGTTTCATAGCAAATGGGGGTGGAAAGAAAAAAAAGATGGAAAATTGTAACAATGCTGGCAGTTTGCTGGGAAAATATTGCTTCTGGGATAAATAATTTCTTATTGAATAGAAATAAACAGTGAGAAAAATTCTACCAGCAAGATAAGAACAGATAATGAAATGTGCGGTAGCAGTGAAATGTTTTTTCTGGTTTATATAGGAAGCAGATAGAACTAGCTAAATTACCTGAAACCTCATTTCTTGATGACAATGTGAGTTTTCTTCCCTGAAATATAGCAAAACTCAGAAAAATGATACAAGAGAAGATCTTGTAAGTCTGGAAAGAGACCACCTCAGTTGCTAGCAATGAGCTGATAGCATTTTGTAAGTTATGAAAGGATAAACTTAATTTATCTCTTTCTTTCTTCCATCTTTGCCACCGAAAAGATGGACGAGGACTTCCCTTTGACACACTGCCCAAAGAACAAGGGGAAGGGGTAAATTAGTGCAACTATTTAATTCCCTTGCTGAAAGTGCCTTTTTTTCCCCTTTTGGTTTAGACAAACGGAAAAGTTTGAGTGAATTCAGCAGTCTGGCACAGCCTCTTTGGCTGAAGCTGGTCTGCTGCATATGAAATCCTTGAACGGATTTTGGCTCAACAGAAACACACTGTTTTTGTTTTGTGAGTAAACCCCAAGTGTTATTTGGAGTCATCCTCTCACAAACACAGAGCAGCATGTTTTGGTCAAGCTGATTCAGTTCCTGCCTCAGCAAAAGGATTTCAGTTAATGGGTTTTTAAGTGATCTAATGTTCATCTTGTGAATGATGAGAGGACAGAAAAAAAGTTTCTGTTCTGGTTTTATTTACAGACCAGAAAAACCCTCTCACATTCCATGGAGACATGAGGATACAGAGGGAAACAACTGGGAGGAGATCTTGATCCCACTCTCAGCAGCTCCTCTACCAAGTCACTGACTCTGTAAGAACAGTAAGTTTCCCTCAAGACATTGTTCCTATCCTGTTTTTCTGGTTTATCAGGTACCTGTCCAAGTCTTTTCTGCAATTAAGAACACACTGGTCCCCCTTCAGTAATAATAAAGGCAAAGAGAGGTAATGCAAATAGTTACCAAAGGGAAGTAAAGCAAGCGTGACACTTCTAAATAGGCAAGTGACCCCTGGTCCTGTGGCTGCAGCACATCAACACAGGCACACATCAATAGCAGTCAATGCTGTGCCAGGAGCCAGCACCCAGCACTGGCCCACAGGCCAGCACCACTCTGCAGCCACCCAAAATCAGCCCAGGTGTCTGCCCTGGTTCCATGGAGCAGGGAGCCCTTTCTCCCATGACTCAGTTCTTAACTCAGGTAATGCCATGGAGAGATTACACAGAGCCAGCATTAGTAACCAGGTAATAACCTGCTCCTAATGGTCCAAATGCAAGATCAAAGGTGTTTAGAGAGGCATGGGCAAGGAAACTGCAGTGTGAAAACACAGTGAAACCTAAATGACAAACCATCACTAGGAGACATTTGCTGAGAGACATTTACTCAGAGGCATTTACTGCATGTATTAGCAGGGGTAATGCAGAAGGGACAAATTCATTACCTGGGTAATGATTTTACATTGCTATTTGCATTCAGTGGATTGTCTCCAGGAACCCTTTTTGCTCTGTCCCTATGTACATACTATTATTTGTCCCTGTTTGCATTCATGAAGATCAAATCTGCAGTGAAACTTCAGAGAAACTTGGCAGAACATAGAAATGTGGCAATGGCCTTCAACTCTTGATTTACAAAAATGTGGGATGAAAAAGTACTCTGACGTGCTGGCAGACTGGGTAGCTGTCAGGATGTAAAGAAGAACTCTTGTTTTAGATCTGCAAGCCAGGTTTGAGGTTTTGAGGGTGAGGAGTTCACTGAAGGCTGTACAGTAATTGTGGTGTGACAGTTGCTTAGTCCCATTGATCTCCTGAAAAATGCCTTTGAGTGAAGAAATCATCCATGATGATTTCAGAGGAGAATAACTTCTGTTTTGTGACTTTCCTGTTGGAGGGATGCACTGATAACATGCCATATGAATAAATTAACGATCAGTCTGCTGCAGGATCACTTATTGATCTGGTTTGTAAAGTGCCTTTTCTTTCTGTCCCAGAAATGCCCTTGCTGCTTCTGCTCATCCTTTAGAATGAAATTCTTTTAGAGAATGGAAATCCTCCAAGTACATTTGAACTTGAAATTAGACTTTCTATGACAAGGCCATCATCTAGAAAGGGGACAGGGTGTGCAATTTCATTTAGAAAGATAGAGAGAAGATGGGCAGGATGGGAGAGAAGAAGAAGGAAGAAAGGAGGAAGCTGGAAGGAAGGGAAATACATAAGGATGGATCAAAAGTGTCAAGCTCAGATCCAGTTCTGGAACCTGGCCCAACCCTCTGCCAGCCCAGCTTCACATAACCAATTTTCATGGAGTGAATTGGTATAAAGTAAAATGAGGCTTTTGGGTTGGTCACAGACCCAGGGCTCCATGACAAAATGCAAATCAAGGTGCAAATTTGGATTTTCAGATCTGGGTGTGTTTAGATATGCAGTTTTGCATTACATTTCCAATAACAAACTGCCTGAACAATCATTACGCCTCAGCTTAGGGAGCAAACACTTTGCTGGCCAGGCTGTTCTTTGCAGCTGCCACTTGTTGCTATGACCCACACTTGCTGCCAGCACCTTTTTTCTCCTGTACTGAGGAAGATCCTTCCTCTTCCTCTCTCAGCCTTTATCCCACAGCCATTTCTCTGCCTTGAAGCCAGCAGGAGCCCATTGTAGAGAAAGTGCCTGAGTAGACACCCATTGGGGGACAGGTGAGGATCCACTCATACCAAAGTACACCCAAACAGCTTTTTTGGTGTGGTGCCACACCAAAGGACTTGAGCCTGAAGCTGGCAGAAGTTTTGTAGGCCCAGGTTGTTGTTGTTTTTTTTTTTTTTTGTTGTTGTTGTTGGTTTTTTTTTTGTTTTGTTTTGTTTTTGTTTTGTTTTGTTTTGTTTTGTTTTGTTTTGTTAATCAATCCTGGTAATGACTTGTGTCCTACTTAGCACCTTTCAGACTAAGACTCCTGGGGTGGAGGATGCTCACTGTTCTGGGCGTGAGGCTGACTCCAGCACAGGGAATTGCACCTTGCAAAGGATCAGGGTGAGCACATGAGCCTGCTGAAATACCTGCCATGAAGGTGTTCAGTGTTCTCTCAGGGTCTGGGGACCTGCACAGACTATCCAGGCTGGAAGTCAGGAGAACAGGAGATGAGTCCGGGAGAACAGGGTGATGCTGCTGTAGGGTCTGGTCCCAAGAGATGCCAGCTTAACCTGGCATAGATGTCAAGCAGCTGATGCATTTTTAGGGCTTTTTGCTTTGTGTTTCAGGGCTTCTCACTACCCAAACTGCACTTCTAAAATGGGTGTCTTCTGTCTTGGATCTGACCTGGAAGCAAAACTAGACAGTATGTTCAGATCACCAGAGCTCATCTCCAGTTCTGAACTTTTTATCATCTATTTATTCCTCATATACAGTTAATCATTTCTACCAGACATTGAAAACAATTTGTGTCATCTGAAACTTAGAAATCTAACAGAAAGAAGGCTAATAAATACATATATGCATAGCACTGCATCATGATTGTCTGCTCCTAGATGATTATTGCAGGGACCCCCAAATTTCATGCTGCCAAAATGTATTTAGACATGAATATCAATTTGAAACTTCAGTTCTGATCATGCTAGATGACTCTTAACAACCATGACTAGCCTCTCCTCAAATCATTACCATTCGTATAGCCACAAAAGGCAAACTTGATGAGAGAATGAGAAGCTAGTAGGGTCTCAGGCTAAGCATACAACAGTGGGATAGCTATAAATGAACCTTTTCAACCATAAATTACATGTGGCCAGTAATTCCCTTTTCTCCCTCTCTTCCTCCCTCCCTGTCCTCCCCCTCCACTCTGAAAACCCTGGGACAAAGGCTTGCCTCTCTGAAGGATGCCTTTCTGGAGGATTAAGCAGCTTTTGTTGACAAAATACAAATTACAACTCCTTTGCTTGGTGTCCCGCCTTCTCAGCTGGGCTCCAGTCCCTGAGGGACAAGGCTCTATTACCCCTGCGTAGATGAAGAGCTCAGAATGGGCAGATGTAATTATTAACACCATTCAGTGGAGTGTCTTTCTGAATTATCAATTAAAAATCTCTACTGTTTTTTGCTCACACTAAATAGAAAGCTGACAGCAGTTAATCTATTGTGCAGCAGAGCTTTATATGCATATTTAAACAGTGTGCTTCTCCACTTTTTTTTATTCCAGGGGCAGTGTGGGGTGAGGGGGACTCCCATGAGGTAGCACAAAGCCCCCTGTCATCTGATTGAGAGAAGAGTCTTTGGAAAAATATTGTCGCCTTGCACGCTGGCAAACAGGTCCCGTGGAGATATCCAAACAGAGATGGGCGATATTGTGGGAGATGACAAACGAGCCTTCCCTGCCCGCACACCCAGGCACTGCCCGAGCTGCTCCTGTGACGTGCTGCTGTTAAAATGCACAGTTCATGGGCAGCACACACATGAGCATGCAGGGAAAAGAGAAATTGAGCAATGTGATTAAAGCCAACAGCCACGCCGAGCTGGGCTGCCAAGAGCTGCCAGCTTTTGGCTGAGGAGGAAGATTGATTCACTGGGTTTGGGGGGAAGACTGATGCACCAGGTTGGGGGAAGACTGAAGCACCAGGTTTGGGGGAAGACTCATACACTGGGTTTGGGGAAGACTGATGCACTGGGTTTGGGGGAAGACTCATACACTGGGTTTGGGGAACAGTCATACACTGGGTTTGGAGAAGATTGATGCACTATGTTTTGGGGAAGACTGATGCACTGGGTTTGGGGAAGATTGATGCACTGGGTTTGGGGAAGGGGTTGCAAGGATGGCTCAGGAGCAGGAGAGCATGTGTAGAGTTTTGTTAACTCTCCTGCTGCCCCACAAGTATGTCTCCATCCAGTTCTCACCAGAATAAACTGCCTTGCAAACCTCCCCATACACTGTGTTTCAACTCTGTTGAGAGTCAAAAATTTCCATTGGTGGCACCGGGATGTTGAGCTACCACTTATTTATTATCATGTACCACTAACCACAAGTTACCACTTGTCAGCTCTAAAGTCCAGTCCTAACATTCCAAAAAATAATATTTTTTTTCTCAAATCCTGTTTGGATTTTTTTTTCTTTCCCTTTTGGGCAACTTCTCTCCAGTCATAAA
This sequence comes from Sialia sialis, assembly GCA_009812075.1. Lineage (NCBI taxonomy): Eukaryota > Metazoa > Chordata > Aves > Passeriformes > Turdidae > Sialia > Sialia sialis. The sequence goes on from VRYO01002355.1 coordinate 33,916,242, forward strand.
GTTGGACCTATTGCTTGCACAGAGCAAACTACTGATACATGGGTAAATGATATCAATTTTTTCCTTGTATGTATCTTTTCTCATAGCTGGGATTCCCACCAAATCCACAAGTAGAAACAAGTTTTTAAACATTGAAAAAGTGGCATTATGCATAACAGGAATTTCAGTTCAAGGGTGTCAATTTCCAGAGTGGTGTCAACTGAAAAAGCATCCAAAGAAATAAAAACAAGCCAAATTTGGGAGTATCTCTGGGCTTGGAGAAGTAGAGTTAAAAATGCTATATCAGACAGAAAAAAATAGTAACTGCTAAGGAACTGGAAAGCATTTGGGGCTGGACATGTGCCTTCAGCAGTTTAGAAGCTTATTTTATTAGCACTTAAGTCCTAGAAGTAGCACTGAACTCTTGACATGTTGGACCACTTCCACGTATTGCCTAATACAACCCCTATTCTTTTTGTTTTAAGCTCTCCAGAGTTACCTAAAAGCATGCAGTACCTGGGCTGGCAATTTTTTTTTTTTTTTAGTTTTTCTTTTTAATGATTTAACTCCCCTTACCCCAAAAAGCCAGACCCCAGTAAAGGACCCTAATGCACATGCAAGTGTTTCCAAGCTGCACTGCTCTGCTCAAAAGCCTTTCCAAGATGAATAGCATTTGAACTTTGTCCAATTTTTCTTATGTGGTATGTGCCCTTTATTTACTCCATCATGTATATCTCACTCCATTTAAAATATTCACAGTTTGTTTTCAGAGCTATCTGGCTGGCCTTCAGTCTGGGTTTAACAAATGTTAGACGTTATATTCACTTGCATATATCAGGTTTTGTCATGAACCAGAAGGGGAAAAAAAGAATTAAAAAAAAATTGCCTTCACCATGATTTAAATAACATGTTCAGATCCTTTATTTTTTTGTTTTAAATGCCTTCATCTCTTGGCCTTATAAGGTGCAGACTGTCTCACACTGAACTCTAGCTGGGTGGCCTCAGTCAGCCAACAGCCCTGCAAGCTCATCCCATTAAAGTCATTATGTTTACTTCTTATTTCAACAAACCAACCTGGATTTTGAGGCAGGAAAAATAGAGAGAAGGAATCCTAGGACCAGTGCAGAGAGAAAGAGTGTGAAATTCCATTGCTGCTAGCCTGCAAAATGAAAGCTCTCTGCATTTGCTGCTAAAAATGCCTTTTTTTTTTTTCACCTTGGCAAGGGCTGCCCTTTTTCTTACAAGATCTAAGGAACCAATCTGTTAATATCTGAGTACCACCACTTAGAGCACTTCTGCACCAGACCTATGGTACCACTCCATGAGGAGAGTGTTTTCCTTCATAATAGCACTGATAAAACCTCACTGAAATGCTTCCAGTGGCTGGGAAAACTGAGATATGGGCCCCTCAACACAGAATTGCTGGACAAGTCAGGGAGCAGACTCTTGTGAGCAATGATGCTCTGGAGCACTGGAGAGGGGCTCAAGGCTCATGTGCACTAATATGTGCCACCTTTCACACTGGGGACACAACTTTGTCTGGTGCCTTGAAGTTGTAGGGAGACTGGGATCCTTCTCCCAGGAATTTGTAGTCCAGCAGTCAGAGAGAAAGGACCAGAATCTGCTGACGACAGGCCTTGGGGCAAAAATGCCAATGCAAAGGAAGATGATTGTAAGGCTGTGGTAAAGGGGGATGAAATAATGAAAACAAAGGAATCTGGGTTCCTGGTAGAGGGCCCTTGTTGATGGGCTGAGCTCAAGGTCCTCAGTCCCATCACTGAGTGACTGTGCCATCAGGTCATTTAATTTCCCCATAATATCTGCTACATTTTTCCTGGGGCAGGAGTTTGTTCCCAAGGCAGTCGATGAAGAAAGGAGGCCTCAGCAGAATGGTTCTGCTGGATTGAGTATAAAAAGCCAGGAGTGGATGCTTGGGAGGTGTGAGCTCATCCCTTCAGTGTTGGACACAGCCCTGCTACCTGTGACATCCCTGGGGCTGTCACCACACCTGGTATCCCTCCTGTGCCCCAGATAAATAGGACAATAAAAGGGAGGTTGAGGAGTTGCCTTGATGGAGTGTCCAAGCACATTCCAGAGACACCCGGCACTACAAGGGCTTTTCAAATTCAGTGGGAGAGCAGCACAAGAACCAGTAAGAAGCTCAGCCTGAAATTTCAGGGCAGTCAGATTCACAGGGGAGATAAAGCAGTAAAAAACAATTAAAACAATTAAAACAGCAAGGCCGATTAACCCTGAGCACAAAATATGGAGGCAAAGCAAGACATTTTCAAATCTATTTCCAAATTCTTCATTCAGTCAATCCCTTTCTGGAAGGCATGTTTTGATCATAATAAAAGTGATTGTCTCAACAGAAAGAAATCAGGGTGAAATCCCCATGGATGGTGATTTCCAGAAGACCTCCTCAGCTGAGCAAATGGATCTTTTTGAGTTTAACAGTATCCTGGGCTCTGCATTGTCAAGATTTATTTGCATAAACTCAGTCCTGTCAGTTGTGTGGCAAGAAGTGTCAGCACTAGCCTGGCAGTTTATAGGAGAATTTTCATCCTGTCGTGTCTCACAAATGTTTCTGTGCACAGGGAGCAGAAGAGGGGAGCAGAGAGTGCTGAGCTGCTCATTCCACAGAGCTGGAGAAGAGTCCCAGCATGTCTGGTGGAAGCTGCACCCTGCCAGTGCAGGAATTGCTTAGCAAGCTCTTCTGAGGTGAAATAGCAAAGCAACAAATGCAAATGGGTGAGCTGGATAAACAAAAACATCCCCTGCAGCAAGCTTGGGGAAAAGGGATCCAGGCTGCTCCATCCCAAGGCTGTAGCCTGCATTTTTCCTCAGCAGCTGGAGGATCCAGGCTGTGTTTGGAGAGGCTCTGGGAGGATGTGCTGGTGTCTCAGCTCAGGCTCAGCACAGAACCCAGCACTCCTGCAGCTGGAGAGAACATTGATGTACTGTTTGTAGCTCCATGACCTCGTGGCTCTGCCCCGTGGAGGAGCTGCCCATCCTTCACCTGTTTGACACCTCAGTTAAATGATAATTTCCTTGAGGTCCTTGCAGCTGAGGTAAGATCAGAGCAAAGGTCTGACCCTCCACAGTCACAGTCATCCACTGTGACCCACAGCTTTCAGGAGACATGATTTGCTGTAACAGGAGCCTGACTCTGGACTTTTCTTTTGGTGTTGGGCTGCATACCCACATCGCAAGGGAAAACAGCTTTAAGCTGAAAGAGACTTGATTTAGATTAGATATTAGGATTAAATTGAGAGGAGTGAGATTCTGGGAGAGGCTGCCCAGAGAAGCTGTGGATATCCCATCCCTGTCAGTATTCAAGGCCAGGTTGGGTGAGGCTTTGAGTGAACTGCTCCAGTGGAAGTGTCCTTGCCCATGGCAGGGGCTTGGAATGAGGTGATCTGAAAGGTCCCTTCCAACACAAACCATTCTGTGATCCTGTGACATACTGCTGCTTACAGACTGATGGATGTCTCTCTGTGACTGCCACAGAAGACATAATTTTCCAGCTTTTGTTTGTAGGTGAGGTGATGCCTGTTTTCTCTGTGCAGAAGTGCCAAGCAAAGGCATTGCTCTGGCTGTCCCCAGGTCACTCATGGATATAGGGAAGCATATCCTGAACAATTGGTATCATTTTGCATCCTGCCAGCAGTTGTGTCATCATGTGTCTCATGCACCAGAACTGGGTTTCCTACAGTAACCTTCCAAACAGCAAGGCTCAGGGGTGTAAAAGGTGATGTTAAAATGTGCTGCTGTTTACATGGCAGCTTTATCATTCACATTTCACTGTTGCTTGAGAAGAGTTCAGGCTTTGCATTCCTTGATTGCAGTTGTTGCATCCCAGGTTTGCAAACTGGGACCATGATTGAATTATACCATTAGAGCATTCTCAATGCTCCCAGAACTTGCTGCAGTTAATATACAGGATTTTAGAACGTGTACATATATAAACAGCACCTGTAACAGAGGCACATGTACAATTGGTGGTCCTCCCTGTGCAATTAACTTCAGATTCTCCCCAGACTGGCTCAGCATGTTGGACTACCAGCAAAATCCCAATCTCATGGCCTAACTCCTGAGCCAGGCCTTCGGATCTGAGAAACTCACTCAAAGATGTTGACATGTCACTGCAAAAGTCATGCCTTTAAGATGTGAATCAACATCTGAGCCTCAGCCTCACACATATGAACATTTCTCTGTAATGTAAAAGCCCACGTGTCCCTTTCTTTTCTAACCAAAAGCTAAATTTTCATACTCATCTCTTTTCATACTCTTCTCTTTATCCCAGCTGATGGACCTTTAGCAAAACCACAGAACATTGTGAGACCTCTAGTATGACCATGGCATTTCTTTCTGCATGTATCTGGATAAGAATCTGACTGAACCAATGTCACTAGCCTCTGTGACCTTTTTATTACTGTTTTCCTATTGGTGACTACACAAGAATTCACCTTTAAAAAAAAACCCCAAAAATAGCAGCAGTTGCAAAGAAGAGGCTGAGAATATGGGCATCATACTTTAATGTTTTTAATTCAAAGTAGTAAGTTTGTTCCTCAGGTGTCAAACATCTCATGATTTTTAAAGATAATCTCAGGATTTTGTAAAGAGTGTTTATCTGTGATTTTTCTAATATGAAATGGGAAACTGGTGAGCCCTGAAAATACAGAAGTTATGACAGCACCCAAATAAATGCACAGTTCATGTACATGTTTTCTTCCCACTCTGTTCAATGGTTGTCTTTGCATACTCACTTTTTTTTTTCCAAATCAAACTATTTGTGTTGAAGAGACTGGAGGCAGAAAACAACTTTCAGCTTGGGTGATGGAAATATGACTATACTAAGAGTGCCAGCATTTGCCACTTCTGTTTCCAAGTGACTGAGACTTTCCAGAGACAGAGTACCCTCGTGCTGCAGAGAAACAGCTTCTTCATCCAGGCAGCTTGTGCAGGAGCTTGAAAAGAATAATGACATTGCCTAGAAGGCTGCAGATCAAGTGACACAAGCCCTGATGCTGCTGCTCCTCTCTCATCTATCCTCCCATCCAGGTCCTGGAATGATTTTTTCCTCACAAGCAGTTTCCTATTTCACTGGCAATATGTACAACTGAACATAAGCAAGCTTGTAGTCATCAACTGTCACATTTGGAAATTCCTCTTGTACTACTCCATCAGCTTGGCTTTTGATTTAGAGGGAAAGCTGTTTTCTGTGTTATTTATCCTAGGCAATTTCCAAAATCTTCAGCATCCTGAACTCCTTCTAGGAGGTATTTTACATGACATTTGTTGAAGCAGATTGGCCAAGATCAGACAAACATTATTACTGTAGCTGCATAAGTGTATTTATCATAAAAAAACACAAAATACTTGTTTTCTTTTCCTATCATTAAGGTTCACATGACTACATGTTGGTAATTGATTGGCTGGAGCAGTGTTTGACATGTGTCATTCCACGCTGGTCTTTAATATTTTGGGTGACGTGACACAAAACCTTTTGTCTAGTCCTGTAATGCAAAGTGGGGGAAAGAAGTGTGAGGGTTGGTTCAGCTTCTGTGACTCCTCCAAAACACACCCTTGCCATTGCAAAGGGTGTAGGACTTTTCAAAATTCAGGGCAGACTGATGCAATGCTGTGGAAATGAAGCCATGTGTTTTCAGCAGAGCTTTTGTCTTCCTGATGTTTGTGGGTTGAATTAAGGTTGCAGTAGAGAAATCAAGTTGTGTGTAGAAGTGTAGAACAGCTTTGGCCATTCAGATGTCTTTGGTTTGAGCTCATACTGAGCATCATGCTGGAAAGGCAGCAGTCTTTAAAACCAGGCTTAAATTTCCAGCAGAATGTGGAATCAGAGGGTAAATGTTTGGAGCAAATGGCAGAAGCAACCAAGACCCCACAGCAAGAGTTTGGTGACAACTCTCCTGGGACCATGATCTTCACTGACAGTGCCGTTGCTAAATCCAGCACCAGCATTTGCCAGTCTGCTGCGGATGTTCTGCCTGGATTGAGCTACCATGGCTGCAGTCACACCTCCTGTTGAGCTGACAGTCCTTTCACTTCCTTTGTGGATGAGACAGAAAGGATCACTGCTCCTCCTAAATGAAGAAACATCCTTTTCCCTGAAATAATACAGCCTCATCACTCGCACAGATTTACGTTTATGATAAAATAGCAGAAATAGTGCATTGGGAAAGCTCACGAACATAGGAATGATTTCATAAAGACCCAGGTATCCAACTATCCTATTTCTAAGCCTGGGCCAGTAGCAGGTGCCTAGGAAAGGGTACAGGAAAAGGGTATGTGTAAACAAGATTCAACAGTTTGTACTTCAAGGACTTCCTCAGCGTAGTCATTTAGTCATTAGTCATTTAGTAATTAGTCATTAGCTTTGCAAATATGTAATGATGGAATGGTCAAAGGATAGCTGGAGGGAAATGGACTTGCAATTGCTGGAAACATCCAAAGGGATTGACCTCAGTGAGTCACAAGGTGAAGAAATTTGGTATAAAGTCCAGGAAAGCAAAGGTGCGTTTTGGATGTAGCTGAGGATCAGCACTGGGGGCAGGACTTCTTTAACTGCTGGGAATGGGAGCTGGCACCAAGGGAGGAGCTGCAGCCCCTGCAGCCTCTGGAGACAGGGAGAAAGGGCTAAGGGAACCACTGGAGAAATTATGTTGCATTTAATGTGAATTTGACAGCCCTCCTCCTTCTGAAAACACCCCTCAGTGCCATATATGAAGAGCCTCATTCATTTAGGCAAATGTACTTTAGTTGCCTCTTGGACTTGATGATCTTTCGTTAAGATTTTCAGCTTTAAACACAAGTGTGTTGGCCCATTTTTTAAATTCCATCTGCTGGGCCAGGTCTCCAGTCCTTGTCCCTAAACAACATTACTGAAAGCTGGTGAAAAGCATTGATCCTGCCTGGTTGTCTGTAGCTCCAGCCATGTAAAATCAGATGAGCCAAAATAAACACAAACTGGGCAACTATTCCAAGAATGAAAACACCTCATTTGTTGAACCTCCAGGTCTCAAAGAAGCTTTGTCCACTTCTACTTCAAACTTTCCAGAAAGAAAAACCCGTTCTTCCAAAAGATCATGGATGTAAAATTCCAGATGGATTGTTGCAGACTTTGAAACTTAGGGAAAAAAAATTGTCTGAGACTGGGAAAATACTGCAACGTGAATGCTGTTTTGGACTTAGGTCTCTCCTCAAAATGGTCCCAAATATAGCAGCATTGGACAATATGATATATTTGGTAGCTTGAACAAACCTACAAAGTGCTGGTATTTTCAGGATTTAAATGATACATATTGCATTTCAGCATGCTAGAAACACTGGAAGCATTATGAGACATTTAAATAAAACATTTTACTGAGTAGTAAATGAGGAAGCATTCAGCTGGTTTTGGCTGGAGAGTTCATGCATTTAGAAAACCTGAGCTTTTTTACACACTGTAATATTAGTTATTTGGCAAGAGACTCTCTAAACCCTCATTAGTAAGATTGCTGATTTGGCAGCAGTGAAATGTGTCTGTTTATGAGTAAATCCTCACGTTATCTTTCTCTGCTCTTCTATTTTGCTTTTTTTTTTCCCATTAAATATTTCTCTCTGGAGCCATTCACCACTGCTTTCCTCTGATAACCCATTGGCCCTTCTAAATGCAGGACTTCCTGCAGGTGATGAATATCTCCTATGAGCTGCAGCTTTGAATCCATGCTGAAGTGCCCATCTCCTTCCCCTTTTTAGTGCTTCAGCATTAGTCAAGCCAAGACTAGCATCTGACACTTATGTGTGGGAGGAGGTTTTCCCCAGGCATGATGCATAAAATTTGCTTGTTTAATATTGATTTTTAGGTCTTTAACAGACCCTCAATGTGATTAATATTTCTGTCATGTTTAGGGCTATAAAATGAGTTATTATTTGCTTTGCCCACCTATAAGAGTCCTGGTTTAGGAAACTCAGCCTCACATGGGATCTGGGTCTCTTTAACAGTAGTTTGCTGTGGGTTCAGTGTTTCGTGTGCTTCCCTCTATTTTTGTCTCATAAGTGGAAACCTGTAGAGGTGAAATGTAACCATAAAAAAGATGTTGATGGGATATTCTCCTTTCTATCCATGCTCCAAGATTCAAATGTGCATGATTTAGGAGAACTGTTTACTCTTCCACTCTGTGGAAAACAGCAAGGCTGTAAGAATAATTGACCTAGAGGTGAAGTCTAGACCATGCCAGGTAATGTGAATTAACAGTCACTAATTATGAATTGGGAGGGGGAAAAAGCAAAGGTCATTTTGACCCATTCTACACCAAAAGCTTGGAGTCTGTTCAGAAAACTCCTGCCTACCAAGACCACTGAAAACAGTGCTTTGATCTCTGTACAATGCACTCAATTAGAGGGAGGGAATTTTCAAACAAAAGCTTTTTGAAATTTCCTCTAGAATGAATAATTTTGAGGGTGGTGGAGGATGGAGGCAACAATTGAAGGAAATAATCTCTCACTATTTGCCCAGACATTTCACTAGAACATGAAAAGCCATGAGGAAGCACCTTTTGGGGGTAGGTACAGGTACAAAGCTGCACACAGGTCTGTGTGGGTGCAGAGGATGATAAATAGCCATGCAAACATGGCTTTGTATGGCCCTTGTCTCAAAGTATTTCACCCTATGGACCTTGCTTTGTCCAGCAAGGTTAAGGCCTCATCTGGAAAGCAGAGTGGTTCTTTCTCAAAATGCAATCATCTACCAAAAGTCCCACATTATCTGCAAAAAGGGGCAGAGCCAGATGCAGAGCTCACCCCTGCCCATGGCATCATTTCCACTGGGAGAGCAGAGCAGCTCCTCTGCCCTTCTAAGGCTGTGAGGAACTTCCCAGCCTGTACTGCAGGACACTTAACAGACCTGGGTTATCCTCACAGCTCATCATTTTCCTTAATTCCTGCTTATGTGCTGCTCACTCTGGCTCTTTCTAATGTCAGCTATGCCAGTTTCAACACTCGGTTGACCACAGCCCTGTGGAAGTAAGATTTTCCATTCTTTCCTTCTTCTCTTTTGATAGTATGCAGTAATTTTAACAGCCATAGATTAAGCTAAACATGAACCATGGGAGACTGTGCAGTGCTGTCAGTTGCTGTAGGATGAGGGACAGTAAAATACAGCCCTCCTGATCTGGCAGCATTTCACAGTAGGATAATTGGAACCGTGCTGGCGATGGCAAAATCGGTCCATATGGGTTTGACAGCATTTTCCACAAAGGACACTTAAATCAACGTGCTGAAATGGAGTGGGAAGCTCTTCAGAACCAGCACACAGAATTCAGATTAAGGTTTTGGCTGAAGAGTCATGCATACAAGTGAAGTGATGTTATTTGCAGCAGATTAACAGAATCAAGCTCGGGGCAGGAGCAATCCTGTGGAAACACGTGGCATCCATGTCAAGCCTTTTCAGAGACTGAATTACAGATAGACCTGTGGGAAATGTTGTTTGAGTAAGGAAAAGGCTTCCAGGGAAATTTAGGTCTTAGAAACCCACCTACAGCTCATGCAAGGAATCTGGTTTCTGTGAGAAAATCTGGGTGCGAGGAGCAGAGCACTGGTGGTGTTAATGGGGAACAGTGTGACAGCTCTCCTTCCACCCAGCAGCTTGGGAAGGGAAAAACATGATCTGGCACGTGCTGAAGTTCAGGACATGAGAAGGCTGTGAAGACAAACCTCAGCTGGTGTTACTTGTTGAGCATTTTAAAGCCAAATCTGAATGCAGTCTGTAACTGGTTTACTGTCTCTTTGTAAGTCTGTCACCTTTGGAAAGGTTCCTACTCTTAGACTGTGGTTAGACATGGAGTTTCACTAAATCAGGGTAGGGATCAGAAGAGGACACGCAGGTGGATTGTAGGTAGGAGTGGTTGTAAACAAACTCATGATGGAGATGCCTTGGCTGCCTTTGACTCAAGACTTTTGGCGCTGGGAACCTCAGGTTTCCCTCCAGAGATAGAGTGGCACTTCCAGGCCATGAGCATCACATCTCAGCTGTCCTCTGGAGCTATCTCCTCAGGTCAGCTTCCTGAGACACCTGCAGCTGGCTGAGATGTGTATGAGCTTTGCTGCTGGGAGGAATGGACCCAAGGACACAGCTCCTCAGGCTGGGGGTCCCAGATAAGCAGTGGTTGTATCAAACAAGAAAGGGGTGAATACCAGACATAAGTCTCTGGGAGGCATCCTAAAGTGTTTCTCCAAACTTACAATAAAAAAGCACTGTGGCTTTCAGGGAACTGGCATCTGAATAAAATGAAACACCATTTCCTGGTAGGTGAAGGCATAAGGCACCCACTGCTGCAGGGAGAGGCTCAGCCACATCCAAAAGTATATAATGAAGATACCTGGGCGCAAGTTACACGTCCTAACAGCAAGTACATTTGGAGGGGAAGTACTCCCTGTTAAGAGCTGAAGTCATTCCTTCACCATTTCAAGGCAAAACGAATATTCTGAGAAAGAAGGTTATTTAAAATTTGCCTGCAGTCATGATTTAATGCAGTTATCTCAAGTATTTGCCACTGGCTACTGTCAGAGTCAAGATGCTGGATTAGATCAGCTTTGGGTCTTCTTTAAAATGTCAGCTTCTGTATTCTGAGGATGGGGGAAGACAATCTGTAGATCTGTAGGTGAGATATGCAGAAGATAAATACAATTTTCATGTCTTTCCTGTATGCCTGGCTGACTTTGCTAATGTGGCATGAAGAACAAAGGCTATCCTAGGCTAGACTCAGTGTTTCAAAGTCCAGCTGCCTTTGCTGTCTGAGAGGGGCTAAAATGAGCTGTGGCCAGTATTTGAATCTTGAGCTTTTGTTGAGAAGTTATTTACCAAAACAATGCATTTCAGACACTGTCTCGATCTAGGTGGAATTTCATCCATCCCACAAAGGTGTGCTGTGACCTGCACAGGCTCTCCCACCCCCTGTATCACACCTTATCACACCCATATCACCTGTGTTACCCAGGGAAGAGGGAATCTGATACTTTCTACAAAGTCCCAACAGACACACAGCATTTTCCCTGGGGGCTTTGGTCCCATAAACTTTGTTAGTCCATGAAAGGGCCCCAAATCAGTAACTTTTATTTATATCCTTTAATAGATCCCTGCCACTCCAAGAGCAAAACATGAAGTGTCCTAACTCCACAGAGGTTACAGTCTCTGTTTTTATGATTTATTTTTAGGCTGATGGGCACAGTCAGCATCAAAATAAGAAGTTAAAGAAACAAATACTAACAGGTTAAAACAACAACAACCCACAGGAACACAAACAGAACCTGACTCTGTTTTTTTCTGAAGCACAAGAGACTCCAATAATTTATAATGGATGGAGTTCTTTTGATCTCTGTACTATCCACTTAAACTTTTCCGTACAGTTACTCAACCATGCAGGCCATAAGGTTAAAGGAAGAAGATTTCCATGGTCAGATGGAGCAACAAGTTTTTTGTTTGAGACTTAATTCTTTTTACATGAATGTGATGACAGCAAGTTATACAAAAATGCACCAGCTCATGCGTTTCCCTCTCCAATCTTTGATAGATGACATATGTTCATGTATCCCAGCTGTTACTTAAATAAAGCTGCATGTATACAATATGTCAGAGACAACACAGGCTATGATACAGCTACTTAAGATATATAGGCTAAAATCTGTATTTTGTCTCCCAAAATCCTAAAACAAATGAAACTGCATCAACACAAACCACACAGCAGTGTCCTTCGACGTCACGAAAAGATCAAGGTTCAAACTGATATTTCTGATTTTGATGGGACATTTTTTGCCCCAGTTCCATTATGTTTTTGTACCTTAACGAGGAAGTGGGCTTTATGACTCTCTTTGATCCCCAGGGAAGTCCTAACCCTTGCATTAATAATAATTGTACTTAGCTGGGTAGGATCTGGGACCTGTTATTTGGCACAGGAGAGCGATGAGCACAGAATCACCTGCAACCCAACCGTGCCAGGACATGCCAAAATTGCTCTTGGAGATTGAGATAGGGAGCAGCACAAAGCTTACCTGCTTACAGGGGCTGGGTTTAGGAGCCAGCAGGGAGCTTTATAGATCAGTGTATCCCTGTCTTCTGTCCAGTTAGGGATGGGACTGTGCTTCATTTCTCACCAGGAGATAATGAGTAAGCCAGGGACAGACACATAGCTCACATATTTAACGAGACATACCCATCTAAAACTGAAAATGGATTAATTTGTGGCTTGGATACAAGGCTGGGTCCTGGCTCTTAGGTGTCCCACTGCTAACTTGTTGATCTCAGACAATGCTCTGTGTGTTTCCTGCCCTCATTTCCATCGGCTCCCATTCCTCCCTTTATTTTAAAAGGGTAAAATGCTACTCTGCCTTTCTATTTAACATGTAGGGAGTCTATCTTTCTTTTTGCATACCAGTCCCCTGTGTTTACATCAGGCCTCCAATGACCATCACTTCAGTATCTACATTAAATCAAGATTCCCTCTCTTCCACAGATACCAGCAGCTCCAGTTCATTAATCAATTAACCTGGGACACCCAGGAATGCGGCTGCAAAGACAGCATGAAGATTCTGGCTTTTTACAGATGAAAGAGTTAATGAAGAACAACAATGTTTTTGAACATACCAAGCCAAGATAAATGGATGTAGGCAAACACAGGTCTTGACATTCTCTGTCAGCACACAAAAAGGGCCTTGCAGTGTTTTCTGATTCACAGACCTGACCAATCTGCCACTCCACGCTGCCTTTGAGCACAGGAAAATCCCCACTCACCCAGCTGCTGTGAGAACATGTGTGTTGAGGGTTAGATAGGTGAAACATCTCATATCTGTCAGCAATGTCTGCAAACTGAGCGGGGAGGACTTAGTGAGTGATTTACACAGATTCTGGCTTGAGTATTGTTAAGCTTGAAATGTCTGCAAGCAAGTCACTGCTGTTAAAAAAAAAAAAAAAGAGCAGAAGCAAGTTATGAGACGGAGTGCAAACTCAATGTGGAAGAGATGCTGAGTTTTGTCATGTCAAAACAAAATCTGATATAATCCAGCAATAAGTACTATCAACCTGATAATGCAGCATCTCTGCTCCACAGTGTGCAGCCTTCTGCAGAATGGGACTGTCCTGATGCTGGGCACAGAACAACAAAACAACAGAAGAGTTCTTTGCCAGCAACTTCAAATGCAGCCCCAATCAAACCCTCTCAGGGAGGAGCTTTCCACATTCATCATCTGCCTTATCTAGGCTGTCCTGAGCAAAACCTAGATGCAGCTTTGTGAGTGCCAGAGCACACGAACAATGGGTGAAGCAGGGAGGGCGATGATAAGAGGAAAGTGCAAAGCACATGTTTCAAGTTCTACCTTTTCAAGCAAGTGTTGGGGCCGGGGAAGCTGAGCTTGGGCTGAGTGCCAGCATTCCCTGCAATTTAATCCTAGCCCTTGGAGGAAAAAGCTGTTATCCTGCTCCATGCCAGTGTCTCCCCCTTATCTCACATTCGAAATTCTTTAACCACTTCAAAACAAAGTATCTCCAAGGAACACTTCAGAAAATGTGTTTTCTTTTGTCTCTTGAAAACACTGATGCGAAGAAAAGCTCTTTTGTGTTTTGTGTAAGAAGCCTTTCAACGTCTGGGCTCTAAGTGCTCTCTTCTGTTCATTCACTTTCCCTGAATCTCACCGTGTAAGAGGAACAGTCCTTTCCACACGGAGGGCTGAAAATCTGAGACAGTGAAGAGGGGGAAGATCAGGCAAGGGACAGAGCATCAGATATAGAGAAAAACATTAAAGCAACACCAAGGGGCTAAGGAAGGCCAGCAAATGTGTGTGAGCAGAGCCAAGACACACCTGGAGAGCCAGCAGCTCTGGTGCTTGGATGGCTGCTGGTTTTGCGGGGTGATGTTCCCTCCCTTCCAGCTGTTGTAAAGGCATCCATCTCATCCAGCTCATGATACAAAGGGATATTACTAAGCCTCAACACCGGGGAATGATCCAGAAGGTTTGTGTGCACCCAGAAAACCTGAAGGAGAAAAGTGATGAGGGCCTTGGAAAGATGCAGAGGGTCAGGGAGAGAAGTGTGGACCTGAAAAGTGGGGTTTGGCTTTAGGGGAGAAGTGAGATTGAATCCAGTTCCAGGAGGGGTTCAGGGCTGCTTCCCAGTTGTTTTTAGAGGCTGTCTTCTAAAAAAAAAAAAAAACAAACAAAAACAAACAGTTGGGAATTTACCCATTGTCAGTGGGAGGTTTTGGTAATGTATCAACATCCAAACTACTCTGCACTGCTGCAAGCACAGCCCTTCAAAGGATAATATGAGCAAAAAGAGGGTTAACCCACCACTGCAAACTTATTACATGCCACAGAGATGACTAAGGCACAAAACTGATAAAGCAAATATTGCCAGTGATAGCAGACAGCCATAACACAATCTGGGCAGCTCTCAGTGGACAAGGAGCAGTGTGCTGCCAGAAGAGCTTGCTTGGGGTGCCTGGGCTGAGACAGCCTTGCTCAGATTGCCAGCACTGGGCTCTAACCAAGGGCTGGAGGTGTGAAGAGCATGGTTTGTGTCCCTGCTGGGAGGCTTGGTGCCCTGTGGATTGTCTGCCTCCAGTACCCTTGGGATGCTCCAACCCTGCCCAGTTGTGGGCATGCTCTCCTGGTGCCCTCCTCTGTCACACTGGGGACAACAAACATGACCAACAGTGAATTCCTATCTGTCCAACTGCTGGACAAATTTCTTTTTAACCATTCTCTCTTCTAAGATGTTTGAAAACAACTCAGATGAAAACTGGTCCTTTGCAACCCTGTGGCTTCAATCAGCATCTGAGGGCTACTTAGTTCCTTGTTTCCTTCTCCTTAACTGATTTTTCCTGCCTGTGGCAATAATTTGTGTTCCTACCCAGAGATGCCACTGGAGAATCTCAAAAATAGAATCTTAAAAATATATTTAAGATAATAATAGATGTTGATTTTAAGAAGCTGGTATGGTTCCAGTCAAAAAGGCAGAGTTTTTTTCCCCAGAAATATTTAGGTGACAGTGTTCAGCTTGTGCTTCTTGTTGAAGTTTGGAACAGATTTGCCAAATCATCCTGTTTGAGACTCATACTCAATGTTATGGAAGACTGCATCTGGTTCATATGATTGCCAAGTGGTGTTTGATGCTGGTTCAGAGAAGAGCTGTGAGAACAATCTGAGGGCTGAGACTGCATTGAAAAACCTCCCAAAACCTCAAATGTTTTTCTGCATGCACTTTTCTTCTTCTGAAACATCCTGGCACTTAGAGGCATCAATAGTGTTTAAATTTCTTGAATTTAGAAAGAAAAAAAAGTTTCTCTCATAGGTGACGAGTTGTATTCAAAGTTCTGTCCCATGGTAAAAGTTTATTTAGTCTGATTTATAAAAGACTGTGCTTATGATTCAAGTGCTGATGAAATCACAGCTTAGCAAACGGCCTTTACCTGGGACAGTAAAGTTGCTGAAGTTTAATAACATTTTTTGGGGACAGTTCTTTTTTTGCTCTTTATTCCCCCTCTGATGATTTTAAAGCCATGGATTCTCATCCTGTGAGCAGTCACTATTGTGCTGTGGCAGAGCAGGGTTTATCTCCCTGAAGTAGGCGTCACGGTGACTGTTTACGAACAAACCACACAAAACTTGGCGAAATCTTAATGGGCCCATTTACACAGTATCAAGGGTGAAGTAGACTTGGACCCCACAGCATGTTCAAATTACATGGCTTTAAGTGAATTTAGGGCTTGTCAAAGGAGTTGGTTTGACAGCCCAGGAGACTAAAATCCTCTGTTTACCTCCTGAGCAGATATCACATGGAGCATTCACAAGTCCCCCTCTGTGCTAATCCGCAGAGGATCAGGGCTGGCTCTGAAGCCCAGCCTGCAACAACCTGGGCTTTTAGCTCTGGAAGCACCTTCAATCCCAGTGTGTCAGCCAAGAGGGGCCATAATAAACTTCCCTAACGTGTTCCAGTGCTACCCCAGAGAGCTCCTTCTGAGGATGAACAACTCTGCTCTGTGCCCAGTGAGTCAGATGGCACTGCTACAGAGAGGAGGCATAAAAAACTCCCGACTGCTAAGGGATAAGATCACAATGGGCAGGAAGAAACAGAAATGGGAGTGAAAGAAAGAAAAATTAAATTTAAATAGCAGGAAAGGTTGGCTTGATTTATATTTTCCAAAGCAAAGTTATGCAGGCAATTGCACTCAGGAGAGTTTTCCATTTTTGGATCAAGGAGATCTCTGCGACTTCACTTTCATTCAGAGCAAAAGAAGACCAAACTTTCAAGATCCCTTCAATGGTGAAATAGTCCTCAGTCCCCCTCCTGTAAAAATCTGCAAAGACTTTTTTTATCCCAGTGTTTGCTTCTTTTGGAAGGAGATTAGCTAGTTCTGTGTTGGCCATGAAAGGTAGAAAATTACTGGCCATGTCTTCTATTCAGAGTCCGAGGGCAATTTTTGGGAATTCAGGCTAGAACCAGGACAGTTGTTAGGAAAAAGTGGATACAAGGCAGAGGGGAATGCAGGGAGCCCTTTGCGGTGATAGATGTCCAACTAGCCACAAAACAGACAATACCCAGACAGAAGCCCTACATTTTACCACATTTTTGCTGATATGCAGGTCCAGCTGAGTTGTTGTCTGATGGATGGAAGGATGCTACAGGTTTCTGTAGGATTTAGTTTGGATACATAGGAAAACCAACTGAATTACATAGGAAATTACATAGAGCTGAATTAGATAGGAAAACCAGCTGAACCAGCTTGGTTTCCAAGCTGCCATTGCTTGTGCACATCCAAGTGTAGCTCTGTTGCCTGTGGAATGGTGGGGTGAGATCTTCAGAAGTTTTGTGCACAGCTCCTTTGTGTTGGGTTGTTGGTGTTTCAGCCCCTAATGACCTGTGGCTAGAAGCTGTCTTAAATGGGGGAACGTGTTTCTTTGTTTTGGCACTTCTTTTCAGTTCACAAGCAGCCAATGGAATTTTCCACTGGCTTTTCAAAAAAATCCAGGCTCACCTTTGGTCAGAAATGAAACATGGAAAATTTCAGCAAAGGTGGTTGAGTTTTTTTGGAAGTTCCAAGCATATTAAGGAACAAAAAATGTGTAGGGATGGTTGATAAATAAGAGCATGCAATGCAGATGGGGGAAATGTCCTTCGCTCCGCAGAGGAGGCAGATTCATAGTGATGAATGTGCAGAGCTCTTCACTGTCAGCACAAGGGTGAGGATCACTGAGTGCAGGTCTGAGAGAGCAGGTCACTCAGCAGTTCCAGATTGCTGCTGTCCCCTCTGAGCATCAGCCAGTTTCTATTTGCTCGCTGTAGAGGTGATTTCACAGCAGTCAGTGAAGCTTCACCAGCCTAAGGAGAAGCAAACACAACATGCTGTGACAGAACTGTGCACTGAACCAAGCCCTATTTATTCCTATGGCAAGAATAAACATGAAGACTGGAATATTTTCACTTCCTGCTCCCCAGCCCTGTTGAGTTTCTTTGGGACTTTTATTGTTTTCCCTGTATTTGAACTGCAGATAGGAAGAGACAAAAATACCCTTACAGGAAGGTAACACAAAGCAAAGGAAAAGCACCTCTAACGTCTCTCATTGTGCAGGTGTGATTCTGATCTCACTGAATAAATCTGGAGTAACTCTACTCAAGTGAATGGATTCATTCTGGAAAGTCAGAATGAGTCCAGTCCTGTATGTTTTGTTTTGCTGGGAAGCAGGGTTTTAGAGCAAGCATTACACCCATTTGTTTAATGAAAACCCTCTTTCTTACACTGTAATCATGGGCACCTCTCACTTTTAATTGCTTTTAAAATGCTGGGCTGCAGCAGTAATTTTATATCTTGGCTCCATTTGGCCTTGATTGCATCAGTAGCAGTTGAAAAGTGAGGGCTGAATAGTGTTTCACTGTTTGGTAAAATAATTACTGCTCTGGCTCAACATTTCAATTAATCCTTTCAGTGCTGCTGGAAAATGCTTGTGCTGTGAGTCCTAACCACATATTCAGTGGAAGGGTCCTTCCCATTCATTCTCAGATGGTTTTGCGTAGAGTCCCTCATGCAGCTGAGATAGTGACTGAGCAAAGACATGGGGAAGGGGTTATGAGTGTGGAAAAGGGGAAAAAAAGGCCCATGTGGAGGCATGTCCTGCAGGTGGGGAACAGATGCTGATTCACATTGTGTGACAGAGAGGAAAGCAGGTAAAGGTGTCTTTTGAAAGACCTGAGGCTTCCTCACCTGGGTTCTGGCTTGGATCTCATAGGCTTGAAATTCCCACAGAACTGCTTTCCCTCACCCACCCTGGGGCTCCTCAGTGGTCAGAGCCTGCTGGGACAGGGTGTGAGGTGTGAAACAGGCTGAGAGAGGGAGGCTGCTCAGTCTGGAGAAGGGAGGGTGGCGTGGAGAGCTCCCAGCAGCCTTCCAGTGTCTGAACAGGACCTACAGGGAAGCTGGAGAGGGGCTCTTCATCAGTAACTGCAGTGACAGAACAAGCAGCGATGGATACAAATTAAAAGTGGGGAAATTTAGGTTAGATAACAGTAAGAAATTCTTTACTGTGGAGGTGATGAGGAGCTGTAACAAGCTGTGGCTGCCCCATAACTGGAAGTGTCCAAGGCCAGGTTGGATGTGACTTTGAGCATCCTGGGGTAGTGGAAGGTGTCCCTGCCCATGGCAGAGGGGTTGGAACAAGATGATCTGTAAGATCCCTTCAAACCCAAAGCATTCCATGATTCTGTGATTCTAGGACCCCTAGTCTAGTGGCAGCTATGTAAGAAACACAACAACAAACCCCTGAATGGTCCCAGAAGCACACACAGGGCTGGAGCCAGGCAAGGGACACCCCTCAAGGGTGTTTGTTAGTCCCAAACTGCTCTCAAATAACTTGGATCATGTGCACCTTCTGCTTTCCTTGGCTTTGAGGTCCCTCTCTGAGCTTGCTTGCCCAGGACAGCCCTCCCAGATGCCCACATTACTCTGGGGCTTTTGCCAATGCTGGGGCTTTCCCAGCATGAGCCCTGCAAAGCAGCAAGGCACTGATCTTTGAGACAGCAAAAAGTTTCTTGTCACTGCAGAAAGCTTGAAACTGAGGGAAAATGTGGGACTTGGTTTTAGCAAAGAAAGAAAATCGATGGCTTTAAAAAAATTTGAATCTCATAATTTTGAATCCAGTAATTTTTAGGCTTGGCTCACTCTTCTTCTGTTCTCAGTGTTAGCCAAATTACATAAATTGACTTATCTAGTAATAATTAGCTCCATTACAGGTAATTAACACAACAGGTTATAGGAACCAAACCATTGCAGTGAAATTAACAGCAGTAGTGCAGAACCAAGCCTCACATGTGCCTGAAGTGAGCGGCAAGTGCTGGAAATATTGGGATTTTATTATGCCTGTGCTCGTGATCTCTTTGGAGAATGCTTGGTCTGGGGAAGCTGGAACATATGAATATTCACAGAGAAAAGTGACATTAGAGCAATTCTTTTTTTGGAAACTGATCTGAAATCAATTTGAGGAGAAATTAAAAAAAAAAAAAAAAAGGAAAAAAATAGTGGCCTGTAAAATATAGAGCTTTGATCAGAAACAGAAATTTCAGCACAATCTGACTTCAGCCTCTTTCCTCCTCAGCAGCCTTGAAGGCATGTAAGAGTTTCTTGGCCTGTTTGTGCTCCATCTCTAGTTTAGGGGCGCAGCACCTTGTCCAAGGGAAGCCAATCCTGCCTCAGATGGGAGAGCTGAGACTGTCCATGCTGTCCATGTGGACACTCCATGTTCTTGCTTGTTAGAACCCTCTGTCAGGAAGGTATCAATTTTGCCAGCAAAGCTTGTGTCTTTGTCATTAGGATGTGCCTGTGACAGAGCACGACAAAGTTGGCTGAGACCCCCTCTGTGACTTGGCAGAGACCTGACCTTACCAGCTTTGCATAGCCTTGGGTAAGGTGGAGAAGAGAGTCCTGCAGCAGCAAGGAGCAGGTCATTGCTCCAGAGATGCAAATAGACAGCAGTCATGGATCCAGGGATGTGGGTCACACTGCACAGACTGAGTTCCACACCTGGAAGAGTGGATATTTGTAACAGACAGACCATGAGCCACCCTTGGGCTGAAGCGTCCTTTACTGAAACATTTGGTGATTTTAGAGAGAGAACAAAGTTAAAACAGCAGAGCTTTCACAGACCATTTTATTATTTTTTTAAATATTGGAGTACTATCCTTCTAAATTTTCTGAGTCAATTATTTGCTGCTAACTGTTCACTCAGCTAATCCCAGCACAAGGCAACTTTCATATTGCGTTCACAAGAGTGCCAGCCTTGTTCAGAGCCTGTCAGCACAAGGGATTTCTGTTTGTGAACAAAAGTCTTTACACATTCTGGCTCTGAACGTGTGCGCTGTCCTTTGGAAGCCAAAAAGACTCTCTCCCCGTGCCAGTTTGTGTTTCCAAAGTTGCTCTGTGTCCCCTCGTCATCAGCCAAGCTGTGCTGTGCTACTGAACTACGTTTTTAGAATCGCAAGGAGAGCTCGTCTGGAGGGGGATTGAGGACAAACTCCACAAGCCCTGGGCCAAATGTGCCCCAGGCAGGGCATGCTCATGTCCACAGGGCAGGGGCTGCTGTGTGCAGATGCACAGGGATCTCACCTGTGTGGGGTCTGAGGTGCTGATGTGCTTCTCTGCTGCTGTCACACAGTTTCAGGTTTATTTTGGTGGAAATGAGAGCAGGAATTAGCTTGGCTGCTGCCCAGAAACCTTCCTCAGCTCTCTGTGGATGCTCTGCCTGGGAAGTCACAGCTCCGTTTCCAAAGGAGCCCAGCACTCTGGCACATCATTTCTCAGAGGCACAGAGACACGAAGTCGCCTGTGGTTGGAGACACGAGTTTGCCCCACATGTTTGGTGCATCGATGAGGTGACAGCATCCAGCAGCCTGGATGGGGCTCAGCAGGGCAGAGGAGCTGCAGACCTCACATTGCCACTGGCCACACAGTGCCCATTTGGGAAATACATCTGGGGATTGCCATGGGTGTTGGACTGACTGGTAATTCAGTATTTCCCAAGAAGATGTGTTGGTATGAAACATCTTGCTCATAGGATGATTGTTACACCTATCACTGTATTTTATTGAGGGAATGCTGTGGTTTTTCAGCAGCAGCCAATCTAATTTCTGCTGTTCCTATGTGATCACCTCAGAAATCTTTCTCCTGGATATTATTTTTTATAAGGGATATAGATGCCAGTTGTAAAACCAGTGCCCTTAAAGATTCTGACATCTTTGTGGGGGTTGAGCACAGGGGGATCTTGTGAACTATTATACATATGGGATTTAAGTAGGAATATACCAAGAACAGTTCTGAAAACACTAGTTATAAAAATACTGAGCCAAGGAGCCCAGGCAAAACTGCTCATACACTAAAGGGCATTGAACACCAGGATGGTGTTTTAACATATTTTTTTCACCAGCAGTCTTTTATCAGATAATTAATAAAGAGCTGTACAGTGTTACTGCTGTTCTGTCCTCCCTCTCCCACCCACATTCTCTGCTGACATACAGGTGTTAATCTCAGATTGAAATTATCACTAGCAGTGAGGTGAAGATAAATCAAATTAGTTTTACTGTCATGTGTCTTGCACATGTAGACATGAGAATCCCTCAAAACCATTTTTTTCTCTCCTGAGCAGTATTTTAGAATTTACCAGTGCAGTGAAGATACAGAATTAATGAATCACCTAGTATTTTCTTCCTTTATTCTTCCTATTAAGTTTGAGAAACACTGAGCTTCACTGTAGATATTGGCAGCATTTTAAAGCAAGCACAGTGTCTGCAATTTAGAGTATTGTTTACACCAAAGTGTTACAAGATATAAGGAGTTGGGCTTTTTACAGTACAGATATTTCAGAGATACAAAAAGTAACTTATCATTCCTATTGCCTTAAAAATTACAGAGCAGCTCTTGCATATTTCTAAAGAGGAAACCCTAGACTTAAAAAAACCCTTGGTGAAGAAGAAACAGCTTATTTGCAGAAAGGCCACTTGTCTATGACTCTACCATCAGAAGCATCAGTCTGACAATGTTACTGCTAAATCTGGAGATCTTTGACTGCAGGTAAAATCACTATTCTTCCTGCCAGCATTTTCTGAGGGAAGTTGTGAGCACACCCATACGAAAGCAGGTAAATGGGAACACCAGGAAAGAGAAATGATCTTGCAGAAAATATTGTACCTGTGCTGTGCTGGGAAATGTGAGACCAGGCCAGGTGAGGAATCCTGTGCTATCCACTGACTGAAATTTCCTTGGTCTCTTACTGAACCAGAGAAGGAATGTGGGAAAGCTGGTTCCAGCCCCTGCTCTCCACAAAGTGTCTGTATGGCCCTGGGCAAATCCCTTCTT
>VRYO01002355.1:33939608-33950443 GCA_009812075.1 Sialia sialis
AGGAAGAGCTACACTGGATTCTGAGGTACTTAGGTAAAGAAGGATGAAAAAATTTATTGGTTTTAGACAAATACCAAGGAAGGTATTTTTTCAGGACAACACAAAACTAATTTTTGAGGCTATTTAGCAAATGAGCTTTTCAATGCCTAACAAAGTCAGTGGACAAATTCTCTAGATCAGAAATGGCACTGATTATAATTATTGCCTACACAAAGGAAAAGGCTTTGAGCAGCATGGTCTAGTCAGTCTTGGCCCAAGAGATTTAAATGCAGAGACAAAAAGGGACCTTTAACAGTTCTCTAATGACAGGTTTATTCCCTTCCAAAAAAACCCAAATGCACAAACAAAACCCCCCAAAAAATAAGAACTGGGGAAAAAAAATCTTAGAAACCTCCACAATATGTCTGGTTACAGGCTGAGAGAGCAGAGGTGGAAAAGTCTTCCAGAAAAGTGAGGAAGAAAATGAAAGTTCAGAGAGTGAAAAAAAGCTGTGCTGAAGTGTGATATTTCAGCATTAATGCCACTGCCACAAATTAGTTTTGTCATCATTAACAATTCAGCAAGAGGTTAGAGATGAATTATAATAATGCAGCTACATGAAAGGAGTTGTTTTTTATTATATATTCACCTGAATTTAATTTTCTCCTCTTCCGCAGTCATCCAGTAGACTGTTCTCTAGGGGAATATTTGCATTTTGCCTTTGAATGTAGAGGAATTCAGTGGAGACTGGATTTTTTTATTATTTTAAAGTGAAAAAAAATAATGATAAAACACAAGATTTCCTGTGTTCTCCAGTGGTTGTGAGGTCTGCAGCCATTCTGGAATGATAATGATCTCCAGGGACATAATAAACAGTGGTGTTTTTCAGAATAACCTTGTTTTCCTTTACCAGATTCTTCTCTGAAGACCAACTTGATAATTTAGGAGTTTATTCCCCAGAAATCACACTTAGAAAGATGCCTGTGTCTTTCTATCACTTACATAGCTCTGGGTATTAAACTGAGGTGGGTTGAAATGAAAACCAAATTAGGGGTATGGACGAATCAACACAAGAAGAGATTCTACATTTTGGGCTCTGTAGTTGATGCATTCTTAAACAAGAATTGCTAACCCTCATGAGGTGCTTGGCATTTCCTCTTGCTTGGTGAAAATAAAACAAAGCAATAAAGGAAGCTGCCCCCACAGCAACATCATTCAGGTTCTGGAGAGCTGATTTCAGTTCCCTGAACCAGCCTAAAGCAGCCTTGGGAGGATGGTGTGACCAAGCTCACCACAATGTTTAAGGTGTTTAAATTCTCTTTGAAATCTCTGGTGTGGTCTGAGGTCTGTGATCTCATGTGTCATCACTATAGGCTGCTTCCAGATATATGTCTTAACTCCTATTTTTCTCAGGAAAATGGAAATAGCAGGCACTCCCTTCTAGGCAATAAAAAAAAAATCCACCCTGATAAGCTGAATAAATAGTGATATCCCCTGTTAGTGATAACTAATCTCATTCTGTAAACCCAAAAACACAGCCTTTGAGAAAGGAAATAAGGTAATGGGAAATGGAAACCTGACATTCTCAAATTATTTTCTTAGCACTTGCATAGAAATCAATCCCTGTAGCTATCAGGCAATCAAGTGGATACCATTCCCAATACTGCAATGCAAACCAACATCTCAGACAAGCCACCCACTCCTCAGAGCCAGCTGCTGAAAGTTTTATTCTAAATCAGTCTCACAACATTCTGGTGAGGCAGGAAAATACTGTAGATACCTCCATTTTACAGCTGAACAGCAAAATCACCAGACACTCAACTCCTCCAGAGGAAATTAGGGCTTAATTAGAGCTTAGAAATTACAGTGCTGTCCAGGTGTTCCTGGAGGAACATCTGTCCAAAATTCAGATTCCTGCCAGTTGTCTGCTGCCTGTGTTAGAGGTGACTTTGGACACCTCAATTCCCCCTTTAGCGTGTAGAAAAAAATTGTTGCACCAATCTAATCCCAAGGGGACTTTCGAGTTACTATTAATTAGATACCTGCTATTATACCTATCAGTATTTTACTAATTTTCTTAAACTTGTTCCTTACCTTTTCTGAGAAAATGTCTTTCACTTAGAGCTTGCAGAACCATGAGCATTTGTAGAATATTTATACAAAAGACCATGAAACCATTTAGCAAAAGAGGATTTTCTGTTTGCCTGAAATTTGCACTCAGTGGAAATTACATGCTACAAATCAAATTATTTGGTTACAAGTGAAACAATCTTTCTAATAAATTACTACGATTTAGCTTAAATATAAATCAGTTTTTATTTTCTTTCTGATAAGATAATAATTGGAATCCTTTCTCCTTTTCACAGGGCTTCTTTTATGAGCCTTAAGAGGAACAATGTATTTCACATCATGATATCTTGCAAATACTTCAAATTTTTTGAAATAGCTCAGTGACTTCTTTATTGACATTGTACAGAATTTCTGGAATCTATTAATGTGTTGTTGGACTCTTTTCTCATTTTCACTGTTGTGTACTGAAGCCAAACTGAGAGCAAAGTGTTCATTTAGTTTGGAAATGAAGCAAGGCAAGTTTGTCCAGATATATGAATGACTACTTTTCTCTTAGAGGAAAAAATAGCAGAATATCTGAGTGCTCTGCAGTACTCTTCCCTTATTTCTGGAACTAAACCTGGATTGGAGTGATTTGTGAGACTCCCGCTCGTCCTGGATTCCAGAAATGAGTTGTTCTAGTACCATTTCTAATCTCTCTGGAAGGCAGATGAAAGCCTCAGTAGAGCAAACTTTGGGATGGTTTCTACATTTATTCAGGAATTTGGTACCTAACCTAAGCCCAAAGTATGAAGGCAGTGATTGCTGTTCCCATTGAGAAAGGTCAGTTAAACCTGAGCACAGCTCTGAAATTCTAGGGTTCAGCCATTGAGTTTCCTAATAACTTGCTTTTTGTTATTCTTTATGTCTTGCCAGAACCACAGCAGATGAAGAAAGTAAAATTTCATCATCCCAGCAGTTGAGAGAACACAATTTCTGCATTTATCAAGCACCAGATAACTGACACCAAGGAAAACAAACAGCAAATATGAGTATGTTTCTTTATCTTTCGGCTCCCTCTTTACACATCTCCCCAGGGCAGAAAACTTATGAAAGCTAAAGTGTTCTCACAAGGTTTTCTTTTTAGCTGGATTAATAGCTCCTTAGAGGTCTCCTTCACCGCAGGCTCCTTTGGACACCAGTGTTTTGTTGAACTTGCACACCCTTCCTCTGAGACGGAGGTGACTCGATAACCATGCACAACACTCCGGGCATTGATGGGCAGGAGTGCACAGCACCAGTCTCATGCTTCTGGAAGTGTATCCTCAGCCAAATCATGAACAAACCCCTGGGTAAATATTCACCAGCCTTTCTATCTTACAAGCTCCACTTTAAAATCATCTGAGATTGTGAAACGCTGTGTTAAATCTTACAGTTCTGGGCAGAGCCTGGGGCTGTTGTGGTGTTGAACTGTGTCGCAGGTAAGGCTGGTTTTTCACTCAGCCAGTCTGCCCCAGAGCAGGAATGACAGACATGGACTAGACAGACAGTGGCTGCCTTGAACTTTTGCATCAGTAAAAATGTTGATGCTGCACAGAATGCATGACATGTCCTCTGGGCAGCAGTTTCCATTGAGAAAAAAAGTGGTTTTTATGTTCAAAGGAGCTGCTTTAAAGCTTGTCTTCTTAGGCCCCTTTCTTACAAGTGTCTCTCTCTTGTAAATAATTTCCACTTCCCCCAGATGAAATTTGTTGTCCTACAGAAGTACCTGATTAGTATTTGGGGTGGAGTGTATATGGTGTGTGTGGCTGTTTTGCTGAAATCTCCTATGTTTAGAAACAGTGCCCATAAAAAGAGCAAGGGTGAAGTTACTTCTAAACCACACACTGTAGTAGCGAGTGTAAAACAAGAGCCACAAGGACGAACAGACGGGGTATGTCAGTGGGAGTGAGCATTAATGAACAAATTTTTGTCACCCTCCTTATTTTCATTACAAGAGACCCTTAAAGAAAATTTTAGATTTGTTTTGCTGTGCAGAAGGTAAAGCAGCAATCCTGGGTGGCCAAACCTTGGAAGCAGTACTGGAGTTGGAAATCCATTGAAATGGATCAGAGAGGTTCTCCAGAAATAAGAAAGCGGCTGACATAGTGAGGGAGGGGAATGATTTGCTGTTTCTGTGCATGCCTGAAAGAAAAAGGATGGGCTTAAAGTGCAAAGATCCAGGTTAAATTGTTGGTTCATCAGCTTTGGTGAAGCCAGGTTACCCAGCAAGGCAATGGTGTTCTCATTGCTCCAGCACCAAATATTACTGTCTGCTGTCATTATACCTTATTGCAGCTATCTCCTTCCACAGCAGTTAAGTGTTTCAGTACCAACAAAGCAGCTAAAATGTTCTTTTAGGCAGAATATAAGAGAAACTGAGTTTAAAGAGTTATTGCCTGTTTTGCTGATGCCTGAAGGGTGGCCAGTGAATTCTCAGCTACTGACTTGTACCAAACTGCACAAAACTTGTTCTGCCAGTTTTGAAAAAAATCCTGACTTTCTCAGCACCATCCTTGCAGATTTGCCGTGCTCCACTCTGGCAGTTCCCTTTAGGTCTTTGCTGTTCCTCCTTTTTTTCTCACTCACCTTTCTCTGACTGCCTGAAATTTTAACTCTTGAACTGACCACTCAACCATATCCCACAGAATTTGACCGCACAGTAGTTCACACCTCACCCCTTAAACAAAACCTGAAACACGACAATATGGCATTTTCTTCAGGGGGGAAAAAAACGGGAAAAAAAAGAAAAGAAGAAGGTTTTTTTAGTTTCCTTTGGAGAAAACTTAAATTGAACTTGCAGTTGGAGGAGATGTTCTCCAGCAAAGTCATGCACTCTTAGACCACACAGGTCCCTGAACCAAACCCTGGGAGCAGGACCTCTGGATTAGGAACCCCCAGGAGTTGGCAATGCCTGGCTTACCCTACTGCCAGTGAGCTGGAGAGCCTTGAGGACCATGAGAGGGCAGGAATAGGTCTCTGTTTTGGCAGTCATTGGTTGCATTGGCTCCTTGAGGCTGTTGGTAGCTAAGGTGTAAGGAGAGAACAGCTCGTCACATGGCTGTACCAGGGCTGAGGAAGAAAAAACACTCCACAGAGGATTAAAGTCTCCTTTGAGTGGTTTGTTGTTTTTTGGTTTTTTTCCTGGAGAAAATTGCTCACAGGCACAGGAAAGCTGATGGCAGCAGACCCTGGGATGGCATCTGGGCCAACCCCTTGAACACCCTTCAGACCTCCATCAGGCCTTAATTCAGGGAAAAGAAACTTCTCCAGACTCACCTGACTGTGAGCCAATGCAATGGAGGTCACAAATAAAAACAGATAATGAATAGAAATATTAAAAGAGCTGCTTTAAAAGACACCAACTACTTTCAATAATTCAATGAGTTGCTGCAGTGGCAGTATTTCTGCATAAAGGTATTTTTTTAATGTTAGTAATGGCCAGTGTAAGGAATAAATGCAGGTAGTAAAGTAGCTTTATTTAGAGAGGTGAACCAGCCAATTCTAAAATGAGCACTGTTACACAGATTGTGAAAAGTCTGCTGTGAGAAGGAAGCACAAAATTGCATCCTGAAAATGAGAAGCACTCTGGAGAAATTCATGGTAATGTAAACTGGAACTTTTCTTCAGCGAATCACTGAAAATGAAACTGCTCCCTTCTTATTCTTCTCACACTGCTGACATGCACAAAAATGTGTGTTTGACCAGCAGCTTATTTGGAATGTTTTCTGCTTCCGTAATGAAAATGTGTTATTTCTCTAAACAATATGCCACTCAATACCAACAGAAGTCTCCTTAGCAGATAGGACATACTTGCAAGGCTTCAACCTGTGCCAGAGTTAGGATCTAGGAAGAAAACCCTGGTAGACTCAAGTATTTACCTATCTAGCAATTCTTTCCAAAGTCATATTTTTAAGCTGTAGAGGAAACCATCCTGAAGAGTAAACTGAGTGACTGGGGAGCTGAAGCACAGAAGCTTGCTGTGACTGAGTTAGTAATGCTCTCTTTAAACAGTGGCCCCACTGAAGAATTGAACTGAAGTGCCTCAGCACAGTAAAGCCTATGTGTTGTCTTTGGGAAGCATTTTCAGCTTAATAAGGATGAAGTTTCCTTTATGCCTGATGCAGCAGCACATTTCGTTTCACAAATTTCCTTTTCCACCTATTTAAGCAATTAACTTGGAATGAATGAGATGCCAGATGAATATTACTGCCTTAAGAATCAATAGATGGTTCTGAGGTGGCTCTGGAGAAAAGAAGGGTCTATATTATCCAGATGTGCATCTTGACATCTTGCCAAAGCCACAGCACCTCAGCAGTTACCTCAGGAGCACTGTGCCCACGCCTCTGTGTGCCCCATTTCAGCAGCAGCTTGTGCCTTCTTATTTCCCTCCTGCTCTGCTTCTTGGGCAAGAAATGGTGACCTTTTGGGTAAAAGAGCAGAGGCTTTGCAGGTTGGCCTAGGGATGTGCAGAGTTCATCCCAGGTGAGGGCAGGCAGCATGAGTGAAGATGGTGCTAATTACTCCCAGTGCCACCACAGAGTTTACAAGTCCTAGTAAAAACTTCTTTGCTGGTAAAGCTTGCCCATGTGTGGTAAACAAGTCACTTTGCTGCTTCCCACAGCTGGTTTGAAAAGGAGAGGGATGAAAATTCCATTACGGGTAGATGGAAAGCTGCTGTCCCCTCGGGTGACACAGGTGCACTCACAGGTGCCTTGTTCAGCTCTCTGTCCTCACATGGATCAGCATCTGGTCCAGAGAGGTGCCCCTGAAGGGAGGTGAGCAGTGGTCCCGTCTCAGGTGCCTTCAAGGAATCATTTTGGGCAGAACTGAACAAGGAATGATGCTTTGATGCTGACAGCTCACTAAGCACACCTAAAATGTGCTGATGACAACAAGTGTAGAAAATTGTTGAACCTGATAAAGCAGTTCTTAAGAACAGAGCTGGAAGCTCTTCTGAATCACCCTTCACCTGGATATCTTACAGGATAAATGTTTTCCATTTGTAGGATATTCACTTCTGGAGATGCCTGACCTGGAAAGTCAGGATCAGGTTAAACTGAGGCACAAGGAACAAGGGGCTTCTCTCCAAAGCACTGCTCCCAACCAGCAATAAGGGACAGATTGGAATGAGAAGCTTACTAACCACCTGAATATTTGCCAGTGAATAGTTTAGGCCATGAGAGGCAGTGACAGAACAATGAACCTCCCCGTGCAGTCTGTTGAGGTTAATTTCAGCACAGGTCAGCACTTTCAGGCTGAAGTTTGAAATGTGGGTTCTTACACTGTTCTTGCAAGACGTTTGCTCCCTTGCCTCAGGAAGCAGGTACTTATCACTGTGGTTCTGTGGTCTGCATGAGCAAAGCCTCATACTCACCAGAAACGGGATCCTGTGCACTTCTGACAGCCCACCTTAGTCAATAGGAACATCCCTCTTCCAGGCTGAAGGAAATCACCCTGTCCCTAAAAACCCTGGGCAAGCTGGTGGATAGGGGAGAGAGAGAGAGAAATGTGCAATGAGCCTTGGCTGTGGTGTCTGCCTGTGATGGCTCAGCTGCATGGTGCTCCAAAGCAGCCTGGGATGAACATCCTTGGGAAAAATCACACAGATTCCATTCCTTTGGGGAAGAAAATGGGGAAAATCCCACTAGCAAAGCTGCATCTGCAGCCCTGTTGAATGAGGACTGTTGTGGTGAAATGGGTGGCTTTGTGAGCCTAGGGCTTTAGGATACATAAACTTCCATGCAATAGTTCTTTAATCCAGAGCATGGCAATAGAAAGGGGAATTGTGCACATTTCATTTTAAGCATAAATCTATTTTTTCACTGGCTTCTTATTTTGACCTTGTAGGTTTGGCTGTCTGTCAGAAAGCACCACATCCGACCCTGCTAATTCCTTTCTTTAGGTCCTTCCTGTCAGAGAGCTGATGTGGTTTTGGTGAATTCCTGCACAAATTCACTTCGTGCAGTTTGACCCTCTGGTACTAACAATAAGTTTCCTCCTAACAAGGAAACCAACAGAGTTACAAACATATGCCTCCACTTACACCCAGGTATGCTGACACCTTAAAGTCTGGGTTTTGCTTCCTACATGAAAGCAGTTCTGGTTCTTGGAGGTGTTTGGAACACAGGTTCCTGTGACAAGGCTGACTTCAGGAATAGAAGATTGAAAAAGCTGTCTTAATAGTCCTCATAGAAAGTGACAGCCCTGAAATGGTGTGGAAATAACCCTAATCTCCTTGTTTCTTAAAACAGCTTCCTTCATGTGGAGTTTTTCTTCTGGGACTGTCAGAAATACCCTTAGCCTGGACTGAATTCTTTTCCTTTCTGAGGTTCAGACATGGGTTTTTTGTTTTTTTTTTTTTGGTTGGTCGGTTGGTTGTGTTGCTTTTTTTTTTGTTTGCTTCTTTGTTTGGGTTTTTGTTGTTGTTGTTGTTGTTGCGGTTTTTTGTTGGTTTTTTTTTTTTGTTTTCTGCTGGAGGGAACTGTTCCAGCACTAAAACTGAATAAAATGCAAGTGTGCCAGATTGGCTTCAGTTTTGTTTTAATAAACACTTCAGTTATGCTTAATTTTATGGTTTTTGCTTTGTCACTGTGTTTTCTCAAACACTACCGAGCTGCATTCGTTTCAAATGAGCACTAAAGCAAAGTGAACCAGCAAGGATTTACAGACGTGTTTATGACGGAAGCAATGCTGTAAAATCAGGACTGACACAGCACGGGGCAATATCTGGGCTGTACTGGATGTGGAGATTCTCTCCCACTCCCTCAGCCCATAAATTATTGCTGCCACATCACTTCTGAATGAGCTCATCTGATCAAATCAGGTGTTTAGAAGCTGAAACCTGGTAGTCCTGAGGTCAACGTATCTTTTGTATCGAAGTATAAAATATATGCTAACCATCTTTTCATATCCATACTAAAAGTAGGTGGCTTCATTTTTATTAAGAGTCTTGGGTTTAAGAACTAGTATGAGATGTACAAAGCAGAAAACTATTAGAAAGGGAGTGAAATCTCTGGCAGTGTGAGGGGCAGGTGCCATACCATCAAATCTCCTTTGTGAAGGAAACCCTTCCACCTCCAGTCTGGCCCCCAACACTCAGGAGTGCTGACTTTGCTCCCAGTGATGTTTGCAAGTTTTTGTGAACATTTCTGGTACATGATCTAAGCTGTTTTTAAACTTTTTTTCCTGCAAACCACTGCTAATTGGACCCTTTTTCTGGTAGAAATGTCAGGTGACACTACTTTTTCTGCAAAGAAGATAGTTATAAAGTAAAGATTTTCAAAATCAGCTCTGATGCTGCAGAGGTATAATGGAGGAGAAATGTTCTAATTCATGGACAGACATTGAATTCTATATTCCTATCATAGCAGTAATTCATACATGTTACACGATTCAAATTGTGAGGCAATGGCATTCACAAAATATTTAAAAATTAAGAATTAATTTTTGGCACTCCCAATACTCCGTAAGTTTTTCTAAATCTCAGAACTAGTATTGGAAGTTGAAGATCTGTAAATTAACTTCCACAATTTCCCATTTTTGAGAAAGGACTTCTGGTTGCATCTTTTGTTTCCAAAAACAAATAATGCTCTGCTTCTTGTTAAGATTATTGCTTTAGAAAGGTTTTATCAAATAATAAAATATACAGTCCATTTCTACCAATTGAGTGAAACAAAAATTGTTTTAGAAATGTGTAGGTTGATTAACATCTGTGCTAATGTGGAGTAAATATGGAATTTTAGCCAAGAATGTGAAAAGCAAATATTCACATATGTATTTCCAATCCTTTCTGAAACTTATTATCTCCTAGTGGCCATTATTTTACATCTCATGGCTCCTATTTCCTCATCCAACCCAACAGATCTGAATATCTTCACTCAACAGAGCCAACACCTTGTTGAAGAACCTAAATTTTCACATCAGAGCTTGTGCTCCTAAAGCACTTAATAGAAATCAGCTGAAATATAAATCCAGATTTTGGACAGATGGCTGCTTCACATTGAAGTTTAGTTTCCAGGAGTTTGCTGTATATTTTCCATGGATACTCAAAAGAGTAATTTCTTGACATTATGATGTTAGCCCATCAGTAATCTTCAGAGTTTCCATCTCACTTGCCAAACCCTATGAATCCATTTAGCCTCCTGCTGACCTATGTTTGTGAACATTGCAGGGTGAATTTCATCACATGCTGGGATTTACTATCCCCTGAGATGCCAGTAGTAGATTTTGAGTTGTCCTATTTTAAAGCTACAAGGTTCACTGACACTGAGAATAAACTGGGATGAAAACCTTTATGCCATATCTCCACAGCTCCTGAGAAATATGTCCCATCCCAGGTCACTTGATATCCAGATTTCTGGCCAAGGTGCTTTTGATAGACATTTTTTTTTTTCCCCTTCATTTGAAAATGCTGGTTGGTCAGATTTTATATTTTCAATGTAAGGTCCAGGTACATTTTTCTCTTTGTTGGGGATAAACTTTCTGAATGAATGGCAAGACCAGTCCCTGCCTCCTGATCACATTGCAGCACCGCCAATGACAGAAAAGCAAAGATCTCACTTATAATGACAGAACCAGCCCTTCAGTACATATATATTTAGCTGTGAAACCTAAATAATCTGTGTATCAAGTGACCCATCAGGCTATCAGTCCTTCCTGTTGAAGATACTGCTGAACACTCACTGAGTGTGGACATACAGGTGATGGGACTCAGTAATTTACAGTAATTTCACGATTATAAGCCGCACCTTTTTCATTGAAGAATC
>VRYO01002355.1:33951443-33970408 GCA_009812075.1 Sialia sialis
GTGAAATTACTGTATTTTTGTTTTCAGCTTAAATACTGCTGGATTTTGCCCCAGTGCCAACCTTGGGCCATATTGCCCTTGTCTGCACATCTCTTTACATGGCATTGGAAAAAGAATGGATCAGAGGTTCTGTTTATTTATTTACATGGTGATGCTGTCTTGTGGTACTCTCTGAAGGCACAAACAGCAGTGTGTGGCCTGAAAAATCCTGCTGATTGACAGCTCTGCATAGATTTCTATTAAGACCTGCTGAGACCTTACCTGGATCTTAGAGGACTTGTCAGAAGCAGAGCTAAATGTCAACATAAGATTCATCAGCAATACAAGTCCTTGCAGGCAGATGAGTAACTGAAGGAACTCCAGTAAAAGAAACAAAAATGTAAAGATAGACTGACAAGTTAAGAAAATAATTAGAAAAGCTGCATTGGATGGGAGACAACTGGCAAGGGACACGCTTGTTCCAGTTTTTTAGAGGCAAGAAGCACCAGCTAGCAAAAAATTTTATTTGCAGATGAAAGAATTGTGAGTGTTCTTCCTTACTGACAGCTCTGATTAAATGCATACTATCCATCAAAGCACTGTACATAGAGACCAAAGAAACAAACAAAATGTGGGAGGGCTCAGCAATGGAATAAGAGGGGCTGTTAGAAGAGGGAAGGCTTATTCCTGAAAAAGGTGAAGCTGTGTTCAACAGAGGAAAAAAGAAGATAATTGCTTTCCATAGATTAAATATAGAGGGATGTGAGACACTAGAAGTTGCCCAGAGTTGCTGTGGATGCCACATCTCTGGAAGTGTTGGAGGGGCCTTTAGGCAACATGCTGGAGTGGACGATGTCCCTGCCCAAGGTAGAAGGGTGGAACTAGGAGATCTTTAACGCCCCTTCCAAACCAAACTATTCTGGGATTCTATTATCCTATGAAATATGCAGAATCAAAAAGAGAAATCTAAAAATTAGTTTGGAATCACCTTTAAAAAGGCATAGAAATTGAACAATAATTAACTTGCTATATTATGAATGTCTTGCAGAAGTTTTGCAGACCAGTAGACAGTGAAGTTGTGAAAGTAGCAATGAGAAAAAGAGTAAAAGAGAAATGAGTTTTTATTTTCCAGATTTATTCACCATGAGGCCTTAAATGCATATTTTGTCTGCCTTAACTCCAAGATAAAAACAAAATACCAGAAGAAACAAATTATCAGCATCACATATTGTTCATTAAATGGGTTCTAAAGAAAGACAAGTTGGAAATAATGGATCTGTTGGCTGTGCCTTTTAATAAAATTCTTCAAGTGGAAACATACAAGTCTGGGTACCAAGCAAGTGGTAGAGCTTGTAATAAGAATAAAGATCATGATACATGAGACAACAACTTTAAGTAATTTATGTGGAAATAATCCAAACAGTTTCTGTGACAAGAAGAGAAATCCACTGTGTTCCTTGAGGGATTGAGTGAGCACAAAGGAGAATTGGTTGACAAAGTCTAACTGAATTTCTTAAACATAATCAACAAATCCCCTCAGCAAAGCCTGGTAGAGCGCCTGCTGTGAGACAGGTAAGACCCTAATGTACATACCTGGGTAAAAGAGGGAAACAGTAAGGAGGAATTAATGGTCAATTCCTGAAGGTTTGCCAAGGGGCTTTCCAAGAAATGTCTGTTTGTGTGAGAGCTGTGCAGCACACATATGTTTATAAATATATAAATGAACTCCATGTCTGGTGAAAGCACAGACCTTGCTCACCAGCCCAGACAGGATAGCTCAGGGTAAAAATGAAAGTTCACTATGAAGACATGAAGAGGCAATAAATCAGCTTCACAATACTGATGAAAAAATGCCAGATGGAATTCAGTGTTGATAATTCAGAGGTAATTAACATAATGACATGCTCTTCAGATCTGCTCTTAGCCACCACCCTTTAGGAAAGAGACCTTGGCAGAAACTTCTCTAAAAAGCAACTTGATGTTCTGTAGCAGCCAAAAAATCTCCTCTGTTTGAATTTAACAGCTATTTGGAGGGGAAAGCAAAAAATACAAAGTCCTTGTACCACTTTGTAAATCTATGGCACGAGCACATCTCCAATAGTGTACACCAGCTCAGACTCTCCACCTTAAAACTGTGATGTAAAACTTCTATTGTAGTTGCAAGTGGATGTAGACAAACAATGTGTAAATGGACATCTCTTACCAGAACAGATAGTAGAATAAAAAATAAATAAAATAAACATACAAATGGGTACACAACACTCTCCAGATCTAAAATAAAAAAGCAGAAAAGAAGTGTTCTTATCCAAAATCTAGTTTGGTATTTCTAGTATAGAGCAAAGTCTAACAACAACATTAGTTACAGCTATCTAAAAACTTTGTATTGCTCAATACAGACCTAGAAAAGTTATAAAGAGGGTATAATAATCACCTCTGATACATGAAGTTGAGAGAGATGTAGAGAAAACAATTAGGAAATGAAAGGCTGCTTATTTTCTAGTACAAGATTCATGGAAGTGAACCATGAAATTAATAGATGGGAGGTTTGAAACCAGGAGGAAGAGGCATTTCCTCTTACAACACTGAGAGATTGGTTTGGAAAACCATGGTGGTCAGCTTGAAGAGCCTGAAAGTCAAACGCTTTGGTTAGGAAGCACAGTGCCGATTTTACTGGTCACAGTGCCATTGTCAGTGGCCACAGCGGTCACAGTGCCATTGTCAGTGGTCATAATGCCAGTGTCAGTGGTCACAGTGCCATTGCCATTGATCATAGTGCCATTGTCAGTGGTCAGTGCCATTGTTAGGAGAAACATTGCCATTGTCAGGGGTCACAGTGCCATTGTCAGTGGTCAGAGTGCCATTGTCAGTGGTCAGTGCCATTGTCAGTGGTCACAGTGCCATTTTAATGGTCACAGTGCCATCACTAGGTAAGCCAGGTCGGACACTTGATGTCCCTCCCATGCCTGGGGCTCAGCACATGCCCAGCTTAGGGATGGCCAAAGGGCTCCACCTTGATGTCCTGGCTAACAAAACTTTTGAAGGGCAACACACCGACTGTGCTACCAGACCTCTCCCTTGGCAGGGATTTTATTCTTATTCAAGCACTGGTATAAAGCACAAGTACTTTAGGAGGATTTGCTATTCTCATAATGATATATGTATTTTCAGAGAGCATTGTTCTTGAATGGATTTCATTAAAGTGAACCTGCAGGTAACTGCTCTGTTCAACTTTTTGACAAATAGCTCTAACTCAATGCTTAAGTCCAAAGGGGCCAGGAAATGAAAATGTAGCCTCATTCCCCAATAATTATTAATTTCCTGTCGCTATTTTCCTTACTTCAAGAGTAAGGAAAGTTCTAAAAATCTTTAGAGGTTGATTAAAGAGTAATTTGTTAGTTCGATGGGGGGAGGGAGGAGAAGGAAAGGGACAGAAGACTATTTCTGAACACCAAAAATAGTTTCAAATTCCCACCAAGAAATGACAAATTGTTATATACACAGTCAGACAGAGAGATGTATATTTTGTTTTAAATTCCAATTTCAAACTGTACTGCATAAAGAGAAACCACAAATTGAAACTTCATGTGCTCATGCTGGCAGCAACACCAAGCTTAGAGTTTTCTTCTAAAAATAATACCCCCAAACCCTACCTAAACCTTCCTGAACCTCCTGTCCCTTCTTTAATAAGTAAGAACACAGGGTGTTTTGATTTCTTGGTGACTTTTTTCCTTCCTTTGAGTCACTAGTGGAGGACCAACCTTAGTCAGATGATATTTCCATTGGTTTCAATGAGAGATTGGCCTGGCTGAGGTGTGCAGTATTTTTCCTGGTATTTACATGAAATTAAGGAAAGTGACAGGAATAAGGAACAGTCTTGGCAGGAGAATGAGAAACAAACACTATTTTGTAAAGAAATGGAGAGTTGAGGAGGAAGATAATGATGTTAGGACCACTATATAAAATTTTACTCCTTTTCCATATTTGTAGTTTGCCCTTTAAAACAGAAAGACCTTTGAATTTGAGTAAAATATCTAAAGAAGATGAATTTAGAGGACTCAGTGCTGGTCATAGGAAACAACCCACATCAAAATCCCCCAAATAAATCACCTCTAATTTAAGCAAAACTGTACCACAGACTAAAGACAAACCAGTCCTTTCAGCTTTCAGAGAAGTCAACATCAAAGGAGGAACCTGAAGTAGAGGCCTAGAAATGCAAATCTGTTGGTCTTTTCAGATTCAAATTCTCACGCTTCTTCCATTTCCTTTTACAGAAAGAGAGTGTGGTCAGACTTGGGGGAATGACTTCACAGCTTTTATTAAAGGGTAGTGTAATCCTCCCCTGGATAACTGGAGAATCATTATAAAGAGAAATAAGCAGTGATGATCTGTCCCAGTTTGAGTCTCGTGGTTTGGAAATTCTGACCCATGAGATGTTAATTTCCCAGTCTAATTACATGAAAATGTAAAAATATGAGCACTGATGAGGAAGAGAAATATTGTGCTGAAAGGTGAGTGGTGTTGAGTTCCCTCTGCTTTTATGAGGAATAAAGGTTCCTACCCTCTTAAGTGATATTGCACATAGCAGTAAGAGTCCAGTATATGAAAAAATAAAAAATAAAAATGCACTTCCATTTTACTATTATTCCATTTTACTGTTGAGGCACAACGAGGTTAAATGCTGTAAGGTCCTCATGTGAGGGTGGATTTGGACTCCACTGGGTGCATCCAGTGAAAGCAAAGGCACTGGGAGCACTCAGTGCTGGGTGTTGGTGCTAAAATTTGGGTGTTTGACTGTGTGTGAAGTCATGCCCACGGCATTAATAGCCAGTCCTCCAAACTCATCTTCATTGGATATTTGACTCAAATTCTAAGGTCTTTCTGTTCAAGTGGACAGCCTGTATGGTTTGGGGCTCTTACAGACTCTAATGAAAGCAGGACAGGAATAATACTATGTTATACATAATTAAGAGTAATTTCTCTGAACTTCCTGCTATTGTTCTCAAACAGCATCAGAGAAACCTTAATTACTTGCAACAACAACACTAAGGAAAACCCCCAAAACCACTAGAACAATACCATGTAGAATAGTGTGAATTAAATGTTAAATTTAGTACCTCCATGAGAAATGCTCTATTGATAGCTCAGAATTTCTCTGCCTGGAAACCACCTGAGCACTGCCTTATTTCTAGACATCTGTCACCACAGTTATTATCTAACAACAAGCATAACATGAAAATAATCATTGTGTTTAGGGCAGGAACAATAACTAATTGGCTGACATGAAATTACATCAATATCATTATCTCCTGTTGACTTTTTGATAATATGCTGATGAACAGTTTGCATTTTCCAGGGTGGAAAACTGGAAAACCCTACTAGTTTCCTAGCAGGAACCCTTCACCAAGAAATTTTCTTTAATAGCTACCTAATTTTTCAAATTTAAATATAATTCTTTGCAAGAGCTGATAATATTTCATTATCTTGGTATTATGGGTGGCTTTTTTTTTTTTTTTTTTTTTTAATTATTGGGGTTTTATTTTCAGACTTCAGTATTCTGCAGAATGCAGACTAGTATAGGGTTTTACAGTCATAGTAGAATAATAGATTAATACCCACAACTCAGTTCACAGCCTGTTCAGCCTAATTTTGAAGTTCTAGGCTGTTAAAAGTTATTTAAACACTTAAAGGGGTAAAGTAGGTGATTCTTAGATATCTAATTTATGCTGAAACTAATGGGAATTAGGCATCCTTCGTGGTTTTATCAAAAATCATATAGGATTGTAGTAGCAACAGAAGCTACAAAATAAGTCTAAATTCTGCCTTTTTCAGATCTAAGGCAGGTTTTCCAGAAGCAGTCATTTTTATGGTGTAAGTTTTTCCCAAATGTTCATTTTTCCCAAATGTTCATTTTTGTGTATCCAATCAGAATTTTTGTGTACTCCCATCCTAGCTGAAAAACCTTCTCTTGCAAAGTGTGTTAATGCCTCACACATTACTCTTCTGTGTTTGAGGTTTATGGTCAAATACCATTCAAATACTTCATGGACCTTAGAAGCTTTCCTATAGCATCAGGACTTTCACATAGCCTGGTGCATAATCCTCAGATTTTTTTGCCCTACTAGCCCAATTTTCAGAAAAAGCCACATTGCTCCTGAGTATCAAATCTTTTTATGGTCATAAAAATTCCATCCGAGCATTTTTTGAAAAAAAATAATTTTGGGAGCGTGAGGGTGTGTGAATATTTTCAAAGTTGCAGTTTGCCTAAGCCAGCCTCTGCTTAGATCATCAAACAGGCATGTGTTTGGGACACAGAGGCACTACAGTCCTGGATATTCAGCCCAGAATCCTCATGGTTATGTGAATAATTATCCCTTCATACCGGCCTAGAAATCTTGGACAGAAATAGCAATCACAGCAAGGGTGCTAAGAAATAATTTGTACCATACATCTGTTAATGTCCCTTAGCCCAGCTGGAACCTACATGCTTCCCTCCCTATCTTGGGTTTCTCAGATTGTGTTGATGTGTATTTAAGCTGCGGGAACATTCGAGGCAGGGGGGAGACAAGAACTTCCCTGGTATTTTGATTCCAAGCTGTGATCTCTCTTATCGGGATGGGTGAGGAAGAAAAGTGTCGAGTGTCACTTGGTGTCCTGTTCTCTGCT
Organism: Sialia sialis; assembly: GCA_009812075.1. Taxonomy (NCBI): domain Eukaryota; kingdom Metazoa; phylum Chordata; class Aves; order Passeriformes; family Turdidae; genus Sialia; species Sialia sialis. The sequence continues at coordinate 33,958,086 of VRYO01002355.1, forward strand.
TGTCTGGCTAACTCAGGGAGGAGCCTCTGAGGCCAAAGCCACCACAAATGTGGGAGACCTGGAGGAACAGGGCAGTGTTCTCCAGCAGGTGTCCCAGGACAGCCCCTCACTGGGATTACACTGATGATACCCAAACTGGATACGACTGACACTGTTTTTTTCAACAGTGTCAGCCAAAGGAAGACATATTTTTCATATTTTCCATATTTTCCATATTTCGCTTCACCTTGGTATTGAGAAGTCCCTAAGGAGCTCATTTCAGAGCACTATTTGTAAAGATGCAAGAAGGGGAGAGTAGGACAACACATCTCTTATCTGGCCCTGATTTTGTCAGAAAGAGATCTCCTGGCATCCCTTCCAACCTACAACAATCAATTACCTTGTAACATGAGGAAGCCTGATCTTTCAAGCCTATTTTGCTATTAAAGAAATGGTTTTCTTTTTCGCATGCACAGCATTTTGTTTAGCCTCTCACTTGACGTAGGATCACATTGTATTTATGTTTAGCATGCTTTCCTCTTTCACTCTTCCCCCTCCTGTCTTTTACTCTAATGCCACAAACTCTTCCCACCCCATATATTTTTATTTCACACAAGAATTATGCAATTCATCTGGGATTTGCTTTGGATTGCTTCCAAATACACCCACACAAGTGCTCCAAGAGTGATGAGGTTTATCCGAAGATGGACTTGGCAAATCTGTGTTTCAAAGGGTTACTGATCCAAAATGCTTCAGGAAGAGACTTCAAGACACACAAGCAACCCCACAAAGCAATCAAACAAGCTATTGAACATTTCTGTATTTAAATGTTTACAAGAGATGAAGCTGGTAGCTAAAACATTTTATCTGAAAATGGCTATTTCTCCACTAGTGAACCGGTATCTGTCAGTTTGATGACAACTAACTGGGTGCTCAAAGCCTGTGACTATTCAGGGTTTCATGATGTTGAAGACCTGCCAGGTTTTTATTCAGAATAACACAGGAGTTTGGCTCAACTGATGATCAGAGGAATCTTTAACACCCTATTAATTAATATTGTTCCATCTGCAGACACATAAAACAACCTTGGGAGGCCCTGCTGTCCACTGACAAGGCTATGAATCTAGAGACCTGTTTCTGATCTTGGCTCCCCCTTGGACTGCTCCACAGCCTTGACTGAGCTGCCTTTCTCCTCCAGCCCTTACAACACACCCCTAGAAAATGAGAGTCCACAGCACAGCCTGCATTGTCAAACAGTCAAAGAGCCACTGATGGGAGCTGCGGTGTAATGACCAGCATTCTGTTTCTGCCAGGGCACTATTTCCAGAACCCACACCCAAACTTACGAAATTACCTTTTAAATGATGAGACAGAATCATTCTTTTTATTCTCAATCTCTCTCTCTATTTTTTTCCCCAGGATGTTCCCTTTATTTTCGTCCCCTGGGTGGCAACAGTGGAAAATGTTGGCCAGGAGAGCAGCCAGTAGACAAGGTGCCATTGGCACAGCCCTGAGGGCTTTGCTGTCAGTGATGTAAGGATCCCAGTCTCCTTGCAGAGGTGTAGTTTATCAGAGGAGCTCTGGCAGTGCCTCGGACATCAAGCTGAAGGTCTCACATAGAGATTCTGTAAGTTTCCTTTCATTCGTCCTGCCAAACAGGAGCTGTGCTTGTGATGCTTTCCCAAACTGAAGGGCATTGCTCCATGAATGCAAGCAATGTTAAAGCCTGAATAATGCACACAGTCTTCCATTTGCAAATCGCCTCCACCTCTCCCTTTGCCCTCCCCGCCATGCGGTTTAGCATTTGGCTCTGCAATAGATACTCTGAATCAATGTTTGCTTTCTGAGAGACTAACCCTGAACACTGAAGGTCTGACTCAAATCCAGCTGTGTTACAAGTCCATTGTTGGGCTGTTGGTTGTTTTGGGTTATTTTTCCCTGGAGTTTTGTCACAAATGAACTGGACCTTTTGGCAAGGACTTCTATTTTGTCATTCAGTGCCCCAAAGACATCCATGTACTAATCATCCATGTACTAATCAATCCAACCAGGGAGCCAAAATCTTTTTAAGAGAAGAACAACTTGTTCATTGTAAATGCTTGCCTCACCATTAGTGCACAAAAGAGAAAGCTTAGAAGCAGAAAGACAAAGCACATTAAAAAATAGGTGGATCATGCAGCTTGCAGAGGTAGATGCAGTGTAACCTGTGGGAACTGTGAAGCACTGTCCTGATCTGAGGTGTATTTCAGTTTTCAGCTTGGTAATATCCCAACTTCTGCACAAGGAAAAACTTGTCCTTTTTACCAGGCTGTAATAAAATATTTGTGGTGGTTATGGTGTGAGTCACCATTCGTTTAATATTATCTGAAGGTCACTTCTCCAAGGACAGACCACAGCACATCTCCACACAAAGCTCCCAGAGCTCGAGACTGGTGCCAGGCTGTCTGAAGAGACCCCCAGAGGCCAAGTTTGTTTGCTCTGCATGGCCTGATGGCACGGCACGGGCTGGAAACCACCTTACACCATGCCCTGCTCACCCAGACCAAGAAAGCCTTTGGAGCCCCAGCATCACAAAAGGAGAAATTCAGAGTGGCCACACGAATCTTAAAACTCTCTGTTGTTATCAGGACTGTCTCTCTGGTCATCTGAGGGCTGTGGTCTTCCAAATGAGAAGAGTGAAGAGGAAACCTCTGCTTCAGTCTTACCTGTCACTGACATATGCATGATGTAGCTGTCCTCATCCTAAGCAATGACTGGATTCACTTTTCGTCTTCTGGTCCCAGAGACCAGAAATGTTTCTCCAAGGGATGGCAGGTTAAGTCAATTAAGACACTTTAGGGAAAGAAATGCACTTATGGCTTAATATCTTACCATGTCCAGGATTTTCTTAAATATGATAGAGTTGTGTGATGTAATATAATCCTGCCCACATCTCTGGAGATTGTTATTTTTCATAAAACATAAGACAAGAGCATGGTTGCCTCAATACTGCACTTCCAGTTGAAGAAATCAATTAAATCCATGATACTAGTCAGAAAATGCCAACTGCTGTGAAACTCACTTTATTTTCCCTTTAAATGCTGCTTTTGATAATGTGACCAGAGACTCCATCCCTGGACATTTCAAATTTTCTTCCATTTCCTCATTGTACCATTCAAATTTCTCTCGAACACCTTCATGACTAATCAAATTCAAGGATTCCCTCAAGCATCCTAATCCCTCTTCAATCCATATGTAAGCTCCTGTATCTTTCTTTCATATATTTCCATGGGATTTTGGAAGCTTCTTTTAAACCTCTCTTCTTACATAGTCCCTTCATCCTTTCTCTATCCCTCTATATTTCTCTATATCTCCACCACCCAGCATATCAATTCCAGCAGGACCAGAGCAAAACTGAGGTGAAAGGAAAAGAAAATTCTTTCAGTTGGTGTAAGTGACAGTCATAAGATAGGACATGGGCCTAGGAGCAACTGAGATGTGTTTATTCCATGAAGTGCCATGCAGAAATACCTGAGCTTGCTGGGAACATGCTAGTTCAGGTTACAGAAGCAGAGTGTACACACATTAGCAGAAATACCAGAATTACTTGGGTGTGGCTTTTGGGGATTATCCTGTTCCAACCAAATAGAGAAGTACTGTGAAGTTTATGTAGCCAAAAAAAGTGATCATTTCCTTAAACTTTTTAAGCCCAAAAGATTTTTGAAAGTTTTTGCTCTTTTTTTCCCCATTTTTTCATTGAAGTCATTCATTATGAAAGGTACATTTTGTACAGATGAAACTTGTGGAGCAGCTGTGAAGATGCCACTGCTATTGCTGCCCTCCCTAGAGACTCCAAAGGTAGTGATGGCAGAGTTAGAGCAGAAGAAATAACAGTGGATGGGCTGAATTGAATATTTCTGCTTGTCTGGTCACCAGGAAAAGTGTAATTGAACAGAGGGAAAAATAACTTGCTGCTTCAAGTAGGCTTCAAGAATGAGGAGAGCTCATGGTAGGACACTGGAGCCCACAGGAGAGCCTCACTCTCCTTCTGCATCAGCACAGCTCCTCCCAATCTACATTCCTACAAAGCACATAGATCTCAAAGTGAAGCTCTCTGTGCACATCCACCTGGATCTCTCTGAGAGGTATTCATGTAGCCCCAACACCTTATCTTTTTTCATGTTTTTCTTGCTTCCCCAAAAGGCAAATTTGATGAAATTTCCACATTCGTTTTGGAAATGGTAGAAGTGGGAGACTTTGTGGTTTGTCCTAGGAAGTCTGTTGGAGAAATTAAACTAAGGTATCTCAAGTGTCAATTTAGCACTTTTATCTCTGTGTGATCCTCATTGTCTCCTTCAGTTTCCCCTGGACAGAGGAAATTACCTCCATAGGTGATCCAACACAATCACTGCAGACATAGCTACAATAAATTCATAAAGCAATCACTGAAATGAGCACCTGTATTCTCAGCTAACACACTGGCCAAGGATGCTGCTCAGGAAGCACTGCAGAGCACAAGCTCCAAGGGTTTGTGATTTCCTCCAGCTGAGAGCTCCTCACTGACTGCACAAGGGCTTGGTGTTGGTCTGCTGGCATGGAGGTCCTGCATTTTCATCTTCCACACAGACAGAATCAAGTGATACAAGTGGATTGGGCCAAGATGGGGAATCTACCCAAACAGGATGAGGTTAATTTGGGTGGTGAACCAAGGCTCATGCAGAGCAAAAATGCCTGTCAGCTTGTGGGCTGATCTGGTACCCTGTACAGGGATGCAGAGCATCCACACATGGCAGATCTTCATCTCCCTGCCACAGCAGTTTGCACTTCACTTCCAGCACCAAAGTTAAAACTTCCTTTAGCCCCCAGAAAGAATACAAACATGGCTTTCAATGCAGATTATATACACACATATTTTAAAACATTGATGGTCATTACTAATTCATGGCTGCTGTCCAGCGAGTGGAGAAAAACATTTCCCCTCCTACGTTTAACAACAAAACCAAGAAAAAACCCCAACAAGTCAATGACTTAAACTGTACACTAAAACAGCTTAAAACACAAACATTTCCAGAGTACAATATTTCAAGTAGTCTTGTAACCGGAGGAGCTATTTTTTAACTGGATTCCTACTTTTTACTACCAACAGCCTTGTCTTATTTTCAGAGGCTCTGCTAGCTGTCAGACATCCTGACTCCACTTAATAAACTCACTTAGAGCAGAACTTTCTTAAGTCACAGTGTAAGTACATAAATTAGTTGTTTCAGCCTTAGACCAACACACTTCTCTTTCTTCCCTCTCTCCTGAGCACTGAGCTATGATGAAGAAACTCAAGTCTCAAAAGAACCAGCAGTTCATTTAAAAAAATGCTGTCATAACCCAACGTGTCTAAAATACTGCAGCTCCTGTTGGCTTTGGTTGGAGCTGCAGGGATGCTTACTTGTGGGTACAACTAGGTGAAGTTTGGGTCTTTAAGGGTCTTGGGGACTCTAAGTTGAAATTCCACTTTTGAAATGCTTTATGTGCAGTGATATCAGAGAAGGAACTGCAGAGGTGACACCAAGTCATGGTCAGGTTTTGTATTAAATGAAGTTTAATGCACCAGGAAGCTGAGAGACACTGGTGTGTCACCAGATAAGCAGGAGCAGGGCATATTTCATTAGTGGGTGGATCTTAGTCTGGTTCCTTGTGAAAATGAAGCTCAAACAAACCCCATAGTTGTGTCTCTGTCTCTGTCTCTGTCTGACCCTCCCTCCTAGCACCTCCATCCACTGGTCAGATTTACTCACATTCAACAGAAAGAAACACATTGCAAAAGTAAATAAAACTGAAGGATGTGGGCTGCCAAGTGAGAGAGGCTTGCCAGAAGTCCTGCTGTCTGAGAGGAAGGGCACTTAACCTGAGAGTGTGTCCAGAAGGGGATGGGATTTTGGCAATGTGGGCTCACACCTTCACAAAAAAAAAAAAAAAAATGCTTCAAAGTTCCAAGCCACTGGACTTTTCTTATTCCTGTGCTTGTAACAGATATCTGTTGTTGTTGATGCATAAAAGCCACTAATGACAAATCTGGAGGTACTCTAAGGGCTGCCTAAACCCTTGCTCTGCTAGCCCCTCACCTGAGAGGGGATGTGCAGCATGGGATTAGTTTGCTCAATTGTCCCTTTACTGGCAGGGATGAAGTGGATTTCCTTCTCTCCGTGCCAGTTCCCATCTGGAGACAGGGGACCTCTCAGGGCAGAGGCACAAGGGCCACCCATTCCCAGGCATGGCCCCTCCAATACAGGGAAAAACACCCTGCACTCGTGGGAGCTGGGAACAACCTCTCCTCCTGGGCTCTGGTCCTTTGCCCTGCCTGGCTGCCCCCTGGGCAAGCACAGAGCAGTGCCAGGCTGGTGACAGGCAGCAGCTGGCAAAGCTCAGAGTTGCAAACACTGAGCTTCTCCTGCCAGGTGCTACGTGTTGTACCTGGTGGCAGCTGCTATTTTTATATTGAAACTCGTTTCTTGCTAATAATCTCTGCGTTACGTCTTGAGAACCAGATCTAGCGCTCTGGTAATTTGATCTTAATTAAACAATCTAGCTGCCAGTCCAGTGTCTTTCTGGTAAGATGTGTATTGCAATGTTTGGTGTTAGTCAAAGACAACAGGCATTTATCAGGCCTGGTGTTGTAAATATAGCTCAATTTCCAAGAGATGCTGATAGTAAAGTTTGCCTTGCCCTGCCCTACCTCTCCCCTAAGCTGAGTCATACAACACACAGGGCTAACCCAGCTCCACTGCATGGTGTAATGCTCAGCAAGATCTGGCAGATAGGAGACCTCACTAATCTTACAAATCTCATCTTTCATGCTGAAGCAGTTGGCTGGGATACTTTTTTAATTTTTTTTTGGTGTGTGTGTGTGTCTGCTTAAGTTATTGTTTAATACAATCTTCCAAGTTACATAATGTTTTTTCTCTTCACTTGGTGTCATCTGAGACATGCACAGGAATGCACACACAGCCTCAGACATCTTTTGAAGTCCTCCAGGACCACTGCTCCCTGTCCACTGAGCAGTTTAGAAAAAGCAGGTGCTGATATTCTTACACACATGTGCTTTCCAAGAGCCAGCTACACCTGTCTTGCATACTTGCCATAACCTTTTGGAGAGTTTTGAGCAGGTTGTGCCAAGTTACAATGATATTACCAGCAGAGAGAGCTGTATTTTTCTCCCTCCTGAGATAACTGGAGTTGCCAAACATAACTGGATATGCTCTCAGATGAAAAAGCCACATTCACTGCAGGAATCAAGCTTTCAGCCATGGGAAGCCCAGGGGTTGTGATCCATTCTGAAATGCAGCTTTTTGACTCGAGGCAAAATCTTTGGCTTATGGAAAAAAATATGCCTTGCAGGCAGGAGGGAGGCAGATGGGAGACAGATGCTTTCTTCTTGGGATGGTTCATGCTGAAAAAGGGCTAGCTGTAGTGGTGGCTTGAAGCCCTCTGATGGTTTGTTGCCCACCAGAGGCTAGCCATTTCCCCCAGTCCTAGGTGTGTCATTGCTGAGCCCTTGCTGGGCTCCAGGCAGATGTTGCCAGGGGACAGATGCAGATCTGTCATGGCAGAGCCTGCCCTCAGGGCACAGATCACCAGCACTTGCTCTATTTCACCAATACACCTCTGAATGGGAACTCCAGAGGGTTCCAGCAGCCTCTCTTCAAAAACATAACAACTTCACCTCACAAATAATTTTGCAGAGACAGAGATACAAATTTTGTAGAAGGTGGTGAGTGGACTCAGTTCTATCCCAACAATTTTGATTTTCCCTTTTTTGCCTCTATTTGTTTTTCATTCTTTGCTGCAGTACTTCACTATTTTTTAGCCCGCTGGATGTTTTTACTCCTCCCTTGCCTACTTTGTCTCTCACAGCCTCTCCTAGCCCAACGACATTTGTGTTCAAATGTTCAAACCTACCCTGCTCAAGAGGGCTCAGGAGCAGGGTAAACAAGTTTGCCTCAGTGTTTAGCATGCAGCTCAATTGTACATTTACAGTAGATATTCTGATTTAATTTGCTTTTAAACAGCCCCTTCAAACAGCTCAGAACTCTGGACATTGTTCTTTTAGGTGCATTACAAAACCATAATTAATTAGCTGGGCTCCCCTGTGGATTTTCTCAGATTTTACCCAATCTTCCCGCCAATTTTAATGACCTTCCCAGTTAGGGGCTTTACATCTGTAAATGCTGAGTGCCATTCAGCACTTGGTAAACAAGGGGTATCTGAGCAAAATAGCCAGAGCTTGAAATCAAAGATTTTACTTGTTTGTAGTACAAGAGACATTGGCGGTCTGGGTGGCTCTTAGCACCTGCCGTGCTGTTGGATGACTGAATTTTGGCTCTCTGTCCCATATTAAAAGTACTCAAGGCTGATCCGTGTTACTCTTCCATAAAGTTGGGATTGTGGGGAAATCTGTACTGCAGAGCTCTGCTCTCCCACCCACTCTTCTTTGCCTTTTGAAAGCAAGAAGCAGCACTTTGTTCATTGTCCCTGCAAAACTTGCCGAGAGCTCTCCAAAGAGAAAGTCTGCCAAGCAACTTTCAGCTGCTCCCTCTTCCTGCTGGCTCCAGGCCAACATTTCCTAGCAGGTGTCATGTACCAGCAGATAAGAAGGAAGAGAAAGGAAAGAAAGAAAGAAAGAAAAAATGAGCAACAGGAAAAAATTTGGTGGTCTATCCCATGGGCATGGACCAGCTAGCACATGATTCTCTGTATCCTCACATTTTAGCACACGTGGGGCAAAGGCAGCACGGACCTTCACGCCACCTGGTGCAGGCTGCTCCTGCAAGGCAGGGACTGCTAGCCACACAAAGAAAGGCATCTCCATCTGGAAAGCAGCAGCCAGCTTGTGGCTGCACAGGAGGGATGAAAACACTGCTTTTGTTCTGATCAAAGTTGGATTTTAGGTGGTCCTTCTTCCGTCAGAAGGGTGGCCTGGTGGGTTATGTACGTGGCTGGAATAAAGCAGGTCGGGGCCAACTGGACTTTTTTGTGGATGCAGTATGTGAGCATAGGTCTGGCACAGTTGCTTGGGCCAAAGTTTGACATGAGCTGCACAAGAAGTAACTCAGCTAAAGAATCAGGAGAGCAGGGCTAGACAGTGCTGGCTTCACTGGAGTGCATAACCACAGCACGGGAATGTAAACAGAAGAGATTATTTTCTCAGTGATGTCCAAGTTATGTGCCACAACGTGGCAAGCGGGGTTTCAATGCATTCTGAAAATATACACATTTTTAGAAAGTATGGAACTGCAATAAATTCCCTGTCTGGGGAACAGAGGGTGCAAAGCCAAAAGAATGCTTTATGCTACTAATTAGAGAAGCTGCAGTCTGAAATAAAATTACCTCTCTGAGGTGTACAGCCTGTTCTCTCCAACATGAATTATGACCGCTCAAGAATAAAGTGAACCAACATCTGGGTTTGAATGTTCCAGTTTTGAATGTTCCAGTTTTAGATGAAAGTACATTTCCTGCATGTTCAGGGTCTTTAGTTGTACCTGCGTTGTTGCAGGGAGGACTGCAGTGATGCAAGCAGCCAAACCTCCTGGTCTGCTCGTTCTCACAGCCTTTGTGAGCCCTCATGTAAGAGCAGCTGTTCAAAGGGCTGAATGCTGAGTAAGACAAAACCAGGCACTGCCAGAGGTAAGCTCACTAATAAAATAAAAGTGGTTAGGCAACAGTGTTCTGTCTGTGCCCAGGCTTTCCATCTGTAAAACAAGGATGATGGTATCACCCTTATCTTGCAGGGTAGTTGTGAAAATGGATCATATTAAAGGTGATTTAAAAGGTGCTCAGAGACTGGTGGGTAGAGGAGCAATGTAATTGTCTCAAAGTGAGATGTTCTTGCTGTGATTTTTAACTTTCAGAACGGGGCAACAGCTTGTAAAATCTTCTCCTTCCGGACAGTCCAGTGGGAGCAACTTTTGACCCCTTTGTTCCTCCTGGAGCTGATGTTAGATTCATTGTTTGGGTTTGCAGAGGCTGGAAAACCTTCTGGGAGATGTCCTGAAGCCCAGGAAATTGGGCAGAATGGTTAGTGGATTATTTTTCCCACTTTTGTTCTCTGTATCCAAGATGCAAATGTTTTTTCTAACCAGTAAGAATTACTGGTTTTGAATAATTAAGACACAATCAAAGATTAATATCAGGCTGGTAATGAGTTGATATGGTGATTAAAATCTCATGGGCTGCCAGACAGTTGCTGTCTGATGTCAGTCCATTCATGGTCTGCAGCTAATGAACACAATAAAGACAATTTTAAGGAACTGTCAAATGCCAGAGCACCAAGGGTCTCTTCCATGTGATTATTTTGCTGATAGTGACAACCTGAGTAGTGACCCTTTACAGCAAGGTGAGTGTTTGTATTTCCCTCAACATGTTTCTTACTTTACCTTAGGACTGAGAAGGAGAAAAACCTGAAGATGACTGGAAACCTTGGTTGGGTCAGCATTTCAGGAGCAGGTAGGAGCTGTCTGGAGAGGAGCACAATTATCTACTGGGGCAGTCCATGGTGCTGCAGCAATGCTAATCAAGGGCCAGCACTCACCATATTTGCTAAACCCCCTGGTTTTATGATGGAAAGGACTGGGCTGAGCTGTCTGTGCACAACCATGTTAACCCTGATGATGCCAGAGAATTTAGTCCAGATTTTGGTGTAGGAATTGGCTCACACCAATGCTAACCTGATCAGAATTGAGACTAACTAGAGACAAAAAAGCCACATAATGTGCAGAAGGGAACCAAGAGGTTTCCAGGATGAGATTATTAAGACAAAGATCATACTGGGTTTTAAAGTTTTATAAAACTATTTTAGAGTGATAAGCATGTTAACAAAGAGGGACCAGAGAATGGCATGAGCTCACAGGTCAGGCAGACTGGGAGCCCTTCATTCTTGCACTGAGTCAGCTTCTGCCTCATAAGCTCAGCTCAGCTTGGATGCTTCTGTTGGATCTGTTGGGTGCCTATTTCTACAGCCCTGGCAGGCCTAACTGTGGCTGTGCCAGCCTGGTTGGGTGAAGATTCATTTTTCCCTTGATGTACGTTCCTACATGGGGTTCTGCATGAGGAGGATTTGGCACATTGAATGGCACTGGTTCAGAAAAAAAGCTGCCACTCATGAAATTTTGCTATGGATGTGACTGATCCCTTTGGAAAGAGCCAAAACCAGGCTTCTGTGCCATTTGAGTCCCCTTCAGATGTGAAATTTTGCTGTGCAATTCTGTCAAATGGACACATGGAGTCTATTTTTAAATCTAAAGACCCCCACTTTGGAGATGTTGCTTTTTCCTCTGTTTCCTTTCATCTCAGCAAGGAGCTTATTAAGAACTTGCTTCTGCAGTGGAGCAGACTCACACAATTTAGTTTTTATTTGTTGAAGAATAACCATCTGTCAGCTACTGAGAAGGAGGAAAAGAATCTATCCCTGAAGGTTTGGAGATCTGCAAGTCTTTAACCAACTCTCAGAACAGGAGCTGAAGTATCCTGGGAAATCAAACAGGAAAATGGAGTAATAAAATGTTCAGAAAGGTGGCGTGCAGCGTGAGGGTGGAAGCACTTGCCCACAGAAAGAAAAGGGCTCAGGTTAATAATCAAAATGACCTCACACTAATAAATTAGGCAAGGAAAGAGAAGGACGGAAAGGAAACTGCTCTTTAAATTCTCATTGTCAGAGAGCTGTTCAGCAGCTCTGGGCGCAATCAGCAAGTGCTCCCTGGTGCAGGTCTCGGGGTACCTGTTATGGAATAAGCTGCTGAAGGGTGTGCTGCAGAAACTTCCAGAAAGGTCACAGTCTGTACACACAGTGTGGTGGGTATGAGAACTGCTCTGCATAATTACTCACCTTTTTTAATAAACTCCTCCGTCTCTGCCGAGACTTCCAGGGGCAGCACCAGAGGGACCTGCATCATCGTGCACCAGGAACAGGGGCTGCTTTTACAGTCTCTGAGGGATCCTCCACTCGTCTAGCCAAGCTGTGGAGCCAAACATTCATTTGCACTTTCTGTTGGGCTCCAGCCAGTCCCACAGGCTGTCACCATCCACCCCTGCTGCTCACAATATTAGTCCTGTCCCACACAGGGCTGAGAGGTGACAAGGGGTGGTGGGATGCAGCTTTAAACACTGCTCTGTGCTTTCCCCAGACTGTTCAGCACTGGTCTGCAGATTCTGTGTGTCTGTGGTCAGGTGGGACCATAGACAATTTTGGGAAGATCTTTGGCACCTGGGTGGCCCCAGTTTGTCAGCTGCCAATGAAGGCAATGCAAACTCCCTCTGAAGTGCTTGCCTGTTCAAAGAGACTCTTGGCTCAGGAACATTTGTTTGGCTTCTCTTTGTAACAA
>VRYO01002355.1:33971408-33982053 GCA_009812075.1 Sialia sialis
CTTGCCGAGACAAAAGCTTATTGCTACCAGCTGGAAGAGTAAGACATCTCCACAACTCTGGGTCTCATCTGCAGCCTTTGGTACACACACACAGGTACTGTGTGCTGTGTTCCTGCTCTACTGGTTCATATGCCAGCCAGCACAACCCAAATGTGCTCATTTCCTTTGCTTGCGGACACCATGTGCTCCTACCTGAGCCAGTTCCTGGCTTGGAGGACCTCAAGGTCTTTGTAGAGAAATTGCCAAGCACACATTGAGTTGAAGGCTCAGCATCTGCTGCAGGGACATATCTACTCTGGTCTCCAGTGTTCCTGGTCCCTCTCCTCCATCCACTGTCCTGTTTTCCTCTGGGAGGGCTCTTTCCTTCCTCATCTCCCACTGTAGCTGGGGGTACTGTGGGTGCAGCCTTCTGGAGGAGAAGGCAATGCCAGATGGCTCAGGGGATTATCTGCAGACCCTTCTGCATCTCACCCAGTGTTGTGCAAGCCCTGAGCACCATCCTTACTCACCACTCCTTGCAGCCTCCTCCAGCTTTGGTCCTGCTTGGTGTCTGATTCAAAGCCCACAAAATCTGTTCCTACCATGCTTGGACCTTGAGGCAAGTCCAGAGATGAACCCAAGTGATGCTGTGTATGAACCCAAGTGATGCTGTGATGCTCGTGCAGTTTCTAGGAAATCTGAAATCTCTGTAGGGAACACATCTCCTGTTGAAATATTGGTTACCCTTTGCAAAAAGTCAACTTCCCTGCCTTTGAGACTCTTACTATTAAACTAATAAAGGACTTGTCTCATTTGCTTCAGGGTCTGCCAGAAGAAGATTTAAGTGTTTCCAGAGGGTCAGAGCTGCGTAGGTTTGCCCTCTAATCCCCATGCAATTAGTACATTCCCATCACTGATTATTTGGTAAGAACAGAGGCAATTCCCTTGTAACCTATATGCTATGGGCAGAAAATATTGTGGTTTGGGGGAACAACTAGTGTCCCCAAGTCTGACTAAGTGACACCTATGGGCTAGTAAGGAGTAAGAAAATGTCATGCCATCCTAAACAGAGACCAGGACCTGGGAGAGAGAGCAGGCATTGGTATAGGCTTATCTCCCTCCCTCTCTCCCTCTTTATGGCTGTCCCATGTGGCTGCAGGGCTGCACTGACCTTTGCTATGTTCTACTAACTTGGTTGGTGCCCCTCAAGTGAAACATTCTTCCTCGGACTAAATGCCACTAATGACATTCATCTTCCTATTGAAAGACAATGAAAGCTGCAAACCCAAGATTTTTCAGAGAAATGGAGGAGAGAACACCCCAGGCCATGTGATTTTCAGTAGTTATATGATTTCTTTTTTAATTTCCTCTCTTCCATCCCATCTGAATTGTGTCTCCACAGCAAGCCTAAGCAGGCTCAGCAAAACCTGAACTTGGAAAATGAGGGAGATTAAGTGGATCAGGCAACCAGCTCATAAGAGGAAGAGAAACCTTGTGATGGGAAAGAAGGAGCCACTAGGGAAAGTTTGATAAGAAACAGAATTAAATTACATCCTGTCCTATGTAACACACAGAATGATGCAAAAAACCCCCTACATCACCTCTCTTTTCTTCTTCCCACAGCAAGTCTCACCTGTCAATCACCATAAATTTCCAGATGAGACATTTACTATCTGTTGGGGTTAAATGTGTTACTTTCATGTGCTGGCTGGAAGTTCATAATTAGCTAACACCTTCTTATCAGAGACCGGCTTCGTTTTCCTGTTGTTCTTAATTTTATAGCTGTTTTGTCTGCCGTAAATCTGTCTCCACCAGGGATGCCTCATTTACATCCATTTATTGCAAGAAACACTGAACTAAATTAACCTTAATTGACTCCAGTTCTGAGGAATTTTATCCACCATTTCCCATTCAGGGCAGGAGAGTTTCTGACCATGTAGGTTCATGACCTTCAAAGATGCTGGGCTAAATTCTGTCCTTTGGTAAGGCCCTCTCCACACAGAGTTATTTTTGTACTAGAAAGTGAAGTTAGGGCAGGATTTACTCCACCACTAAGTTTTCCCAACATTTAATTATAAAGCTACATGCTAAAACAATTCCCTCTACTAGGAAACTTTGGATCCACTTGAAATTTGGAAAATATCTTGCTTTTATGTCTGGCTTTCTAAGGCTTTTAACATGTCTTAGGGACGCTGAAATTGCTTTTCAATTCCATACAATTGTGCCGACAAAGTTAAATTGCAATTTTCTGCTTTATTTTCCATTTTTATATTGCTTGCTCGGTTTCTCACCATCCTTGCTGCTTTATATGAAAATGTTGAAGTACAGTGGTGGGCAGGGCATGGCTGTTCATTTAGCACCAACCCTGGCCCCTGAGCCCATGGCAGGAGAAGATCCTTCTTCCTAGGGAAGCCTACAAGGTGTGGATCCTGCCATATCCATTTCAGGGCTGTTTCCAGCTGACAGTCCCAGATTTTCTGCACACCTGAGAAGTGAGTGGACCACAGCCCTGACTGCCCAGCTAAGGAAGAGCATGAGGGTCACTGATGGGCTCACAGGGAACAGCAGTGTGGGCAGATCCTTCTTGTTTTGAAGCTTGTGAATGCTCTGACACAAAGTTATTTTCTAATACACTCCAGTTTTATTTTAAACAGGGAATTTCTTATACGGCTCCATACAACAGAGGAAATGCATTTTTACTTCACAAAAGGAAGATGAGGAATTGGCTTTCCAGTTGTGAATATTTTGGACACTTGTTAACTATTCTCCCTGAAGGACTGATGCCAAGAATTTAATTTTCTTTTTTTTTTTTTTTTTTTTTTTTTTTTTTTTTTTTTTTTTTTTTTTTTTTTGTAGGAGGACAGCAGATTTTTATGGTTTTATGAACAGCTGTACAAAATTATAGCTAACTGTTCCCTGAGCTGTTGACAGCTGGCAGCACCATTTCATGGTGAAATATCAAAACTAAATAATTCTCTCTTGTAAAGGGTAGGTAGCCTGAAACAATTAGAAGCTTTTTAAAAAGTTGTTCTCCTCCTCGGAGAGAGTGAGCATACAATTTAATTTGAGACTGCACACTTTGTCCTGTTCTCTCCTGAAATAAGAAGGAATATCAGTGACACTCCACTTCCTAAGACATTCACTACCTGCATCCCATTGTGGGCTATCATGGGACAGTTGTGGATTTCACAAGAAAAAGCTGAAGGACAGTTTTTATTATTAGTTAGGGAGAACATCTGCCCCAGTCTTTTGCCTCATCAGGTTAATTATTCCAATCATCCAGGAAAAACAAACTCCCCCATTGAAAACAACTGGGTAAGAAACTTAGAGGTGAAACAGAACTCTTTGTCTGCCACGTAGGATATCTGATATCCCACTGCTTGAGAAGAGTCTCTCATGAACAAGAAAAATGAACAGGGGAAAAGAGTGTCTTGGATTGTTCTCCTTTCTGGACTGGGTCAGCTGGGAGATATTCTGTTGCAATCTTTCTCAGCAACCCTTTAAATTAAATTATTTTTTGCTAGATATAAAAAAAGAGTAGGTTTTCTCTGTTTCAAACCAACCTTTGAAAAAGTGAAAACATGCATTTTCCCATATGCATGTAGGAAACACACCTGGAGATAGTAAAATCAGGTGGCTGAATGCACATTTGTGCAGTTCATGTGTGCAGATCCCTGCCTGATCAGTGTCTCTAGATGGCTGTGGAAAATGTGGTGCTTATTTCATCCATTTTATAGGTGTGGGCAGTGTCCCAGCCCAGCCAGGACTCAGCAGTGTCTGAAAGCTGGGCTGTGCACATGCCATCACCACCACCTGCATTCCAGGTGGGATGTCCCAGTGTGTGATCCCTGACCAGAGAAAGGGAAGAGTTGTTTGAGGGAATCCCAGGAATTACCCCACACCAGGTAAACCCAAAAAATAACCCAAGCAAGACCTTTCCATCCTTTTCTCCTGACTACATCTGTTCTCTGGAAAGGAGCTGCACTCTGGACAGGAAACCACTGAGGGCTGATCCTCCCCTTCCCATTTACACAACTGAGGAGCTTTCCAAGCAATAAAACCTTTCACCATCGTAGGTGCAGCCCATTATTTCTTTCCCAAGCATGCAAAGCTTGTGAATGACCATCTGCAACTCTGTACACATTTAGACAAGAAGAATTTTTCTGAGAAAGGAAGGGAAAAGCCAGGCTGAGTCCAAACCAATCCAAATGCTTAGGGTGAGATATATTTCCTATTAGAGAGGAGATCAAGCCTTGTTAGCTAGGAGGATCCAGGTCCCTCGAAGCTGTGTGCAAGTTTCCACATCTGTGCAGAGAAATGAGAGAGGCCAGAAGGGCCCAGGGAGGAGCCTCAGAGGATCTGGAAGACACAGGCTGTGTATCTTTCTCCATCCTAGGCTGCCTGATGTCCCTCTGAGGGACACCTGGGCTTCTCCTTTCCCCAGCAGCCTCACCCTGCAATTGTTGGTGTCAAACAGCTGTCCACAAATGCTTGTTCCAGTGCAACAGAATGATTTCCATCTTGGCTTGAGCCAAGCTGGGAAGAAAGGAGTGTTATTTGAGACCGAAGGGGAGCATGCTCACAAGGGAGGTTTGTCACCTTGTGCAAGTTCCTTGTGTAGAGAAGCCTTTGGATACTTGTCACCCTTCCCCTCCTGAAGGTGAGGCCAGCTGGGCATACCAAGCAGAAACACATATGACTCATGTAAAAATAATATATACAGTAATTTCCCACCTATAAGGTGTACTGGAGTATAAGGCGCACTTCCGGGTTGCTGGCAAATTTCTGCACTTTGTCTACACATAAAGCACACCAGACTATAAGGCGCACTTTTTTTTGCAGCGAGGATCCACACGCAACAAAGTAATGAATTAGTAATTCAATTGCACGATCGCGGGGTTTACTGTCAGGTGCTCAATTTGCAAACATTTTTCACGGATTGGCGTAGCCTTTAAATGCAATCCCAGGTGCCCTCCCCGTGCCGCGGGCCATGGCACTCACACCCCCGGCGCCGGCTGGCTCGGCTCGGCTCATGGCTGCCACAGCCACCGGCTTTTGTGGCTCTTGCGACACATGACTTGGCTCGCATTTCCGGGTTGGCAAATTTCCGAACTTTGCCCACATATAAGGTGCACCGGATTATAAGGCACACTTCTGGGTTTCGATCAAAATTTTAGTCAAAAGGGTGCGCCTTATAGTTGTGAAATTGCTGTATTCAGACATCATGGCTCTGAGATGAGGATGGGACAGAGACAGCAGCTTTGCTCTGAGCCCACAGGTTCTGCAGGCCACTAATGATGGTACTGAATCCATAGACCAGTGACTGGACCACAGAAATATTCTCAGAATGTTTCATCCTCACCCTCCCCCTTCTTCCTCCTCAGATAAATTTAATCCCAACACCCTTTGGGAGACTCTGCTGATCTCAGGCACATTTCAGCAGTTTAAAAAGTGTTGAGACATCATGTCTCCTGCATGCTACGACTTCCTTCTTGCAGTGATGCCAATTGCTGGTGCAGTTTCCTGGTTGAGTTTTAGATCATGAAAGTAGGTATTTATTTTTTTGGAAATGCCATTAAAACCTTTACCTTCATAGCAGGCAAGCAAAGGTTGAAATCAGGTTAGACTGCATAATTTCATGCTTATGCTCCTAATTGTGTTTTTGCAGTGTTTCACATTACAGTTTTTCCTCGTCTCCTAAGCCTTTCACTTGATAAATATACTTATATTATGAAACTGCCCACTTTCTACATTCTTTTTCACTTTCTTCTCTCACATCAAAGCCAATACAAATAAAGAATAAATCGTTGAGCTAACAAAACTGTTAAGAGAATACACTTTTTTCCCTGGAGCTGAAAAGATTTCCAATACCCTAGCAGAACTGTCTTAGATCAGTAATTGTTAATGGAATAAAACAGTGTCAAAAGGTAAACAGAGTTGTTTGATAAGTCAGGTTGACTGTGCCTTTCTGGACCATGTCTCTTGCCTGTCTGCTTTTGTTTTGTTAAGATTAGCTGTTCTCAGTTCAAGGGAGTAGCCAGAAAATGAATTTTGTATACACAGCTCTGTTTGCAGCTTCCAACCCCTGCACTTTTTCACTTTAGCACGGTGAGCACGTATCCTGCTCCCAAGCAGCTTTCACAATGCTTGCACAATCTCTCAATCAGTTGTTGTAGGTACAACACTGAGTGAACCTCAAAAGATGAGCCAGTGAAAGCTGCACAGCCAAAACATGTGAAAGGCATCAAAAACTATCAGCTCAGCAATTCCAGCAGGTTGGACAACAGTCTGACCTTTGTCGTGAGGAAAACCAGGCAGGTATTAGGCAATTTTTAATGCTATTTTCTGTAATAGCCCTTGTCATACTTTCTCCCAGCAGGAATCTGTGACCCTGCAAAAGCTAGGGACTGTAATTCTGAGTCTGGTCCTCACAGAATTTATTTCTGAGCTCCCAGTAATCTACTTGGATTTATTTTAAATAACGATTGGTGGCAACCAAAATTTTGTAGCAGAAGCCACAAAATATTAACCCAGGCTGGGAGGAACTAAGAGTAAGGTTTGCCTTTTCCAGTGCTAAATGGGTTTGTTTACTCTGGAGAAAAGGATGCTCAGGGAAGATCTTATCTCATTCTACAATTACCTGAAAGGAGGTTGTAGCCAGGTGGGGAGCAGTGACAGGACAAGAGGAAACAGCCTCAAGCTGTGCTGGGGAGGTTCAGGGTGGACATCAGGAAGAATTTTTTCACTGAAAGTGTAGTTAAGCATTGGAATGGGCTGCCCAATGAAGTGGAGGAGTGGAAGCATTCAAGGAGCTGCAGGACATGGCACTTAATGCCCCAGTTTGTTTCTCTGATGAAGCTGATGGACAAACACAATGTTTAGTGCTCAGCACCATCAGGCTGCTATCATCAGGCATCACTAAAGATCAACAGCTCTGTGAGGGAAGCACAGGTACTGCATGTAAGAAGAAGTTAAGAAAAAAATCTCACATTTCTTCATCAAATTCTGGCTAAAGGCACACTGGTGAGTTTTCAGTGGATTCACTCCAGGTAAACAATATTCTTGATGCCCCAGGAAAACTCTGAAAGAATGGGATAAAGTTAAGCAGGGGGAATTGCAGAGGTGAGTTTGGAAAGTTTGCTGACTATGAGATCTGTTCTAAAATGTGTGCAGAGCTTGCATAAATCTAATCTGCTGTTGAATATCCGTGCATGAACACTGCCCTGCTTGGGCTCTCTAACCTTCTTCAGCCCACACGGTTAAATGTTGGTTGAGTGTGAGTACTCCAAGCTAAACACGAGCTCTGAATAGGGGCCTATGTTCTTGTGCTGTAATGCTGTCTGTAAAAATCCACAGTTGTGGTACTACATGCAGAAATATCTGTACCAGAAGCAGGATTTCTTACAAGGAAACCCCTTGGAATGTTGGAGAACATACATTAAGGCGTTATACATATGATGCTACTTTAGTTTTAAAACACTTATCATCTCAAAAAAAAAAAAATCAGCCCTAAACAATGATGGAAAACAAATAATGAGAGGATGTACAGCCAACAATAATGGAGCTTGTCCACCTAAAACATAGTGGTCTCCATGGCTAAATGAATTCATTTGGTTAAGGCAGGTCTGCAAGGGAGCACATGGCACATTTTACAGTTCTCTGACTGACAATCCCCATCTCCTGTCAGAAATTTGCTGTTCATGTGTCACTTGAACTATGCCTGATGTAACCCTCCTATATTACATGAGATCTTGCACTCATTCTGTGGTGTGTTGGTTGGTTCTTAGGTGCAGTTCTTCATCAGCTTTGAAACAGTCAGAGAGAGTGGTTACATTTTGAAGTCATTTACTTTGCTGTCACCTCTGAAGTTTGCTCTCTGCTGCTTCCCTTTGATGGTGTGTTACGTTGTTTGCAGGCCATTCATACGTTTGCAGGAGCTCCAGCATCCCTGTGTGGAGCAGACCAGGATGTGGAGGCAGAGCTCAGCTTGTGCAACACAAAGGTGAAGGTTGGGTCCAGTTGGTTTTGCAGAAAGAAGCTGCTGTTGTGCTCTATGAAGTCATGCCCCGTGGGTGAGATCATGCTAGCCCTCATTAGTGATGTTACTGTTACATTATGCTAATTGTATTTTTGAAGCTCAGTAATTCTGATTTTTCTGAACAGCTCAATTAAAAAAAAAAAACTTAATTAAAAAAAGATGTTCTTTGAAAAGGGCAAGAGATGCTCTTCTCAGGAGCTCAGGAGAGTTACAAAGCAAAAGCTTTGTCTGAACCACCTAATTGATCTTAGTCATAAAGACTACTTATTAATTAATTAATTAATTAAAGCTGCTTCAGATGATATGAGAGCAGAGGAGCAGGATCCAGGCTATGGACAGCAGCAGATGGGAAATACGAGCAAGGAATTGCAGAATTGCCCTTTTGGCTTGACCTTCCTCAGCAGTCCCCTAATTAGGAACAATTAGGAGCACATACTCCCCCAGGTTGCTTCGAGAGCAGATTTCATAGGTTTCAAGGAGGTGATGACTTGAAGCTGTTGCAAGACATAGGAGGATGTCCAAAACAGAGATGCTTTGGAAAGGCAGGGAACACCAGGAAACTTCCACTTCCTTCTTCTGGAGAGAGACTCTCAGGGGAGTCCAATCCTACTGCAGATCTTTGTGCAAGAGCAGCCAAACCTTTAAAGCCTATTTCTAGAAGGATATTTAGTCACACAAATAAGTTCTCTGATCTAGGTTTCAGTCTCTCCCACTGCCTCAAGACTCTGTAAAATGAGGCTTTTTTTTTATATCTCATCACAAATATTTTGGCAATGATCTCTGGAGAGCAGGAATGGCCTTTGCATAAAACTGACTACTGAAGTAAGCAATAATAGCTAAGCAGTTACACAGAATCCACTCTTTCCATTATAAGGCTTCTGAAACCTTTCCAAATTTTGCTTTTTTGGTTGTTGTTGGTTTTTCTTTTTGTGTTGAGAAACACTCTTCTTCCCACATGTTCATTTTTGTTCTTGGTCTGCAGCTCTGAGTGTGGCTATGAAGTCTGAATGGTTCTTGCTGGTCAGAGCCTATGGAGCTTCTGTCTTTCTGTCATTTAATGTGTCATGCAGACAACCAAACCCACAGCAATAAAAACTTCACAGTACAACAAACCCCCATGTTGCTGATGTATGCCACATGGTGTATTTTGTTTCTAACTGGTCACACTTGGAAATGATTCAGTTTCTTTTTGCCACCCAGTCCCATTGTATAAAGTAACGTTTTCCTGTTTGAAGTCCAGTGTGTTTCTTGGGAAAAAATGAGGCATTTGTCATGTGTGATGCAACAAACATCGTTGGAAAATATAACTGCAGAGACGCTGTTCTTATCTTTTTTCAGGCTTTGGAACCTTAATATTTGTGGTCATACAGAAATAGATAGATTTAAGAGAATATTATGAGTTGGAAGGGACCCACAAAGACCATCTAATACAATTCTTAAGGGAATGGCCCTTCTGAGGCTCAAACCTACAACCTGGCTGTTATTAGCACCATGCTCTAACCAGCTGGGTTCACTGGGGTGATAAACTAAAACCAACCAGAATATTTGCATTTCTTTAAAAATATTTTAAATCCTCCTGTTAAAATCCAGTAATATGTGTGATAGATTTTCATGACTTAAGGCTCCATCACATATAAAAATATTCAATCGTGTCTTTTCTACAAACTCTTCTACATGGAATAGTTTGTGCTGCTAATAAAGAAAAATGCATTTTAGAATGAAATGCATTTTCTGGCTAATAGGTCTCAGGAAAGAGGATAAAATATCTTCTGTTTGTTTGGTTTGTTGTTTGTTTTTTTTTTTTTTTAATTTGGCAAAAACAGCCGTTTCAGTTAGCTGAGTCCAAATGTATTCTCAGCTGGGGAGAAAGGACTGATTGATGGTGGTAAATATTAAACTGTTCAAGGCCCCTGCTTCACAGCATATAAAACCAGTCACATCAGCTCATGTTTCACTTTTTATGTCTTTTCTTTGAAAAAAACACAAAAAAAATCTGATAAGCATAGCCCAAAGCTCCACCAAGCTGCCCGTACAACCAGTCTCCTCAGCATGCAATTAGTTAGACATTCATCACGAGAAAAGGACGCCCGTAGATAACAGGGCTGCAAGGGGTCAGGATGCAAATTGGGTGCGAATTTGCTCTAACGGTGTGAAGCACAGCTCCTACACATTAAGGCAGTGGGTGCTGACATCTAATTGCATCAGCCTGCTTACGGCTTCTAGGGGACAATGCAGTCACAAAATCCAGCAGGGGCTGTTTGGTGTCAAGCCTTATTGGCATGGACACACTTCTAAGGGGTGCAGACGCACACAGAAGTGTTGGTTAAGGGGAAGACAGGTGGTTGAGGAAGTGTTGAGGATTGTAATTAAATTGAATTGAGGTTTAAATAACAATACTCCACATTTTTGGCAGTTCCTACAGCTTCGCATTACAGTAATTTCACAACTAAAAGGCGCACCGGATTATAAGGCGCACTTCCGGGTTGTTGGCAAGTTTCTGAACTCTGTCCTTATACAAGGCTCACCGGACTATAAGGATCACTTTTTTTTTACAGCGAGGATCCACACACAACAAAGTACAGTAATTTCATGATTATAAGCTGCACCTGAATATAAGCCGCACTTCTG
>VRYO01002355.1:33983053-34016627 GCA_009812075.1 Sialia sialis
TGAAATTACTGTAATGAATTAGTAATACAGTCGCACGATCGCAGGGTTTACAGGCAGGTGCTCAATTTGCAAACATTTTTCACGGATCAGTTCAGCCTTTAAACGCAGCCGCAGGTGCCCTCCCTGTGCCGCGGGCCCCGGCACTCCCGCCTGTCCCTGGCACCGGCTGCTATGGCACTCGCGGTGCATGGCTCCGCTTGCAGCTACCGCCGCGGTTCCCACTTCCAAGTTGGCAAATTTCCGAACTTTGTCCATACAATGAGGTGCACGGGATTATAAGGCGCACTTCCAGGTTTCAATCAAAATTTTAGTCAAAAGGGTGCACCTCATAGTCGTGAAATTACTGTAATCTGACTGATCGTGGTTTTTCCAAAAGACTTCAGGGGAAAGGCAGATCTCTGTCCCCAGTCCTGGCAAGCTGGGCTCAGGGGACAGTGTGCATTGACCCTTAGATCACATGTGGGAGGTTTGCTCATGAGGATGCATTCATGGAATAATGGAATCACTGATGTTGGGGAAGACCCCTGAGATCGCTGATTCCAACCATTAACCCAGCACCACCACGTTCTCCACTCACCCATGTCCCCAAGTGCCACATGCCTGTCACAGATGTTTTCATTCCTCAAACTCTGTTGAGCTAAGTTCAGAGGTACTTATTCCTTCTTCCTTGACCTGTCAGCCCAGGTGTATTTTGAATGCCAAGAAATAAAAGTTACGCTTTGTCTCCTATGGGAAGGAGATTTCTGCCAGGCTCAGAAAAATCACAGAGTTTGCCTGGCTTGTGCCAGCAATGTTTCTCTGCATGGGCCTGGCAGCCTGAGCACCAAATGATGCCAACACAATTTTGATCACTACACCTAAAAAACCCCAAAAGAACCAAACAAAGGACAATACTTCTCCACTGAAAACAATGACCAGAGCTTGACAGCCATTACTCACAAAGCTCCTGGGCTCTGGCATACCCAGAAATTGCTCACATTTTGCAATATTTCAGAGGTGTCAAGTTGCCCTCTAGTTTTTAGGGTCATGTTGAATTTAAGAAACCACAAATAGAGATGGACTTAGAGGCCCTGAAAAAAACTCTCAGGCAACATTCCAGCCAAATGTTTCATGCACCATGTTTTTTACAACTTTACAGGTTGTGGAAGCTGTGCAGAGGATTCAGACATTGTTGTGTTAAACCCCTCTCATTTGGGGAACAATCCAGTGATTGTCTTATCAGTCATGGCTCAGCAGTCCTGGAAGGCAAGTGCAGGTGTGTGAAGCATTTCTTTTATTGACAATGACATTTGTAACTGGAGAGACTGAGACTAAGGTTACAGGATGCAAATAGAGTTTTTGTAAACCAGATGAAATTCTGCAGCACAGGTTGGTCAAACTGGTACGAGCTACAAGGTAGAAAAGTGTTGTTCTCAATGGCTGTAAATGGACAGTTTGCTAGACAAAGTGATGCTAGGATGTCATATTTGTCCGATAAAAACCACTCAACTTTGTAATTTCCCCTTTAGAAGACTGATAAGGTCTAATGACTGATTGTGACTTATTGCTGGAATTACCACAATGTTACCACAAACCTGGATGCAATTGTGAAAGGAACAATTTGAGATCTATAAAACACGAGCTGTCTTATTCACAAATGAT
Organism: Sialia sialis; assembly: GCA_009812075.1. Classification (NCBI taxonomy): domain Eukaryota; kingdom Metazoa; phylum Chordata; class Aves; order Passeriformes; family Turdidae; genus Sialia; species Sialia sialis. The sequence goes on from VRYO01002355.1 coordinate 33,984,695, forward strand.
TCATTCTAGATGTGTGAAGTTGACACAGGGGGAAGAGAAAATCTTGTGGGGACTAGGAATGATCTTTACCTTCCAGTTGCTCCACTGCAAGACAGGGTATGGGAGCTGCATGAATGTTTGTGGATCACATCTCCCAGGAGGGAATGGCCAGGGGACAACACAGTGAGAGACCTCTTGGAAGCAATACTGGAAAATGCAGTCAAGCTTGGAAGTTGACAAGGAAGTTTAATACTTTCAGATTGGAACATCTTCTCTCAAAATGGGGCCCCTCTTGTAGGGATGCAGGTAATCACTGGCAGCTGCCACCACTTGCCACCCCCTGAAACCACTATTTTTCCTTGGCACTAAATGAGGATTAGTCTCTATTGTGGGGTTTTTAGGAGGGTTTGGTTTTGATTTTTTAGTTTGTTGGTTGGTTAGTTTGGTTTTGTGGGTTTTTTTTATAATTTTATTTCAGGACAAAATTACTAGGTCAGATTGGAACCAGAAATGAAACACAGTCAATCAGGTGTACAGGCTGCCATGGCAATCCAATAAAGATTTATTTTCCTGCTCCTCCAGAAATACAGCTCTGATGTAGGGATCAGGAAAAATTGTGAGCTCCTGACTTAAAATCTTTGCCAGTTATCTCTCTGTAAAGGGAAAATAATATAAAAAAGGCCACTACCCAGGTTCATGTACCTTGTTTATGAACCATGCTGCTTAGAAGTGGAAATGCCCAATTTCAGAAAAGATAGGAAGGAAAGGACAGAAGACAACTGCCTTTTGTAAAGCATAGTGCAGGCCATGGACATGATTCTCTGGGAACACGGGAATAGCACACAAGTATCTTGCAGGTAGATGCTGAAGGCACTCACATTTTCTTACTCCCTGCATGAGCACAAACCTGCTTCTTTTTGTCCTGCTTATTAAGAAAAAAAAAATTATCTGAGGTACCAGAGGGCCGTAATTGTATCTAGTAATTTCTCCCCAGGCTTTTTGAGCAGATATTAGGAAAAGTTTGAACATATTTAAAATTAGAAGAAGCAGGCTTGTGACATCTCCTTTTCTGGAACAGGTTGCATGTGAGAGATACAGGGGAATTTCACAGTGGTTTGTTCTTCCCTCAGTTTCTAGGATCCCGTGATTTCAGTAGTTATTGGAGTTTTGTAACGTCGACAGAACTAGGCAACCGTTTTGAAAGTTTCCAATACAAAAATCACTTATGATTACAAAAAGACTGAGGGCTAGGAGAGAATTGCATCATCAGGGCTTGGCATGGGCCCATGGCACTGAGTCCTTACCAAAGAGCTATGTGCTCCCAGCCAGCCCTAAGTGGCTTGTGCTCATACCCAAATTGCAGCTTGGGCCAGAGCCTGTCCTGGTGCGTGATCACAGCAGCAGAGCTGAGCTGGATCCTCTGACAGTGGAGTCAGAGCACCCCAGGCTGTACATCAATGCCAACCAGCAGTGTAGGAAAGAAAATTCTCCCATTTATTAACTGTTCCTAAACTGTCCAGTGTTTCTTTTCCTTTCTTCCAAGGCTGGCACAACAGGGCACCTGAGATGATGTGGGTGCACAGAAAGGGTTCAGGTGACTCACAAACCATTTTACAAATATTGCAACCCACATGTTCCTATTGATAATAGACATAATGTGCCAGCAAATAAGCAAAACACAGAACTCAGAGAAAATATGCTATTTTGCTCATGATTAAGATGGCAAAGGCAAGGGGCAGTTGTGGCTTTGTGTGTGATGATTATGGAAGAGCTGCACTGATGGTGTCCTCTGAGAGAGCTGTTTCCTTTAGCAGCATTTTCAGAGCAGCTTATGTACCACCTATCAAAGCAGCATCTCCAGTATTTGCTGGTACTTGCAGACTTTGCCAGCTTTGCCTCCAGAAGGTTTTCTTCTATAATAGACAGACCTTAAGCAGACAACTCTGGGTCAGAGCAAAAAAGCCAATTGCTGTCCTTGATCTTGAATTTAATTCCTATTTTCAATGCAAGCTTCACATATACTACAGACAAGTTCTCTTTCCCACCCTTTTTCAGGAGACAGAGCAAAACTTATTTTTGTTCCCTCTCAAACTATGTTCCCTCCTTTTCTCTTGCTTCAGCTGCTCATGGTTTTCTTTAACGGCTTCACTTTGTTATAAACTCAGGTGCTAAGCTGGTTTGGAGTCTGTAACCTTTTGTAGGCCAGGTGGGAGAAGAGGGTCTGCTCTGCTTCATGGCATAAATATTTGTGAGCTGGTTTGCTTTTTCTTCCCCCAAGAATATATTTTTTATGGGTTTCTTTCCCAAATAACAAAGCAAACTATTTCCTCAGGTGGTGGTGACAGTCTGGTCATCACATCAGAGTGCACTTGCTGAGAGAGCACATCACCTCACCTTTGTAAGGGCAAGAGCTCATTGCAGTCTCCAGTACCCTCTTGCCTGTCTGGCATCTTCCAGCAGCAGATCTGACCTATGTGGCCACAGGCAGCCAAACCCCAACTTTCAGCACACATTTAAGATAAAGAACCTACTCTCTCATGCTTCCCTGTGTCACTGGTGAATTTGTGTGCATGGTCCCACAGAGGTGTTTGCTGTCTGAGCAAAGACTGGTGCAACCTCACCTCTGCCAGATGGGTGGGCAGGGTGCTCAGAATGCTTAAATCACCTTTGTTTGCAAAAAGTTCTTCGAAGTAGAGTTGGTGCCAATGAGTGCCTTTACACCCACAAAACTTTTGCCTGGTCTCGGCAGGATCTGCTTTAAAATTGAGCAAGTTTCCAAGCTCTCTCTGGCATGGAGGTGAGCTCCAGCTTGCTAGCTGGCTGAGAGTAGGTGCATGCAATGGTGGTGCCCTACTTTTTGAATGCAGCTTTTATGTGAGCAAATAAGGAATTTTATTTGCTGTGTTTAGTCAGTGCTCCATCTATTTGTGATCTAGACTCTCACTCAGAAAGAATCCCATCAAGGCATCCAACTCCCTGGAATGGGACATAGGCAGGTCTGCTTAACTGTTCATATAGAAAAACCCAGCTTGCACAAGTGCACATTCAGGGCTTCCTTTCCAAGTGCTCAGCACTCACAGCTTAGATTAACAGTTCAGAGATCTGCCCTTTTTAATACACCCGTTCAGGCCAAGTTTTCAGCTGATATCAGTTTCAGAACACAGTTTGCTGGCTCTCTGGCCAGTTGTTTTGCTGCTAAGATAAGGACTGAGCAGATGTAAAGATCTGATCTCCAGCAACATTGAAAAATACCACATTTCAGGGTTGCACATTGTAGGCATGGCAGTCGTCTCATGCTTGCCAGACTGTAAGTAATCATGCCAGCAGCTAGCAGGCTGTCAGTTACTAGTGTAAGCTGCAAATCCATCAAGAACTGTTTACGTTTCACAAGGGGATGGATAAAGAGAAGATTCATTTCATATCCCTTTAAAAAGTATGTGCGCGCGTATGGCAGAGGCTCATGATAATTTTAGAGACAGATTTCTCAACAGGATCCTGTCTGAAGGTAGTCCTGTTGGAATTAGCAGCCCCTTGCCTTGGCATGGCTCCTGCTCTTGTGGCTGAGGCTGCAGAGGATGGCTTTTTCCCCAGGCTGAACCTGGCAGTGGGTGCTCCCTGCTTTATTTCAGTTGAAAAAACTTCCATCCCAGTACCAGGGACATTGCTAAAGCCTTATCTTCATCGCTCTGACATTTATGTGGCTCTGGTGTGCTTCTGGAAAACAGGATTCCTGTCCCAGAGCCCAAAGCTTAAGCTGGGGTTATAGCTTTCATAAATATCAATCTAAACAGGGAACTCCAGGGTTGGATCATATCCTTATGCAGCATTGCTTTCACTGGGCCTGATACCCAGGTATTAATCTGTGCCATAAATTCAGACCCAAACTCACTTCCAAGCCCATGTCAAGCTTGGAAAGGGTTCTGCAGGGTGTTCGGTGGTCACAACCTCTGCTGAATCCCTCTCATTAGGTAGTTGGATGTGCACAGGCTGGGTCCAGACAAACCCCTCAATAACACAGTGGGTGAGTATCTCAGATTCCAAGGAGTCAAAATAGTGATTTTTGTCATTCCTTCAGTGGTCAGGATTACAGGCAATGTTTCAAATGACTCATCCTTCAGTTCTTTGCTTCTGAGTGGTTGTCCTGATTTGGAGGACAGGTGTCAGACAGCAGAGAACTTGAAAAGTGAAAAGAAATACAATATACCCGGACAAAACTTCCAAACGTGTAGATGATGTTTGCACACCTCCTTCACCTCCCCAAGGCCAGGGTAAAAGTTATATTGGAAAAAAAAATGCAGGCTGCAAGACTTATAGGACTTGTAGAGTAATGGCTGAGATTTTTGGTTAGAGCTGCTGTTTCACTGAGAAAGCTGAATCCACGGAGCTGGAAGGGGTGCGGGAAAAGAGATTTTATACTGATTCCATGACGGATCTAGCTTTCAGCAGAGGAAAAAGAAGAGGGGAAGGAAATCAACACACCCCTAAGCAGAGCTTTTTACCTCAACCCTGATGGCTGCAGCTGCAACCAAAAGTGTTTTATCCCAAAGTGCTGCCAGGATGTCCCCTGGGAGTTGTGGGTCAGGTGTTCAGAGCCCCTTTCTTCACCTTGGTCCAGGCTGCCACTCCTGCCCACCTCAGCATCCAACCCTCACCCTGTCCAGAGCCATCCCACTCCTGCCAACATTTCATACCCTTTCTTCTGAGCCCCTGCCCCACCTCTGGTTTACACTCTGCTCGCTCTGCCCCAGGCTTGCAGAGGGCAACACAAAACAGAGCAGTAACTGGGAGAGGGAGCTGGCAGGCAGAATCAGGTCAATAATGAAGGCTGGAGCAACCCCCACTTGCTTGAGTGGGTTGTGCTACACAAACACCAACTGCCTGCCCTCGGGGCTCCCCTGTCCAAGGGCAGGCTCATGGGAGTCCAGGGCTGGCTCCTTTGATCCCAATTTCTCAGCAGCTGTGCAAGTCATGGCCTTTACAGTGGCTTGCTGCTGACTCACGGTGAATCACGGCTGGCTGGTACCATAAAGGCTCCTTGGAGGGCAGAAATTACGTTTGTGCTCACTTTAAGACCCTGTTATGCCCTGGGAGCACTGTGAAAGAGGCTTTTGCACAACAGAGTCGGGCTCATTGTATTTGCATCCTACCATAATATAAATCAGCATTATTTGAGCATGGTCATTATTTAGAAGAAATTACAATAAATTAAGGTACCAAATTTGTGATTAAGGGCTAGCAAGCTACTTAATTAATCTTATATCTAATTAGCCAACAATAAATTACCCAAGCAGGACTATAAATCTATTCAGTGAGCTACAAGAACCGCATGCATAAAGATCTGTCCTGTACTGTTGGGAGCTCTTGATGCTGTTCAGCTGCCCTTTGTCTCCCTGGCCGCCCCAGTGCCCCACCTCCAGGGCTTCTGTCTGACTGAAAGCTCCTTTGGGCAAAGATTATGTCTTTGAAGTGGCTTGGATCACCCTAGCTTAGAGTTCGGGGACTTCATGAAAATAATAAATTTTACTGAAATTTAATGCAGGTTGAATTGTGTTTAGTCCCATTGTGAGTCTCAGCAAGCAGCTTTAAAGAGCTATTTTTTTACATAGTGGTTAGTAATGTTGTTACCCAGAGAGGCTGTGGACACCCCATCCATGGAGGGGTTCAAGGCCGTGGATGTGGCTCTGAGCAACCTGGTCTAGAGGAAGGTGTCCCTGCCCATGGCAGAGGAGCTGGAATGAGATGATCTTGAAGGTCCCTTCCAACCCAAACCATTCTATGACCCTAATGTTACATGCTAAAAGAGATGTGCAGGTGGCAAGAATGACCAGCTAATTGTATATAGGCAGGTTGTACTCAGAAAATTATTACAGAGCTGGTTTTTAATACATGATGTCTTTTTGATTTTAATTACAGGCTCCACAGATTGCTACGTAAAGTGAATTATAAGTTCTGAAAAGTCTGTGGGTTTTTTTTAGGCAAGCTATGCAGGGCTACTCTTAGCAGGCAGGCAAGACCAGGCAATGCAGCTAAACATCACAGAGGTACAGTTTTTTCAAGTACCTCCTAAAGCCTATTTTCACAGGATCTGCCAGTACAAACAGGGATTTGTGACTACAGTTGAGTTAAGGAGCATAAAAAGTACATGGTGTCTCTATGAGAATTACAACGTCTTAGCTGTGGTTGGCTTAGGGGATGGCTTTGTTCAAAATGCTGTACCACAGCCAAGCCGTGTCCTGAGGCTCTATGTTAAAACACACACAGCAAACAATGAGAGGAGATAAAGCCTGTCCCAAGAGCTGCATGCATGACCACAAATGTGTTTTATGGCAGCCCGGGGATGGGGTTTCGTTAATCTGCTAAACGCTGCAGGGTACATGTGGCCCTAGAAGGAGGTCACACATCCACTTGGGTGAAGTCTTGGCTCTGAGGAGATCACTGGGAGATTTGCTATTGGCTTCCATCTTGTCCATTGCTGTATCCCTCTTCTGTGACTGTGGGACAATGACTCAGCTGATGTAAAAGCATCTCCACATTTACTGGGCTTCAGGGGTTTGATTCCAGTTGAGAACAGGGTCTGCTGGACACCATCTTCCTTGTCAAAAACACATATGTGCACCAGCAAAGCTCAAGGGTATAGGACTTAAAGCCGTCTCAAACAAGATTTGTAGAAACCAATAAACAATGTGGTTTATTAGGCAACTTTAGAAAAACCAAGACCAAGGGAGATTGCCTTTAGTTGGCCACCTTCTGACCATCCAAGAGAAAACTTAGTAACTAAATCACCCGTCCCATCTCTCAGGTGCTGTTAATGGATGCATCCCCACTAAGTTCAGTTGTCATAGAATCATAGAATCATTTAGGCTGGAAGAGACCTTGAAGATCATCAAGTCCAATCTCTAAGTCTTTGGTAAAGAACTGGGGCCCTTGCATCAAATGCATGGGAGAACATTATCCATCTCACCATTTTGCAAAGGTGCTCGTGACTATTTATTTACAGAGCTTCCCAATCATGGAAGTCGTGCAGAAACAGAGCTTTGCCAAAGCCCAGCAAATCTCTCCACCAAAGAAAGTTTGCACTAGAGTAGTATAATACAGAGCAAACAAAGCATGGCATGAGGCCATGGAGCTGAATGATTCCAAAAGAGGTATCTTTGTGGGGAGACATGGAATAAGATTATTTAAAAGGAGATATAAAACCAGAGTGGAATAAGGAAGAGCCAAAATTCTGTGTTGATTCAGTCCCATTATTTCAAGCAGTTATTTGCACGTGATGTCGTTTGAAGGTGATGAAATTAAAAATAGCTGAGGCTCTTAATCTTTCTCAGAAGGCATTTTTTGTTGTTAGTCTTCAGCCTGCTCTTAAGCCGAACCTGCATCTTGCACAATGACTTGACTTCAGGGCAGACCTTCGAGAGCAACATGAAGCATCATGAAACAAGCCAGGGCATGAGAATATGGAGTATTTACATGTGGCCCAGAGATGAGCTAGACACAGCAGAGAGGTCAGGAAGAAACTGCAGAAAGAAGACAAGAAAGAGCCACAGAATTTCCAAACAAAGGAAAACTTAAACAAAAAAAAAGAATACATTTTAGGCAGAAGGAAGGGTGATGGAATCCAGCAGAGATCTGTATTGCCACTATCCTTTTCTTGGTCCTTTTATGCTACCTGTCCTTAGCAATAGGAGTGATCAGGAGTATTCTCAGGAGTAAATTAAAAGTACATTTTGACAATGCATTTTGTTAGCAGCTGTCCCCACCAATTGAATTAAAATCCAATTCCACCAACAATCACCAAAACAAAAGTTTCACGCTCTGGCATCCAACTCATAAAGTTTCGTTGAGGTCATCAGCTCTTCAGAGATCGTGACAATATCCTTTCCCCAGAACAACCATATCACATCCTTATCCATTCTGAAAATTGTGTTTGAATGAGCCATTTTGGAAATTCTTGAGATGCTTGGTTGTGCTTTGTTTATTCTCAAATTGGAATTAAAACCAGTGAAATGCAAGTGGAATTCTAGCTGAGACAAAAACAGAGGGACTACACTGCTCCATTCACGGTTTTGAATACAATTTGGCAGATTCAAGGCATTCAGGTAGAGCTCTGGAAAAAAATCTAAGATGACATTAAAGCTGTAATGAATTCAGTACTGATTTTTTTTCTCAGCCTAGTGTTCCCAGCACCACAGCCCTGAGTTTCTGTTCTTTGGGTCAACCCTAATTCCTCCCCTTTCAGAGTCAACCCATTCCCATTCTGGCTTTCCATTTAAGCACGTCAACCTTCTTTGGGAATATCACACTTTTTATCAGGGACATCCATTGCTTATGGAGAGATTATTCAGTAGTTGTAGGACTGTAATAAATGGAAACCTACTTGTTGTTTTACCCTTTTAGGAGGCACAACTTATTTGTTGCCTTAAAAAACAGATGCTGATGTATCACTTCATTTATCCAGAGTCTCCAACATTGAAATCTGCTGTAACAAATTTTTTTGCCCACTTCCAGAAATATTTTGCAATACATACACCTACTCATTAGATTAAAAAAGAAATTGCCAAACTCACCCACTCACTAGAACTAAAAAAAAAAAAAGTAGTTTGTTTCAGTCCAAATCCTCAACATGATAACAGGCTTTTACACAAATAAGCACATTTCTTAAAAAGAATCCATATCTGCTAAATCACTTGTACAAAAGTGTGGCAAATCAGCCCACAGCCTAAGTAATACTTGATAGAATAGACTGGATATAAAAGCTTAAGTTTCCCATATGCAGCCAGCACTAATGTTTGCAAAGCCAAGGTCTGCTGTTTAACATTTTGAATGTGCTCTCTGGTTTGACTTTCCTGCTGCTGCAAGCACCTCGTGTCAGCATTCCTCAGAGTCTGCAGAACGTGCATGTAGGCTGATCTTTAACCTCGGTGTCATCACCCAGACCAGAATCAATAGAGGGATATGACACTGGCGGGACCATTCGCCCCTAGCACCTCAAACAGACAGATGGGCTGTGGGATGAGCATGGGGCCAAAGAAACTTGGAGTTGGTCGAGGGGGTTTTTCTTTTGTGGAGTGGGAAATCAGAGTGTGGATGCAGAAGGAGATGAGTTCAGCTTCACTGTCGGCAAGTCTGCAGTCTTTGCACCTTGTGGAGTGGTGAGAAGGCTGCCTCATTTTGGGCTTTACTGTTTTCTATCTTTTTATTGTATGAATTCCCCCAAGATCCACATTAATATCACTTTCTCTCTTGGGCTAAACCAGGTCATGAATAATAAAAGCAAACAGCAGCTACCCTCCACAGTGCCTGTAAAATTCCATGTCCTTATCCTAAGGGACTGTGACTGGTTTTGTCACAGCTTTTCCCTAGTGCTGTATGAAATGTGGTTGGACATTTGGAGTCTGTCAGCTGCTCAGTTGCCAGCCTTGCAGACTGGGATGGGGCAGTGATAAACTGGACTACCTCAGATGGTATGTGGGCTGAGATGACATAAAATGGGACTCCCAATGACACAGCTGGGGGTGACATCATTCTCCAGTGCTGGGCTGCAGAAGGCACCTGTTTGCCAAAATCCAGATCTTTGTGGTCCTCAGGCATCACAAGAGATAGGCAGGGTAAGGGTGGGACACCCAGTGTTTGGGTGAGTGGAGGACTGGCAGGATCCCTACAAGGCCAGCCCTGGGGAAGAGTGACCCCACTTCTGCCTGTGCCTGAGCAGTGCTGCAAAATGTTGTACTTTTCTGTGGTTGTCTTGGCTCCAAGTTTCTGTGGGGTCTGAGCTCCAGGTTTGTAGCAGTGCCCTTGCCCTTGTCTCACAGGGGCTGCAGAGATGCCACAAGGCAGCCTGGTGCGTTACTGCTGGGAACATTTCACACTTGGAGCACTGCTGCCATTTCTCCTGTATTTATTCTTTCATGATCATAGCTGTCCATGACTGAAAATCAGACAAAGGTTCAACTGTAAAAACAAAAATGGTTTTAGTTCACATTTTTCCAAATGCTGCCACCCCAACCAGTGTATAGCTCTTTATAACATAGCCTAGTTAATATTTCCCTTTCATTTTATGCTAGCACAACACCTCAGAAAGATGGGCTGAAATAGGCAGGCTGTGCTTTAGAAATAGACCACTATTCCCAGGCAAACTGATCTTAACAAAAATATTGTAATGAAATCAATATGTATTATTACACATAATGAAGCAAAATGTATATTTTTACATATTAACTCTATTTGCTTTTACTCTTTACATGTAGTTATAAAAATATTTATTTTTGTGCTTAGAATAACAAAATGAAAGCTCAGTGTTCAGGCTCTATCTGGCTGGCACTTATTATTTCCATATGTTAGGGCAACAACCAGATTGCTCTGCCAGTTAATTCTGTGACTTTTTCTGCACCTTTTCATCTGATCCAGCAAAGATTATTTTCTTTGCAGCTATTATTGCAAAGAGGTGACCGATTGCCACCGGGCAGAGAGTTAAAAATGAAAGGATCAATTAAGTTTATTCTTCTGGTGAGAAAATATGCACATTTTCTCAGAACATTAAATTCCATCTGAGGAACAGAGATGAGGAATTAAGATGCTTTCAATACTTTAAACAAGTCTCCCTGTTTTCAATAGCAATGCTGTGTTTGGGTTTAACTCTGGTCAGAAGAGCACTCCCAGCTCTGCTCACTGCAGTGATGGCAGAATGTCCTCGAATGGAGCAGGCATCAAAGACAGCAGGGCAGCCCTGGAAGATGAAGCTGATGGAGATGCAGATGTCCCTGCTCATGGCAGGGTGGTTGGATTGGATGACCTTTAAAAATCCCTTACAGATCTGTGATTCTAGGAAGTTGGTAAGATCACATATTGGAGACATCCAGTCTGCCAGGTGGGGTTGCACTGGTTTGTCTGATTGCATTGCTAATCTGTGGCAAACCTTTGGAGGTGCACCACTATCCCCAACCTCAAGGGTTCATTTGGAGCCAGAGGAAAGGTTCTGCAGAGCAGTTTTAGGAAGGAGGAACATATGGTCAAATTTAGAGAGCACACTTCTTCTGAGGCACAGCATCCACACTGGATCTTTGTCCATGTGCTTGCAAACTGTCAGGAGCATACATCTGATACATACACTGCTCATAAAAATTAGTAAATGAGGGAGTGGGTCTCCATCAGCCCTCGGGTGCAGCTGACCACAGCTCACAGAAGCTTCAGAAATGTGTTTGAAGCTCAGTCACAGCCCCATTCCTGCCAGGATCAGTTTGCACTGAGCTCAGATGCTTACCATGCCTTACCCTACCAGGGCAAACCTTGATTAATATTTAAATCTGAATCTCTATTTCTCTTCTTGACACCCCACAGCAGCTCCTGGAATGTCTCTCAGCTTCCATGACCAGGAGGGCCCACACTCGCCAAGTCACCATTGTGGGAAGTTTGCTGGAGAGCTGGTGCAGAAAAATTAACAATGTCAGTGTTTTGTATGTATGGTTATAGAACAAGGAGAAACACCAATGTCAGATCTCCCAGACTTCCACATACTCCTCCATGGAGACCCCCTGAACACAGCCAGGGATGCAGGAACAGAGCAGTGATGGGCTAACCCTGAGCAGAAATTGCCTCTTTATTTCCAGCAGTGCCTCTGCAACACAAATACAGAGCAAGCTGGAGTCAGCAGGCGAGAAAAGGACAGACTGGGGAGGGAGTTTGTGGGAAACACAGTAAGAAAAATGCTTCCCTTGGAAAGGTGTTGTAACAAAGATAAAATGCTTCAGATGTCAACAGGATACCACAGGATCCCAGAAAAACCACACAGCTTCTCTGCTGCAGAACTGCTCATTCACAAAATAGTTTTTCTTCCTCATATTCAGGTTATTACAGATAGTTTCTGTACTGCCAGAGCTGACCAGCAGTGTGAGACTTTTCATAGCTGCAGCTGCTCAGGCAGAATCAGGCACCTCAACATAAAGGAACCTTCTGTACATATTTCCTTCCCTTCCCCTGACAGAGTAATTGGAGCACTATAAGCAACTTTGTATTGACATAATTCATCCCCATTGGGGGTGTTATATCATGTTAGAGAGATTTAGATGGTTAATGTGATAAAACTTGTGAATAGAGAAGCTGGTAGGATCATGAATTAGTTTTTTTACTCCTTGCACTCTACATGACTCACAGTAACTCAAACTTGTAAGAATAACAGTGTATAAATTGGCCAGAACTAAGCCCCTTTGCCAAGACAGATCAGTTTTTAACTACCTGCATGCTTGAACCTTCCACAGCCACAGAAATCTTGCACAAGGATAACAGGTTTGCTCTTAAGTAATACATTATCTAAAGAAAGCACTACATATATGCCAAACTTTCCAAAGGAAACCAGTGATTCTGGACTGCTTTATACCTAAATGCCAGTCCTGAGAGAACTTATAAGGTATCTTAAATGGGAACTGCTCTTTGTGAGGAAAATAATGATAAGGATGCAATCTCTGAAAGATACAAATTGTTCTGCGAGGGCTGTTTTCTTATCTTCAGGACATTCTTGGGGAAGAGAAAAGAGTCAAAAAAGTGCTGAGGAAAAAGGAAAGAGATCTAACTACCAATAGGGAGTGATGAACAGAAAGGGTGAGAAAGGACAGTCTTGGAAAGGGGCTAGAAAGTAAAAGACAACAAAGGAGGGGAAAAACTGAGGGAGGCGAGGGGGAGGGGGTAGGGAGAGGAGAATGTGAGAAACAAAGGTGAAAGAAAGGGAAGAAGAAATGAAAGTGAGAAGGGAAGAAAAGCCACAATCGAGGGCTGAGATGAGTACGTTCAGTTGCTATTTTATTTATACATTTATATTCCAGTCAGTGTTTGGTAGGTGTCTCTAAAGGCTGTGATTTATTATAATTTTTCCTTTTCAGCCCTGTGGAGGAAGGGGCAAAGGCCAGGAGGGGGCTGAATTCTTTGCCTAGGGCACAGCAGCTCCTTAGGCTGGCCCTGAATTCAGAGAAGTGCTAATGCTCCCTGGAGCTGGAATGCAATTAATTTTCTGTGGCACAATGTTCCAGAAAGAGCATATTTGGGGAGGCTCAGGTTTGTGATTGTAGGCTACCCTCAGCCTGTGTGTGCAAATTGGAGCTGCAGCACCAGCTCTCCACACCAGGTTATTATTTTACACTTCTGGGGTTTTGACCTGAAAATATTTGTTCGCATGACATTTCTGCAAGAGAAGAGGGTGAGCATCTCACTTTATCCACTTTAGTGGTCACTTCAGCTGCCTGGCCAGAGTCCACTTGAGTCGGCAGCAAAATCTCTAACTTATCTCTGGATGCCCTTTATTTATTTTTATTTTATTTTAAATTAAACTTTGTAAAGATCAGATTTGGGGATTTTTTTTTAAAGCAAGCACTGAGCAGAGACACTGGATGATTTGGAATAATCAGTTTAAGACCACATGTGACATGTTGCTGTAGCAGCATACTTTTTCCATGACAGCTTGTTGTGTGTCACAGGGACATTTGTCACTGAACACTCAATTATCCATAAATTACAGCTTAACTTCATTTACACCATTTCCTTGTAAAAGCCAGGGCAGTCCCCTGAAGCAAATAGGCCCCATCTCCTGTCGTACTGTTGCAATCAGTAGATTATTGAAAGCCAAGAATTTAACTTACACTTATAAATACTTTTGCTTTAAAAGACTTCACTCCTATCTTGAAGTAATGGCAATGCTTTTTGGCTGCTACACTCTTCAGAAAGCTTCAGAATTTTCTAATAAAAAGGCCTGAAGTGTTTCATCACTGGCCAGAAGACATTTTTTCATGTGTCTCATTTAAGTTTTCTCTCTGTAGCTGGAGGTCTGGTCCTGGCACACATCTACCACCTGAGCTGCGAGTTCAGCTATTCCCCAGCTGCTGCAGGATGCATGAAAGGATGGAATGGTGACAAGATTATCTCAGGCAGTGCAGACTAACTTTTTACCCAGCTTATTTGTGATGGCACTTTTAGGCAATCTGGGGTTAAGGGACTCACAGGTGGGTTTGGCCTTTGCTTTATGCTCTGGTTAGAGCATGCTTTGAGGTTCCTGGAAACCTCAAGCACAGAGGTTGATATTTCCAGAACTTTTCTGCATATTCTTTGAATACATCAAATGTGAAAAAACAGCTCAGACTTAAAGCCTAAAACAAAGTACAGACCTGCATCTTTTCGCCTGGGCAAGAGGGCAAGTAAAGCCTTCCACTGACTACTTTTACTGAGGGTAGTGCCTCTGAAGAAGGAGCAATGCCTTTTTTTTGGGTCCAAAACCTTTCCAAAGGAGTAACTAACAAGTTATTACCTCTATACACCTATACCACCTTTTGCTGATTCAATCAGAAAAAGAAGAAATGATTGACTATAGCAGGACTCAGTCCATTCCAACCTCCATTGTTCAATAAATAATTGAAAATGGTTGTACCAGGGAAGTATGACTTCATGGTGTTTGAATAAGATACATTACCCTGTGGAGGCTGATGGAAAGAAGATAAAATATACAGAATACTATATATTTAGGCCATTGTTTGGTAGATAAAATAATATTTCCTTGTAAGTCACTGACTTTGCTTGTGGATCAATACCATGGTACAGAGGCAATGACTGCATGTGGCATGGATTGACTCCTCAGGAGAGAGGATTGCAATACAGTAATGTCATGCATATAAGGCACACCGGAGTATAAGGTGCACCTCCGGGTTACCAGCAATTTCCCGTACTTTGTCCATATATGAGGTGCACCGGCGTATAAGGCACATTTTTTTTTGAAGCGAAGGTCTGTGCGGGACAAAGTAACAAATTAGTAACAGAATCATGCGATCACGGGGTTTACTGGCAGGTGCTCAATTTGCAAACATTTTTCACAGATTGGCGTAGCCTTTAAATGCAGCCCCAGGCTCCCTCCCTGTGCTGCAGGCTCTGGCACTCCCGCCCCTGGTGCTGGCTGCTGCCACAGGTCGCAGTTCTGGGTTGGCAAATTTCTGAACTTCGCCCATACATAAGGCACACCGGATTATGAGGTGCACTTCCAGGTTCCGATCACAATTTCAGTCAAAAGGGTGCGCCTTATACACGTGAAATTACTGTAATCTCTTTGCTGGCATGAACACTCTGGCAAAACCAGAATCTCCCAAACTGCCCTCCCTGAGTAACTGGAGATGCAAACACTGCTTTGAGGAAGGCGCTGCAGAAGCCTGGGCTTTATCTGGGGGAGGATGTGGAAAGCATCCTCATCTGGGAAGCTGAGTGGTCCCTGTTTTCTGCTAAGTGACTCCAGAGCACACCTGGTCCACAGGGACAAGCCTCTGCTCCTCCTGCCTCCAGGTGTGACCAGGCTCATGGTCAGATCTGGAGCGCCAGCTCTGACTGTTGCTCTCTGCTGTCACTACTGGAGCTGCTTAACTGGGGGACAGAAGAAATCACCTCTCAAATCCAATTAGTGGGAGGCTTTGCAACTTGGAAAATCCAGCCTGAGCCCTTCCAACCAGCACTGCACTGTGAGAAGGCCAGGTGTTGGATGGAGATACATTCCTGTGTTCTTCCAGCAGTGTCCTACAGCTTCCAAGGGTGCAAAACTCTTCAGACAGCTGCTGGACCAGCAAACCTCTTTTTTTTCCCCCTCAGACTGAAACCAAAAGGCAGTGAGGGCTGGTGAGCCAGACCCAGCCCTCAACATTTTCATGGAGGAAGGAAGAGTTTTTTCACACTGGCTTGTGGGGGTTATGCAGCTTCCAGCCCAGGGAAGGTGGCAGGACCTTGCCTCTGCTTTGGCTGCACCTGGCAGCCTGGGAATGCCCATCACTGCACCTGGGCAGGGCTGGGCTGTTCCTGGCCTAACGTGAGCACTCTGTGGGAGGGAGATAATCCAGAGTGGAGATTTGGGGCTGGCTGTGGGGAGGGAGGGTGAATAATTGCTGACACACAGCTCTTTTCTCTTTCTCAGCTTGGGTTTTGGGCCTGAAGGTACACAGTGCATGGTATCATTTGAAGGGTGAGTGAAATAGCTTTGAAAGAAGCAAAGGAAGTCAGGCAGGGAGCCTCCATAAATCTATCAGAAAGCTAAATACTGTAAAATCTCCATGTTGTTTACCAGCTGTGCCTACAATGAAGACAGAAATAATCCTGGTAAACATGACCTTTGATCAGCAAGGTGGAGAAATTAGGTCAAGCAGGTTTTTGCTTAGCTGAAACCGTAAGCTGGGGATGAAGAGAAATAACATTCTCTTCCAAAAAATGTATTAGTGTGAGAGCTCCACAGAAAACTGCTGTTCAGCAGCCTGAAGCCAATTTGCTGCTCTTGCAAACCTTCCTTGCATTGAGCACCAAATGCAGAGGGCAAGGGAACATGTGTGCATAGCACAGGAGCAATTGCCTGCTCCATGGGCTGTGGTTGGATGGTTAAATCACATTACAGGGCATGCTCTGGCAGGCTCTCTGTGACCTTGGGGAAGCCCTTGTGTGGGTCCAGGCTGGGTTGTCTCCACCTGCAGAGCAGGGCACAGTCCCTCCTGCACCAGGGCTGTGACACCAGGCGTTCCCAAGTCACACCTGGCAGGTGAGAGGGTGTTTCACTGCTGGCACACGCTGCTGCACACCCATCCCAGTGTGTGCTGTCACCTCTGAATTGCACCAGGGGTCATGAAATTGCTGTGGGGCTCCTGCTGTCCTGCTCTCTGTGCAGGCAGTGAGGGACAGCACCCACCCTGTGCTTTGGAGGGAAAAGAGGTTAGCTCTTTTTATTTACACCATCAGTGTGTCCTCCTGAGGCTGGCATTAGTTCTGTGGTGTCCCATGAGGATCCTGTGCTCAGCCTTGGTGCCTTCCAAACACCCCGTCAGCATGCTGAGGTTCAGGCTGCCCCGAGGGGGAATCAAGGCTGAGCATGCTCATCTATAATTAATGGATAAAAGGATCCTCAGGAGAACTTGTCATATGAAAAATATGCTACCTCAGAAAATGCAAATAAATAGCTGGTCAGCAGTTTTGGATAGGGCAAGAAGTCCCTGCCTCTGCCCTCATCCCTGGACCTGCATGTGGGGGCCACCTGAGCAAAGACATCTCAGTCTGAGACAGTGAAGGAGAGATCTCATCCTCCCTGGATATTATTTTATTTGATGGCAAAATTTGCAAGGCTCCAGGCTTTCCTGCAAGAAGCAGTTTAGCAGGGTCTGCAGATGTGTGAGCACTCAGGGGGTTAAATCAGCAAATGGGTGACATGATTTTACGCCTGTGGGCGGTTTGTTCCAAAGATCAGCTGCTCTCAAAGCAAAAGTAAACTAACAGTGTTTATTATGAGTCACTTAAGCAAGCAAATTATTAGTAGAATCTCATCTGTGGTTATGCGAGTTGAGACCTGAGGTGAAGGTTAATTATTTTTCCCCCTTAAAGAAAAAAAAAAAAAAGAAAGAAAGAAAATAAAAAACCCTGAGGTGCTTTAGCAACTGGCATGGGAAGATGCTTCCTGCACCTATCTGAGAGCACTCAGCCTGGGTGTCTCTGGCTGCTCCTGGAGCAGTGCTGCTGAGTTAAAGAGGATGTGGATCTGATCTTGCACACCGAGGGCTCAGCCCCAAACCCCCTGACATCCCGGAGAGTCTTTTCATTAACTTCAGGGGGCCCACAGTCGGGCCCTGTGTGAATGGCCGAGGTCTGCAGAGGCAGCAGTGGCTGGTGCACAAAGCCTGCCCTGCTGCTGCCCTCCTGCTGCCCCTGACCTCCCCCAGAGCTGAGCCACTGACCCTCCCAGAGCCTGAGTCTGAGCCCAAAATCCCAGGTCTGAGCCTCCCAGAGCCTGGGTCTGAGCCCAAAAACCCAGGTCTGAACCTCACAGAGCCCAGGTCTGAACCTCCCAGAGCCTGGGTCTGAACCTCCCAAAGTCTGAGTCTGAGCCCAAAATCCTGGGTCTGAGCCTCCCAGAGCCCAGATCTGACCTCCCAAGAGCCCAGGTCTGACCTCCCAGATCCCCTCCTCTGGGACCTTTTCTCAGGGCAGCACCTTGTACATAACCAGTGCTGGGGTGGTGGGGTCTTCCTGGAGATCAAGAGCACAAAAGCAGATTGGGGGCTGAAAGGGGATGCTGGGGTATTTCCATCCCATCCCATGAGAGGGTCTTCTCCATTGAAAATCAAGAAATCAGCCCCTGAGGACTGAGCTTTTCCCACCTGGTGCCTGGGGTCAGGGCTGTGTGAGCAGGGTGTGCTGGGCTCCCTCCTGCCACAGCACCTTGCCTGTCTCAGACCTGAGCTCCTCTGGGTGTGTCCATGTCACTGCAGACAGCAGCACAGCAGCATCCTGCCTGTTTGAGCTGCTGCTGAAGCTGGTCCTGCAGCTGTGTGGGTGCTGCACAGGTTCTAAAGAGACACACACTCTTGTGGGGACAAGGTGGCACTGAGACCAACCCCAGGGCTGCTCCAAGGGCTTCTCAGCCTTGGGTGGGACCAACACGGGCAGGAGAAGGGTGGTCTGCAGGCAGAGATGGTCTGCAGGGTATAAACACCCCTCCAAAGCTTGGGAGGAAACTGAGTTTTGTCAACTTCTCCTGGAGAGGCAGAGGACTTGGGCTGAGCTAGGGTATCACAACAGAGGGAAGAGGGAAGAGCCCATCCCATTGAAGAGGAGCTCAGTGTGGTAGAACTGTACAGACTGTGCAAGTTCTCCCAGCACAGTGCTTACTCTCCGTGCTCAGTAAATAAACAACAATAAGACAATGTAGATGTTTTCTGTGTAAGGTAATAGAGTGTGGGTCTCTTGAGTCAAATCTGGAAGCAGTTTAACGAGGCTCCTTGGAGCAGTGGCTCTGTGTTGCTCTCTGTTTGCAGAGCACCATGGTGCTATTCACATGATTTTTAATGCAATAAAATTACACAATAATGCAATACAATAATAATAAATCAGAGCAGAGATGGTTCTCAGACACACCAAATGAGGAAAGGCAAGGTTTCACTCTTGCAATCCCAACTTATTCCATAACCCTAGGCGAACTGCTAGGTTTTTCAAAGCAGTGGGGTTTTTTTCTTTCTCTCAGTGTGCCTTTTTAGGCCACTCTGGAATCATAGTCCTCTTTGAGAAAACAGCATCTTAGCATCCCTGTGCTTTGCTTCCATCACTAGTGAATGCTGCAGAGGGAATTATAACTCTACCACTGCCCATGAGAGAATCAGACACCGTGCTGATAAGTGTAGTATCAAATTGGACTTTGCAATTCATTTTCCCAAGGTCCAGCAGGGACCACTCACTAGGAAATAGGTGATATCTTTGTCCTGGGAGACAAGATAGGAAATATTAGTTCCTGACAGCACAAACCTGGCAAAGTGCTGGCAAAACATCCTTGCAGCCACAGGGCAGCCAGCAGCCCTTGGAACTCCTTGTCCCAGGGAGTTACAGCTCTTTGCTTTTCCTGCTTGGTCTCTGCCAGCAGTGGGAACTCCTCGATGCCATTCCCCAGAGCAGTGGGGAGCCTGTCAGCTCACAGTCTGGGTACCACGGCCTTCACATGCAGAGAGATGCTCCCCCGCCCTCCCTCCTCTCCTGGTCCCTAAAATGTCTCTATCTTAAAGGAAAAGCAGTTTAGCACATCAGCAGTCATGTTCAAATTCCAAGGCTAAGCACGGAGCATGGGAGAGAGAGAGGGGCAAAAAAAAAAAAAAAATCAGGTGCTTCTCAAAAACAATCAACCTGATTCACATGCAGCTCAGCAGCTTTTTTGATGGCTCAATTCCAGATTTCACAGCTATTCAATAGTTCTCTTGTGTAGCTGATCCTTGTCTTAGAATTCAGCACAACTCAATCCATTTTCCCTTTTCTTTCTATAAACACCCCCCTCCTCCTCTTCCCCTCCCTTCTTTTTCTTGATTTACATCTCTAGGGAGATGGGAATGTGAGGGAGAAGCTTGTAGCCTTCCTTCCTGGGGGGCCTTGAACTGGTGTCCCCTGTCTCAGGTTCCCATTGTCCTTGCTGCACAAGCCGCAGCCCCTCTGCACTCCAGCCCTACTCAATTGGAATTTAAATGCTTCATGATTGTTGTCTCACAGAATAGGAAAGTGCTGCATTAAAGAGTAAATTACAGCAGACAAGTAACTGCCTTGGGAAGGAGTGTGAAAGGAGAGATGAGACCAGCACAATGCCCGCTTGCAAAAGAGATTTTTTTCCAAAGATGAAACAATCTTCCTGGTTCGGTCTCCTAAGGATAAATATGATGTGGACAGCGTAGATATGGGGCTTTGTCTGAGAGGACAAGTGCAGCATGGTCAGGCTGGACCAGGCCCACTATGTGCAGCTTGCACTCAGATATGAATATGAGCCAGCAGCGTGGCTGGATCTGGGCTTGACATCTGGTTTCTTACATGGGCTCAATCCAGGCAGTTTAACTGTGCTCAGAGCACCAAGCAACTTGTAAGGAAGAGGTATACTCATTTCCTTGCTTTTGCTGTTTTCTAAGCACAGGCAGAATGTTGAGTTTGCTTGTGGTATCTCCCACTTAATGCTGAGACCACCCCAGAGGTCATCATCCTCTCCTTAGCCCCTCTGGTGATGACCATTTGTTGTTTAAGCAATCTAGCTGTGCCACTGGGACCCCTTTTCTCTTCCCTGTGCTGTATCTACCCTAGACCTGCTTCTGCTTATCCAGCCTCCACTTTAGTCACCTCTGGGACAGCCACCTCAGACCCTGGGATATATTTCCAGGTGAGAGCTGTATGACCTGACTCAGCCTGGAGTCCTTAGCAAAGAATTATTTTCTTGCCTGAAGGACAAATTGTATCCTGGTAGCAGTAGAAAGCAGTCTGTGACTTTTTATGAGTTATAAGGATGCTTACAGATACATTGATCATTTGTGTAAGATGGGGCTTCTCCAGCAGGAGTGGCAGAAAAGAATGGCTTTGACACTTGAGGAAAGAACAGGGAACTGTTAAAATTATGATTAACATTCATCCAGAGCATCTGAGGGAGAAACAAAAATGAATTAGTCTCAGTGGCTCAGCCACAGAGCCAAGATCAGAACAGAGACCATCCACATAAAAAGGGAGCAAAATTCAAGTATTTACCCTTGAGAGATATTGATGACATCTGTCTCCTTAACATTTTAGTCACCTTTGCACAGCCTGTCATATTAATAGAGGGTTCATGAATTAAACCAGCCAGGTGGCGTAAAGCACAGGTCACAGAAGCCCTGGGAAAAGCATCAAAAAATGGCATGTTCACTGAGAGAAGAGAAAAAAAGATCAGGAGAGTTTCTCTCCCCTTTGCTCAACAGCATATGCCTTTCAAACTGTTCATTGAAATAAGGTGCCATGGACACACAGGAAAATAATGCACAAATAGGATTAAAAAATGAAAAAACTCCAATGTGCACACACACACAGAGGCAATCAGGAGGCACACAGTCCTTTCTGCTCTAGGATCATGGTGGATGCTTTCCCCCGAGCCAGATCCGAGTGGCTCCTGTTTAATTACTCCTCTGGAACCACTGGAGAAAAGGCTGTGCCAACAATTATCTTTTTTTTCATTTGAAACTACATGTGAGAAATGCCCCTTGGCTCAATGATGAAAATTAATGTCTCAGTGCTGAAATACATTTTTTTTTCTTAGGCTGCTGTGTTTTTTTGTTTAGTGATTGTTCTGAAGTGAGGCTTTTCAGATGACCTTCACAAGGACTGACACTTCTCCTTGCCTTTGCATGTTGTGAATGCCAATATTGTGATAAAACTGGCTCAAGGAATGAACACAACCTGTTGTTCACAGTGAGAATATTCTGTATTTCACTCAGAAGTGGGTCTACTTTTGGAGCCCACAACCAGGTGCTCTGCAAAGCACATCAGGATTTACTGAAGTCCCACAGCAGTAACAGCATTTTGTCCTTCTAAACCCAACTCTACATGTAAGTTTTGCAGGCAGGGAATACAATTTTAAAAATGCCTTTTTCTAATCAGGTGTTCTAGTTCTCTTGCCTTGCCAGGCTCAACACTATGTTGATTCAGGGCCTTGTGGGCAAAAACAAATTCTGCTGAAAACAATAGGAAAACTAGGCTCGGAATCAACGCACGCACAATGCAAAACACTTCACTCTGAGGACTTTTGAGGACACCCAGCGTGGTGTCATCAGAGGGCTGGCATCCTTTGGGAAGCCTGCAGCCAGCCCAGGGAGTGCCAGCATCCTTCCCTGGCCTCAGAGCTGCTCCTGTGTCCCTCAGCACATGGAGCTCTGCTGTGAGGCCATGGGTGAGGAGCCTCCTCCAAGAATGTGGAGAGCCCTGCCTTTCCATGCCTCTCCCCAGAAGATATGGATCAGGACAGGAGCCAGCCAGGAGAAGATGTAGTAGAGAAGTTCAGCTCTCATTCTCTTGGGGAATTTTTTCTTAGCAAAGACAGCAGCCTTTGGGCTGCTCATGTATTGCCAGCAGCACTTGTGGCCACATCCTTCGGGCGGGTGAGACGTGGCTGTGGCCCATGAGGGGACAGCTGATGGTGCCCAGAGCCGGGACAGAGGCTGCAACATTCAGAACCCTCTTATTGACATGAGTGGAGTTTCTGCTAGTGGGAGTTTGGCCCCTGTGCACCCCTTCTCTGCACTTGCTGCGAGATCCCTAAATTTCCCTCACTGCCCTAAAAAACGCCATCTCCTCCTAGCTGTGCCCTGCCTGCTGCACTCATCCAATTGCCCCAGTCCTGCAGGATTTCTGCTTACTACAGGCAAGCAATTTGCATAGGTGTGTCAATTAAACCAAGCCAGTGGTGCCTCCCTATTCCCACTAGCACTGAGAGCGCTGGCACAGAGCTGCTGCATCTTCAGCGGCGTCTGCCTCTCCCTCACAGGCAAATGCAAACACCAGGCTCCCAAGCACCAGCCCTCACTTTGAATTTCTCTGCTTCGCCTGCTTGTCTTCCAGCTCTTTAGCATGTCTTGAATGTGGTTTATTGTCCGCTAATAAAGAAAAGAGCATTGCTCTCCAGCAATGGCAAGATCCCAGCTTTCCTGCCCTGCTGCAGAGCCAATTCCAGTCAGGGAAAGCAGCTATCACTGGAGGTTTTAAAAAAACCAGCACTCCCCCCAAGAACCCTCCTGTTATATAATGCTCTCCTTCCTCTCCTTTTAATGAAAACAACCAAGTAACTGTCTATTTTTACTATGTCAGGGACAGATCCAGCAGCCCTAACTCGTGCATGCCCGTCTGGAAAGCAGTGGGAGCTCTGCCTGCATGGGAAAGAGCTGCAGGACCACGATCAGGAGTGACAAACATGAAATAGGGCTCCCTGCTTCAGTCTGGGAGAGGCCAGAACAACACGGGCCACAACATGCTGCACATTTTGCAAGTGACACTTGGTGTTAGCCAAAATATACATCAATACGAGGGAGGCGTGTGGTAAAAGGCACATTCCTTTACCACACCATTACAGTGCCTCCACATTAATTTGTTCCCAGGAAATTCCATCATCACTATTTCAAGCTTGTGGCTGTTCAAGCCACTCAGGATGATGGGAAATTACCCTACTCAGGAAAACAGAATAATAAATGCAGTGATTAAATTTGCCTTTATCCTTAGTCTGCACACCCTTATCAATCTCTGGTGAAATATTTTTTAGTATAGAAAGATTCCAGCTATGTTCTTAATAAACTTTGAAAAATCAGCCAGAAGGGACGGTGTTTTGTGTTTATTTTTCCCTGCAAGGTACAAAGAATAATACTGCCCCCAAAGAAATTCCCACAATAAAATGTTTAGAAAAAAATGTATTAAAAGGGATACCCTGCTCCAGAAGAGCTGAGCATCTGCAGTGGGAACACTGCCAGACTGAATCTGACCTGCCTGTGCTAGCCCAGTGGTCAGGGCATCTGGACACTGGGTCCAATGCAGCCAGTGCTGACTGCTCCTTAAGAAAGCAATTGTGAATTTACCTGCTGGGGATAAAATGTCCTTCTCAGCTTGGTAATTAGACCTTCCTGAGCCTAAAGGATCATATCTCTTCCAAAACACATTGTGCATCCAGACCTTACTGCTCTAGCCATTATGGATGTCAGGAGTCATGTTCAACATACCCACAAACCAACACAAAAAATATTAAATTTAACACTACAAAGATCTGTCAGTGTTTCTATATGGCAGCAGTTACACAGTTGAATAAATACCTCATTCTATAATACCTGTTCTGATTACAAATGAAGCTACAAAAAAAACCAAGCCACTGCTGCAGCCCTGTGCTGTCATCCTGTCCCAGCATGTGTCTTGAGCATCCACACAATGGAGATTACCAAAGAGTCTGTTCTCACATTCCCCATGTCAGTGCACTTATCTCTTATTTTTTAAAAACACGGCTATTTTTGTATGGAAAAATAGAGCTGAAAACCTGTTCTGTCTTTGCCAGCTGACAAATGACTGATCCTTTATGGGCTCCATTGCTGGTGGGTTTGGCAGGGTCCTGCCTCCACAGAGAATCGCAGACACAGGAGACAGCTCTGAATGAAGGTGCCCCCTGTGCTCGCACTGTTGATTGCTGTGTGTAGAAAACCTTTGCACACATGCTGGGAGGCTGAGGATGAGTGCAGGATTATAAGTTTTGCAAGGCAATTGCATCTTTTTCATTTCTAGGATTTGTGTGTGTATCAGCATGTTAATATAAACCCTGAAAGGAGAAGTTGATGGCTGGAAAATGAGGGGCTGTAGTCAGATATTAAGAGTTTCTAAAAAAAGAAATGTACAAATAGATCTGCTCAGTCAATGTTTCTTTGGGTTTTGCTTTCTGACTGGAAGGAGTTGTGTGTGTTTTATTTCCAAAACTTCCTCTGTCCTGCTCTGTACTGTTGTGACGCTCCTATTGCACTGTATTGAAATTTGGGAAAACAGCAGAGGAGCAGGAGAAATGGATTTATAAGAGAATGTTAAATAAATCTGAAATGCACAGCACTGGCTTTCTACTGTAGTGCCAGTCAGTATGGTCCAAGAAGTTATCTCCTCATTACTGGCACTGACATGACTGTGGTTTCATCTATAATTAAGATGTTCTGAATAGCTGCTTTTCTAGTGTGGCCACAGAACTAAAAGCTCGGAATAGAAAATATAAGTTGGAGTTGTCCTGAAACAGAACTGGCTTTGTAGTTTTCACAGTGAAATAAAACACTTGAAAAAAAAAGTGGATGAAATTCATCCAAAGCAGAGTCAAACTGATTCAAAATACAACCCCAAACTAAATGTTAATTTCCTGACATTATATTTAACCTTTAAAGTAAGGCAAACACAGGTTATTTACCTAAAGACCTTTTTCAAATGAGGCATCTTACTTTTAATATATCTGAACAGCTATTTTTTAATTTTCTTTTTCCCAGCCAAGCTATTCATTGACTCTTAACACACTTTGTTGACCTGAAGTTACAGGCTGGGTCAGCCTACAGCACTTCTCTGCCCTCCTAACAAATTCCTTTGTTTAGCCATGTACAACTTTGCCTCTCTCATGCAGTGGTGTGTGAAGAATGGACACCATTCCTGTCTGGGAAATGCTGTAAAATAGAGAAGTGAAATGGCACTGTGAGCATGACATTTTTATGACTTAAGCCAAACACTGCTGAGCATTGTGGGAGCCTTTCCACTGATTTTGATGCACTCCACATCAGGCTGTTATTTCAATGGCTTCACCCTTACTTTGCAAATAAACATGATGGGAGCAGGGTGAGCCTCTCTGGCGAACACACCTCCATGCAAATCCTGCCCTCCGTCACAGGGGTTCAGATTTGTTTATTTTTTACATGGCTCCTCTGTATCTGCCCTTTTCCCTCTCTCAGCAGCCACTGCTTGAGTAGGGGCTGCAGGAACCATCAGGAGCAGATCCAGCCCCCAGGTAGTGGTGCCCCATCTCCTCAGGCATGGCCAGGGCTGCAAGACAAGCAGTCACCAGCATTGCAGGTACCCCACATATTTTACATGGAAAAGCCTTCCTGAGCTCAGACCATGCTTTTGCCACCGCTCATGCTCATATTTCACCTTGGTGCAGCAGTGTCCTCATTAAAACTCCATTATTGCCACAGGTGCACGGCTTAGGAGGAAACTGGGGTGCAAAGGTTACTGGGCTTGTCCAGGCTGATGAAGGAAGTTGCAATCAGAAATATGAATAATTGAGGTCAGCTTTCCTATCAGTTTTTTTATCACAAGCCCTGAACAAAGCCCAGCTAGCCATAAGCTGGGACTGAGTTATGACCACTGTACAAGGTACATTTGCTGGTGAGTTACTGCCACATCGCTGCTGCAAGCATCAACACCTGAAGAAAAAAAAACCCAACCACAGAGGAGTGAGTTTAGATGCACATTGTAACTTAATACTTCTTTCCATCAAACTGTCACCAAATCCACTCTGTTCAGCACCATCAAATGGTTATTTCAAGTACTATGTAGCCTTTCCTTTAATTTCTTTTTAGTCTTTTTTCCCCCCTGTCTTCTTATTTATTGTCTTTAACCTTTGCAGACCCTTTCTGCTTAACTTAGAATATTGTACGCCCTAAATCTAAGGATTACAAAATGATTGGAAGTGATTTAAGAATCTGACTCATTTCATGGGGTAGAAAATTGTTTCTCTTCTCTCTCCCCATTAGAGCCCATGCTGCTGGAGACAGACACCAAGCAGTGAGGGGAGACCCGTGTTTCAGGCAGGCCAGGGGCTCTGCTCTGCACAGCAAATGCATTAATAACCACACAGCAGCCCTGCACTGCATAATGAACATGTGGAAGCACTTTTACTACTTCGATAGGATCTCTGAGCCAAAGAAGAAGTTGTCTGATTTGTCAGCATCTGGGAAGCAGCTCCATTGAGACATGACTGTATTAGTCCTAGCTGTATGCAGCCTTATTAAAGACTTGTGCTTTAAGTCTGCCTGTAATAAAAACCTGCTCTGGTAGGAGCTGGGCTTCCTTACCTTAAACAAGATACTTATTTTTAAAGGAGGGTTGGCAACATTTGATAATAAACTGATGAAACACTTCAAGCTCTTAATTCACCTGCACATTTTTCATTGATGCATATGAGCTTAGCTGAGTTTTCTAAAAACCAAGAGGCTTTGGTCTCTTTGGAAGACAAATGGAAGCCATTGGCAAGCCACAGTGTGACCACAGCAGAGAGGCAGAGATGAGAGCCCAGTGCCCTCCCTGAAGTGCGCCTTAGGATGAAAACTCTTCCCAGGAGAAAGAAGCCTGGAAGTTAACTGGTATCCAAGACCCAGAGGGCTTTACTAACAAAGGGTTTTGGGTATCTGACTATCAGGTGGATGCCTGCTTTGCCCAGCAGCATTTGAAATCCATGGGGTATTGTTGCTGGCAAACACTAAGTTGTCTCTGACATCCTGTCCTTTCCTGGTATCTACGATCCCATGTTTAAGTGGAGCTGCACTGATTTATATTTACTAGAAATCCAGTTTGAGACTGTGCTGTGGAAGCCAGGTCTGATACACGTCAGTTTGGCTAAGAGTTATTTATTATTCCTCTGACCCAGCTTGCTGCCTGGATTTAGTTCTTCCCAAAACTCACGTGTTCTTGATTTGTATTCCATGGCCAACCTGGTCTCGATCACTCAAGGCCAAAACCAAGATTAGAAAGATTGACGTGTGCTAATGGCTGCCTGGTGGTTTTTCTGGGGTGCTTTATCAACTGTCACAAGCAATAATAGGAAGGAGAGAAATCCTGAAGGTCTTGGAGAGCGTATGAACCTTATTCCCCTTGGCTGATTGCTGCAGCCATTTCCCCTGCCACAATCACCTCTGCGTGCCAAGGGCTGGCCTCTGGGGCCACTTTCCCCTCTTGAGCAGCTCTGCAGAGAGCCTGGAAGCAGCTGAGCTGCGGATCAGAGGTGATTAATGCCCATTCCTCGGCCAGCAAGTGCCCACCATTCACGTTCAAATGTCACATCCCCCCTCAGTCACCAGCGACACGGGCTGAGGGAAACACTGAGCACCCTTGTGGCAGTGTCTGCTGGAGTCTTGTTTGTGCAGAGTTTGCCAACAACAGCCCTTGTGAGGATTATTAAAGGGCTTTTTCCCTCCAGGGATTAGTTCTGAGATTCAGCTGAGGAAACCAACCTCTCTCTCCTCTCTCCACTCGATGCCCCTGGAGGCTCACAGACTTCTCAGGTATTTTTGCATGGTGTAAGGAGATGTTCTCTCCCAGTATGGTGGATTTGTTAAAATACGCCTGGCAGGACAGCAGAGATAGTTTCCTTTGCTCAGAGAGGGATGGTCAGGAGGTCAGACAGAGCAGATGGCCAGGTGTGGCAGAGCAATGTCAAGGCATGAGGCTGGCAGGAGAGATTTAACTGAATTTAAGAGAATTCTGGCAATAATTAAAAAGAGGACAAGATGGAATACCACTCAGAAAGCCTCAAATATGCTTTTGTTCTAGAGGTCTTCACTTCTTTGCTCCCTTTCTCAGGCTTGCTTCCAGCCTGCTCTGCCCAGTCAGAGGGTTGGGTTTTGGAAAGGATGTCCTGACCTCTGATTGTAGTTCCCTGATTACAGGGGTTCAAGGTTTAGTTCCAGGTCAAATGTGAGCTTTGTCACAGAGGTGGGGACCTGGGGGAAGTTGTGGTGGCTTGGGTCTCTCCCAGGGGACATCACCACTGGAAGGAGGTCCTGGAGCAGTCACAGGGCACATGAGCTGAGAACATGACCCTTGACCAGAGGGACTAGCCACCAAAAGTGCCTGGAGACCATGAAACAAAGAACCAGAAAAACTCAGAGAGGCTGGGGGGATGCTGCCCTTCTAGAATAAGGGGGAATGAGGTAGGGACCTCCAGCCCAGTGTCACCACCAGCTGTGGTCCCAGGGAGGGACAGAGCAGCTCACTGTGGCTGGCTTATGCAACCTGCAACTGAACAAAAGCTGCTCTCTTCCCACCTCCTCCTGTTTGCAACTTAAATCAGAGAAGCAAAAATGAGCCCCTGTTTTTCATGATAAAAGGGATATCAGCTTCCACCATTTTTTGCCTCCTGTTGTT
Source organism: Sialia sialis (assembly GCA_009812075.1). Lineage (NCBI taxonomy): Eukaryota > Metazoa > Chordata > Aves > Passeriformes > Turdidae > Sialia > Sialia sialis. Next base: position 34,013,612 of record VRYO01002355.1, read on the forward strand.
GGAAATCAGGTCAAGGGCCTGGATTAAACAATTCCTGCCCAGGCTGTCTTCCAAGGTAACTGCAACTTAAGTCTCTTGCTTTGCACTGTTTTTGCTGCCTTAAATCAGGTTAATTTTCGTGGTGGGGAGGAGGACACTGGAAGCTGCCTGGTCATGCTGGATAACAGTTTATGCCTGCCTCACAGGTGTATTTTAACCCTGGCTTGCCATCCTGTGTCTGAGTTATTACATCTCAGGTTGGCACTGGAGAAAATAATACCCAAATTTTCACAAGTCATGTAAATCACTTCTAATACGCCAGAGAGTTCCCATCCTTGCAAAGATCACTCCACCAGTTATTACTTTGGAGTGTTATATCCAAACGTGAAGCTCACAGGAACAGTGAAAATTAGCTTGAAATACAAGATTTCTGTTGATCTTTCCTTCATCTCCAGAATCAGTTTAACGTGTGTGAGATGAAATCCAGATCTGATCCAGAGAGTCACCGTTCTCTGTAGGCTCCAGCCAATCTCCCAAACCTTTGTTATTCAGAGTGGGGGAACCAGACACCAGTCATTCTCCTTTATTTAATTTGCAAAAAGGTAATTCCGATTGAGATTCAGAAATGCAGGTGCTCCTTGTGCCAGTACTCATCACTTAGGGCTCCAGAATTGCTGGTAGCAACAGTCTCTTGCCCAGTCACAGATTTAATGCCATCACTGTATCCTATGGTGAGATTATCATTGTTATGGCAGTTGTGGAGAGGACAACTCCCAGGCATCTCATTCACCTCCTCTGTTCTGGCAAAGCATCCCAGGAGCTTTGAAGCTGAGATTCAAGTGCTGGGCTCAGTTTCTGATTCTGTGAGAGGTGTTAAGCAATGCCAAGAGCCTGCAGGAAGCCCCTAGTAAAGTGCAGACTGCAAGAAATACAGATTTGTTTTTGAATCCTGTCAATACCTGTCCACGTGGCAAGATTGAAACTGATTCCAGATCAGGGAATTATCCTATCCCCATTCCAGTGGTTTGCAGTGTTGTTGTGAACTCAAGTCTGAGTGGAAGAAAATGAAGCTGTGGAGAAAGAAGTGAAATGTGATTCTTGCCACCGTGATGCCAAGCTGGTCCTGGATAAACAAAGCCCAAGATGTACACATTGAGATTGCCTTTATCTGTGATCAGGCATTGCTGGAAACAGAACTTGTGAAACAACAGTGCGAGAATAACAATTTTCACTGGTGGGAAACAAGCTGCTCTTGGAGTGTATGGGGGAGGTTTGACAGTCTCATCAACATAAACTCTGCCCAATTCCTCCTGCATACAGCCCAGACCCACTGTGCGACCTGGCTCAAGCTCAGTGGTAGGTAAGCCTCTCCACATGCTCCACAATCCCACTAGATGCATATCACATCTTCAGGCACCTAAACATTAGCGATCTGGCTGTGCTCCATGCCTTGTTTTCGAGTGTTATAAACAGACCATCCTATCCCTGGGCTGCTGAAGGATAAAATGTTTGAAGGCCAGAAGCTGACCAGATGCTTTGGTGTCAGAGACAGCACTCAGGGCCTTGGGTGCTGAGGAAGGCATGAAGGAGGGCTGGGTTTATGTACTGCTTTGTAAGATGAGACAGACCCATTCAATCACCATGGAAGGTGGCCAGGGTGTGCAGCCTGCAGGCAGGGCACAAAACTGTGCCAACGAGACAACAGCAGCACCACAATCTCTTCCAAAATGTAGTACCAATTTCTGTGCCCCTCAGCTGCCTCCCATACATATGCAGAGTAGAAGCCCAGGGGGCTGAGGGAACATGCCAGCAGGTGCTTTTCTGTGCCCCTGTACCATGGGGGAATCTGATAGCTTAGAGCTGCAGCAGCAAGAGCTCTGGGTTTCCATCTCCCACCACTTCCCACCTCCCACCTTGCAGTGGGGAGCGCAAACCACATTTTCCTCCACCAAGCTGAAAATAGAGACCTGGATTTGTACAGGGTCCCTACAGCACCATTTGGGTCTCTACTAACTTTATCTTCTTTGCCACAAGACTGGGACATTTGCCTGGCTGGGTTTGATCCATGCTGCTGTTTTCCTGGCTCACATCAGTAGCAACATTACCAAAGCACTGCATTTAAAGAGTCTGATCTGTCAGATGTGCTTGATTTACTTTCAACACAACTCCAGACAGGCAGAAGGCTGTGCTTGAGTAGATCCTATTGCAAGATTGGGGTCTGGGAGCTTGCAAAGTGTGTGTGTGCACAAGAGTTCATGCATTTAGAGAAGTAATATTTCCCCTCTATCCAAGGCCAGGAGACTGAAATCCAAGCAAGCCGAAACTTCTTCACCATTGACGCCATAACAACATTTGAGGTTTTGAAAAGGAGCGGAAAAAATGTGTTGCTGTAGTAAGGGAACTGTAACAAGATCTCAGCTTTGGAATAACGTGCTCTTTAGTGAAGCAGCAGCTCTGCAGAGCTTCCGTCTCCTTGAGATTTGTGAGGAGAAATGTGCCCCAAAGAATGCGAGTTATTCTGAATGGGGAGAAAACTCAGCTGAGGGTGAATGAAAGACATCCAGGAAAAACAGAGGAGCACTGCTCTGCTGTTCTCCTCCCAGCTCCTACCTCCTTCCTCAGCAGAGCAGAAGCGTGATGCAGGAGCCTGGTGGGGATCCTGATTAAAGCAGCGAGTTCATGGAAGCACTTAAAAAGAGTGAGACAGCAGCACAGAGGGGGGAATAATGTGAGTTATGGGTAATGTAGAGCCTGGCTGCAGGAGAGGGGCATGAACCTCACCAGGAGAGGTGGCAGGCATCTCTCTCCAGTACAGTGCTCCAACAAATGATCTGTGAGGGATTGGACCTTGCACCCAGACCTCTGCTTGTCTTTCCTCCACAGCTGATGTGTTCATATACAGTAATTTCACAACTATAAGGTGCACCAGATTATAAGGCACACTTCCGGGTTGTTGGCAAATTTCCATACTTTGTCCATATATAAGGCGCACTGGACTACAAGGCGCATTTTTTTTTGCAGCGAGGATCCGCCAGCA
>VRYO01002355.1:34017627-34047857 GCA_009812075.1 Sialia sialis
TCAAAATTTTAGTCAAAAGGGTGCACCTTATAGTCGTGAAATTACTGTAATCTATAGGCCCTGAGAGCTTCCACCCCAGACAGCTGGGTGTCCTGAGCTGTGCCCTCTTGTCTCTGGCCTATGGGGACCAGAGCTGTGCATGGATGCAGTCAGGATTGAGGCTGCTTCTCAGGGCTCAGCAGCCACTGAATCCACAGCAGCACAACTGCAGCTGAAACTCATGGAGGAACAAGGCAGCAGAGGACACTCCAATAACTTCATTTCTCCTCCATGTCTGGCCAGGGGGAACATTTCTCTGAAAGCAGGTTTGCTTTAATTGCACTTCAGAGCAAAAGGCTGCAGCTGTCTGTGGTACTCATGGAGGGCAATTAAAGGCAATTTCACATTGCCCATTCTTAAATAACTCTGTGTAATCTGGGCTGCTATGCACAGGCTCAGCATCATATACTCAGTGATGTCAAAGCTGTGTTCTGACACAGATTTAATATGTAGTGTTGTAAGTGATATCTCAACGAGAAACATCAGTTCAATGCTTGATTATTATCGAAGGAATAGAGGACAGAAGAGAAAATGTTATTTTTCCTTGATCAATCCATAATGTGCCAGCAGCTTCTTTGCACAGTGTGTTTCTCTGCCTCGGAAAAAAAACCTGCAGCAGAGCTGAAGAAGATACAGAGAGGGCAACAGATATTGTCAGAAGAGAGAGGGCAATAGATATTGTCAGAAGACTGGATTAGTGTCTATGCAAAGGGTAATCAGAATAGGACTCTTTACCCAGAGAAAAAAGAAAAAGAAAAAACAGTCAGTGGAAACGAAGACAAATTTGTGATGAAAAAGATGAGGAAACTTTTGTTTGTCATCCATCCCCTCCCACATACAAAAAGGGACCATACAAAGCCACCTGGGACATATTTGAAGCAGGCTGAGCTGGTCTATCATTGTGGGTTGTTAAGTTCTGCAATATCAGAGGACATTGGCTATTGATTTTTTTTTTCCCATGACACTGGTCAATATTTTATTGGGCAGCACCATTTTATAGGGCAAAGATAACTATGAAACACCAGAGGACGTGCACTGGGTTCAGGAACCACAAATCCCTCATTACTTGGAAAGTGTTTGGAGTAAAATACCGCTATATTCTCACCTATTTCGTTTATTTCTAGGCATCTCTTGTCCACACCATGACACTCTGTCAGATCAATCTGGTTTGTCGCAGGGTAGTGCAGTCCTTGGGTGAGGACATCTGTGAAACTCTCTGTACAGGGTAGGGTTCACATCCATTTTTCCCAGTGCAAGTGGACACTTCTGCCTTAATTTGAGCCTGTCATAAACATTAAAAAATTAAAATAAATGTTTCAAGTCCTGATGGATACAGAGAAAAAAACTTAGATGTGAAGGAATAGGAAAATTGAGGCAATGCCAATTTATTGCATTTCAGAAACATAGGTTTCTGGGGAATGGAGCCAGGCTGGTGGGAAACAGTAAAATTCCATTCTGCATGGATATCTCAACCAAGGTACACCAGTAAATATTGTCAGATAGAGTAGAGACTCCATATTTTTTCAGTGGCCCAACACCTAAAGAAAATGCTGCAGCAGTATTTCAGTGAGTTTTCCTGAGGACAATGTTTTGTTCCAACTGTGTGTGATTGCTGCCTGGGAGCTGGCATCAGGGTTGACATCCATGTGAATTTTAGAGTTTAGCTCTAAACTTAGACTCTCTTGAAGTTTTATGGAAGGCTTCCTGGTATTATGTTACCTGTTAGAGGGATTTCAGCAGCTATTCATGCAGAAGAGAAAATAAAGAGCAGGAGTCTCCTCTGACCTATGATCAGGTCCAGCACTTCAGACACAGCTCAACCAGAACCACTGTGTTTTTTATGGGAAACGGGCCAGCTCTGCAGCTGAGGCATTATCAAAATGTGTCTGGGAGCAAGATCAGCCTGAATCTTCAAGATTACAATGGAAGTCGAATATCGAGCAGAGGTTAGTCTGGATTTCATCACAAAAACATACATTTTATTCAGGCTAATCAAGGAAACAGGCTGAGACAGCACTTGGGGTCTTGGCAGTGTGGGTACAGATGTAGAACATATATTCAGTGAGATCTATATCAGCACAGCTCATCCCAGCATGCCAGGCCATGTCATTGATGCAAATTGCAGCTTGCTGGTAGAGCTGCCTCTGTGACCAAAACTCCAGGAAAGGCTTGAGATATTGGATGGACACTGAGCAGAAGGTAGCCCAGCTGGATGCTGGCCATCTAAAACCTAGATGCCTGGTCTTACCTGATCATTTTGAAGCTTTCTGCAGAAAAAAAAAAAAGGAAAAAAGGAACATTTGTGGGAGTAATTATTTCACTTAGCTTTGACAGTTGTTTTGAGTTGGAATTGTTCATCCTCTGGACACTGAGGCATCTGAGACAGCAAGTTTAGACTAGATTCCTGCTTTCAGATGATTAACATTAGATACATTCCTCACAAGAGTTCTTGAATTCTAATTCCTTCTTCAGATCTATTGCTGACAGCTAAAATAGTTCCCTGCAAACTTTTACTCTTTACAGTTTAAGGGAAGAAAGCTCACTGCTCTAACTTAGTGGAGATTTGAGCAGGTAAGGATTTATAGAACAAATCCTTATTAGAGTTTCAATCAAATTTTAAATAAAGTGGCTAAAACCAGGCAGAGATAAAACGATAATATGCACCATTCTTTTTGCCAGTGATGGGGCATTGCACATAGTAGAACTTAGTTTTCTTAAGTCCTTCCTAATTACAGTTACAGTAATATTAAGTCTCTGTTCTTTTGGGATACCAGTGAGAAAATTAAATGGAAATTCTGTAGCAATCACAGTTGCTAAATGTGAAGAAAAGTCACTGTAACTGTGAGAGATGTGCTAACTGCTGGCCTGATCCTGCCACCCAGTGTGCACGACATTCGCCTGCCTGAATACTCCCATTAATCTGCAGGGAGAAGAATTACAGGTTCACACCAGCCTTCAGAAACATGGCAGGCACTTGATGCACTCAGCCCCAAACTCTGCCAAGGGAATTGGGGCAGATCTTCCAATGGACAGTATGGGGGTTTTTTTCAGTATTTTGTCAATAAGCATGTTCTCACACATTCATCTGCTATGGGTATAAATATGTACCAAGGGCTAATGCTAATGGATATTGACATTTTTAATTAACATCTGGAAAGAATTTTTAACTATTTCTCATTGCATATCTGCAATTTAGGGTGGAGGGTGTAGGAGAAAAGCTAAATTTTATTGCCTTTCTCCAAGTTTAATGAGAAAATTTTGACAGTAAAGCAACCGGGGGAGGATACAAATCCTCAAAATGTAGATTTCTTATTAGGGCCAAAAAAATCCACTCATCTACTGGTAGATGCACGAAGTATCTATATTTTGTTTATTGTCCTCTTGCAAAAACTGCTCAGGCATTTCTGGAGTAAATAATTTGTATTTTCTATCATAACAAACTAAAAAAGCATCGTGCAGGATTTTTTTGCCAACCACGCCATTGCACATGTGCAAACTTGTAAACTTTGCTGCTCTTGCAGGGGTATAGCTGAGGACAGAAATTTGCTCTCTGACTTTGGGTGGTTTTGTGAAATACATTTGATAAAAAAAACCTACAGTATGTCTCTTCGAGTCATAAGTCAGCGGTTGGGTGGCTGGTTTGAATTAGGACCACGAACAAAGACAAACGAAACATAATCCTGTACGTCTGTACATTCTGGAGGCTTTCCTCTTCATTTGGTGTCAGTTCTGAACCAAAAGTATTTAGAGAGGCAATATTATTGAACACAACAAGTAGGAAGCAAAGCATAATTTTTGTAAGGGGTAAGTCATCCCTTAGGCAGAGCATTCCATCAGTCTTACTGCATTTCACTGCACTCAACTATGGTTAATTTGTGGTCGGAAAAAATAGAGGCACTGTGGTTCCTGAAAATTACATACTATGTTTCCAGTTTAAAGAGAAACAAAAGGCATGTGTTGTAAATATATATTTTTTTTCTTTACTTTTAAAAACAAAAGCCCATTTGAATACTCAATTTAGGTTGTATTTGGCACCTAGAGTAACTACGTTATTTCACTGTCCATTTAGGAAAAATTTCTCCAGTGGGAAAAGCAAAATCAGCATGATTGGAGAACTGGCAGCTAAAAGTTAACTGTGTTCTTGTGTCAAGCTCTTTACAGTGGTGACAACATTTGCTCCCTAATTGTACAACTACAGAAAGTATATTCTTGGTTTGAGCAATGACAATTATTAGCTATTAGAAGAAAATGCCAACATAAATGTGGGACTCTGCCATGATTTGGGATCTTCAACTCAGAATCAGCTTTTTCCAGAGGGTATATGCCAAGCATTACAGACTGCAGGGAGGAATTGCTTGTTAAGGTTTATTTCTTAGGAGGTCAGGGTAAACGATCAAAATGATGGGTTTGACCTTGAGATTTTTGGCTTAGGGACTGTCATTTGGGACATGTTTTTTACATAGCTGAGCCTTGACCATAGGAACTTCCTTAGCAGAGATATGTAATTTGGATGTTGTTCTGTTTATATTTTGCTTTCAAAGATTGCATTTTTCTGCAAATCACTGAACCCTGAATATCACCTACTGTTCATCCAAGACAGATAATCAAGTAGTCAGAAATAAAAGATTCTCTCTTAGTGCTTATGCAATATTTTTGGAAAGGAAAACTTCATTTTCCAAGGGGGTGAAATGACAGTTGTCAGCTTGAGTAACACATTGGAGATCTCTCAGCCCTATGGCCCGTGTTTCTGGGGATGGAACCATGAAGTCCTGGTAGCTTGGTTAAAAAAGACACAGAAGTAGGAGAGGTGATGGAGGATTTTGTATAACTGGTTGGTGGACTGAGATGGATGCTCTGAGCAAGTACAAAACTGAATGTACCTCTTTCTGCTGTCACAAACTCACATATCTAATGTCTTTTTTATTTGGAGGGGTTGGGAGGAGGGCTTATAGATCTTTGCTTCCCAAAGTGACCTTGAAGCAGAAATTTGGAACATGGCATAGGCCTATTTTGCCCAATTTTGTACAACTTCTGTTTTCCCAGGACTGTGGTCAGTGTGTCAGCTTTCCTGAGGACACATGCACATGTTATATTGGTGGGTCTGCAGCTGGGCATTGATAACAACTGTCACTGGTTCAGCCAGGGCTAGAAACAATCAAAAAAAAATCTCACGATAAACTCACAAAACTTGGCTGCAATTTTGCAAGCACAAGTAATTTTGGAACTTCAGATAAGCTTCCAAAGGTCTGGATCCAGGTCCAAACAAAACCCAAGCTTTAAAATTATGAGGCTTGTGCATTAATAACACTCATAGATTTGCTTCCACTTGGAATACTGAACATTTTATGGATTTTCACATGCCCCAGTTGGTTCTCTGTGCTGGCTGGGATTGTTGGAGTCCCTCTGCCTTTGCAACTATATAGACATCAATAAAGATGAATAAAGCTGGGCAGTCAGATTCTAATTTATGCTAATCATGTTGGATGGCTCAGGGCACTTCAGCACACATGCTTAGCCAGTGACCTTTCACACTCCCCTTTCTAGATCAAAGCACTTTATTCGTCCCCTTCCAAGAAAATCACAAAGACAAAATTCCCTTTCAGCGTGCCTTTATTAATCTACAAAGGGCCAAATCCTGACGCCTTTAATCTGCTCCTACTCGTCACTGCCATGATTTAAAGAGTAGAGCATTGCCATCACAGTTCTGGCCCCAAAATCAACACACAGAATGGCCAAATTCTCAGCAGACACAAATGAAGATGGGACTGCTGCCTTCAGACAGGATCTGTCTATCTCATAATATTTCCTTGAGGCCAAGCCTTCCCTCTATTGAATTGATAAATCCCTGATCCATCCATTTTTTTTTTTTTTTGAGCTGAACCCTCACTGTCTTCTTGCACTGATTTGTTGAATTGGCTCTTATTCAGTTTGGGCAAATGTCACTGGGTGATCCTCGGAGAGATGCCCAGGGCTAAGCAGGTCCTCAGGGTGTGATAGGAAATAATCAGATAACACAAACCTTGGTTTCTGCTAGTAGAGACTGCTTCAAAATGAAGCACATTTAGAAAATTCCTACCAATGTACATGTGAGAGGATCTATTTGTTGCAATCTGTTCGGGTCTCTGAGTCTCATTCTCAGGCTGTAACAGGCGAACTCCCACAAAACTCACTTCCAATTTACAACTGTGTCAAGGAGAGGAGAATCAGGGCATCTGATACACACACATCAGAATAAAAAGCATTTTCAGCAATTGCAGATTGGCCACAATTTCAGTTTTCCTCCTCCTGATTAATTTCCATACTTCTAAAAAGTCAAACTTCTGTTCACTCCTTATGGTTTATGCTTGCCTATGTTTGATACTGTTTGAGTGCACTTTAAAATACAAAGAAAACTCAGTTTCCTTCTCATGCTGAACTTCCTCTTCCAGCAATGTTTTCAGTCTGACTAAATTTCAATTAAAAATATGAACAATACAACAATTTAAAAAAAAAAAAATTCAGTCCCAACAGCATTTAGTAGTTGCTGCAAGGATAAAGGTATATATTAAAAACATTGCAATGAATCTATTTCCCTTAATAGAATATGTGCTTTTCTACTAAGAACTTTTTCCCAATAATCCATGCTTTACACAGAATTGTCTTTTTAAACTAAAACCACAAATAAAATTTAAAACTCAGTATTATAACTAGTACTTGAAACAGCCAATAAAATATCAAGATTTTCCCCTGTATGTGTACTTTTTCAGAACAGTTCAAGAAATGTCTCTTTTATTAATGTTTTACCTGGTGCACAATATGCGAGCTGAAAAGCAATTAATAGATACTGATAATTATCTGGGATTGAAATTTCTGCTTGTATTACTTTTTAATGGTGGTTTTGAAATATTAAAAGCAAGGAGACGGGCAGATCAGATGACTGATTCATAACCCAGATGTAATGCCACAGAAGGATTTAATAAAATGAAGATGAATACATGCTTTTAATGAAGTAGGACAGAGCTAATGTGGTAATGAAACATTAGTTTTCAGACATCTGACCAGAGAGAAGTTCCTTTCTTCTGCTAGTTTGGATCAAAGTTCAATTGGAGGTGTTTATCACATGGTTTAGAGCATCAGATAACAAAAGGAGGATCATTTGAACCACCACTGCCTTGTGCCTGTCTGGTGCAGGACATTTTCCTGCAGTTCATCAAACCCCACTGACTTCAGCACATGCTGTGGGTGCTTCCAAGGTGGTTGTTTTACATGCTCAGAGCTCTCCTGAGGGGCCTGCAATAGCTCTGAGGGCTGTGAAAAAATAAAAATTTCCTAGACATAAATGCACACTGGTACAAACGGTGCCACGTTAAACTGCTACAGTCACAGCAAGTCAACATATGCGCAGACATACTGAGCTGAAAGGCTGTGATTTCATCTTCAGCTCACACTCCTGTGCCTGGCTTTTGAAAACACACCCATTATGTACGAGTTTGTGCTTACATGGGTTTTTGCATTATTTTGCAGCCTCTGTAGCGATCTGTCATTTCGAGGGCTCAGTCAGGGGTCTGTAGGATGCCCGCAGGACAGGGGCACGCTCTCATCTGCTTTGTGGGAGCTTGCATCATGGGATTAATGACTTTTGGTGATATAAAATGTCCTTGAATTAGCAGATGCTGCTGCAGTCCCATTCTATCATCAGAGCAAGAGCCTCAAAAACTTTTGTCTCAAATGTGCCAGCCAAAACAAAGGCCAATGTGATGTTTTAGGAGTTCTGGCTGCTCTGAAAGTTTTGTAGGTACAGTCACAGGCACTGAGAATAGATCATTTTAACCCAAACTGCATACTTCACTGTATTCTATGTTTTCTCTGAATCTTCCCCCCCAGATATGGCAGGGCTAAGAAAGAGCTCCTCTGATGTAAACACATGTATTTGCTGTATGGCTTTGACAAACTCCTTCTGTAGCCTGGGTCTCACTCAAATTTAGAGGGTCTTGCTGAAACTTAACTCCTATTTCTGAGCTGCTTTGAGCTCCTTACTGCCAGATAAATTGTTTTTGACAAGTGCTAAAAAGGACCATGTTATTACCCCAGCTCAGGCCAAAGCATTTGGCAGCACAATGAAGGATTTTCAGCCCACTGGCCTGGCTTGCACAATTTGAGTGCAATTCAGTGTCTCCTGGCAGGATGCTCACAGTGTTGCCTGCCTGTGGATTTGTGCCAGCTGGAGGCTCCATTCCTGTAGAAGATGAAAGGGAGCCAGGTACCAAGTAGATGTTTTACCTCTGAAAGCCTCCTGCTGTGTTTGTTTTACTCAGAATGGTTTTTTTGTTAGGGTTTGTTTGCCTGCAGGACAGCATGACAATGGTAATCTCTTTGGGAATGATGCAGATGAGTTAATTATTAGTGACCCTCTGGAAATGGATCCCCAACTCTTTGGTAGCAAGATGGGCATGAGAGGCCTTTCAGAGAGCCAGCAATGGACAGCTCCTTACCAGCAACTCCCTGGCCCCAGAAAAGTATTGTTAGGCCTTGGAAAACCAAAGGGGAATCTCTTCAGGAATGAGGGTGGCAGCTGTCTCTGCAGCCCTCTGCCTGAATGAGGAAAATTTCAAATAAAACATCTGCAACAGAAAAATCTACTTTGAGCAATTTAAGATCATGTTGCACTCTGACTGCAGCAATAGTCAAAGGAGATATCCTGAAGAAGTAAAAGGACTTCTCTTACCACTCAGGAAATCTGAATAGACTAATTGGACAGATGCTGCTCTTGCAGACATTTTTTTCAGTTTCTGTACTACACTCACATGCTCCAAAGACACTGTGCACTCTGCAGGCAGGGACCCACGTGTCCCTGGGCTTTATCTAACATCTAACCTTGCTTTGATGCTATCTCAGAAGGGGAAGGTCAGGGAAAATTGCTATCTTTTCCCAGCAAATTGAGTAGATAACCAAAGTGCTGCAATACAATTTGGCAAAGGAGTCTCCTGTTTAAAGTCAGGCAGTGGGGTTGGCAGTGCTGCAAGGACATGAGCTCAGGAGGAGCCCTGGGCTGAGCAGCTCTGGGTGCCACAGAGCTCACAGCAGCCAAGGCTATGAGCCAGGCAGCTCAGGACAAACGAGAGGCGAGTGTCCCATTCTGCCCACTGGCTGTGAATCACTCACCAGTCTGTGAGTGGTCAGTGACCTTGGGCTCAGTGTGGCAGCCAAGGCAGAAATCCACCCAGGGTGCATGTCACACAGTAAGAGCTGTCACACCTAGAATCATGCACAGAACTGGCTTGGGAGGGACCACAAAGATACCTAGTTCCAAATCCCCTGCCATGGGCAGGGATGCCACTCACTGGATCACACTGAAGAATGGAGTGAAAAGGTGAAGAAAAGAACCTGCATCTTCCCCTCCATGATGAGCTGCTTCTTCCCAGCTCTCCCATCCACAAAGCAAACACACCCACAGGGCTCACTGCTGCACTCCAGGACTGTTTGTCTCTGGTCATTCTGGCCATCACATCACATACCAGGCGTCCCTCTCCTTCCTTGCATGACCTGGCACTGGTGGCATTGCCACACCGCTGACATAGCCCTGCCCCTGGCAGGGGACACCTGACACATGTCAGGCCACCAGCACACCAAGGGGCAAGCCCTACTTCTCCAGAGGCTCACCCTTTTTGAAAATCAATAAGGACACACAGTGTGACAAGGTATGGGGGAAGGTGCACTAACATCACTCCTGAAATGCCAAGTAATCAGGAGGAAGTGAAATGAAAATTGAGGATCTGGCTAGCTTTCCAGGGAAACTCAAAGGAGTTATACACATACATATACATATACAAAAATCAATTTGCATATGTTTATATGCATCTATGTAGAAGAAGAAGATGGCTTAAGAAAAGAATTTGCAAAATTTCCAATCTCATCTGCTGTGCTATTTCCACAGATAATGCGAGTGACTGATGTGGGGAGATTGCTGCACATCTATTTCCTATCTTAGACAGAGCTATTACTTAAGTAATCAATATTTAATCTCTATTAGGGAATGTAATTTTTAAACCTACTTTAAAAAGTGCATGTGCAGCACTTGATATAAATCACAGCCAGGCAAATCTGTGCTGGACTCAGAATCTTCTCCCATATTTTAAGGGAGGAACAAGCTTTTTTATGGGAAGAAGAGGAAGGAAAAGAACTCAAATATCTTTGATAGTTCTGACTATTTCAGGCAATGGAATGAGCCCAAAATAGCACAGGCTTGATTCATACCCTGATTTTTGCAAGGGTGGTAGAGCACATGGGGAAAGGCTCTCAGCATCTGTCCTGTGGGGAGTCAAAAACTGCAGCCAGAGCTGGCTGTAATGATCCCTCTCCTCTGCTCACAGAAAGGAGGCTTGGTCAGAGCTGAAACATCTTGCAGAAATATGTCAGCTCATAGTTGGAATTGCTTGGGACAGACTGACAGAGAGGAACTCAAATACTAAAGTCTGACGAGGAACATGGAGATTCAGAATTAATCTGTTCCCTGCCTAACTTGGGGTGATCCAGAAGAAAATGTTGGTCTGGGCCAAATAATGCAGAAATCTGAATCAGTTCTGGTCCGATCCTTCTTGTTTCTTATTCAAGTCATAGTTTCAAAGCAGTCCCAGCAGACCAAGTGACCAGCTTTGTGCAGCACCTCCAGCATTGAGCCTAAAATCCGGGAAAGGCTTTTTGTCCTCACTTTTATCCTTTGGATAAGGTGTGAACTTCCCTGCTCCTGTGTCTCAGTGGTTGCTGGTGGCCAATCTGGTCCCAGTTACACCAGTGTGAGTGCAGGGAGCTCCTCCCTGGTCCCCCACCACCCCAGCAGCCTCAAGGCAGCACAGGGACTCCCAGCCTATCCCTTTCAAAGATCATCTAGCAATATCAATTTTTATGCTAAAATGCCTCTTTTCATCCCTCAGAGCTATACAGAAGGGAATTCAGTAGGAACTAGATGGTGTAACTTCCTGAGATTTGAAGTGAAAGTTCTGCCAATTTTAAGAGTATTTGAGGAATCAAGAAAAAGGCAATGATGAACACAAAGGTGTGTGTCCAGCAGTGAAAGATGCCCAGCAGAGCAACTATCCTACCTTTTACAATGATACAAACTTGTGGCTGTTCTCCTGGAAATACACAGAGAATTGGGGCAAATGTGACAGCAAAGAGATGTTTTATTTGGATGTGACTTGGCTAAAGGTTTTGAGAACACATTTAGGCATTCGGCATGAAGAAAAGCATGGGTTGGGGGGCTGAGATTTATCAGGAATAAACACTGAGTCAACAGAACTTCATTATTTACTGCCACAGTTCAAGGCCAGAAGAATGCACCAGGCACACAAAGGACACGTTGGCTCAAGGCTGCTGAAAGTTAATGTTGTGCAATATTTCTGCAGATGTGGAGTAACAAACTATTCCAAAAGCCAATGCTCAGTTCAGCTGAGAGTGAAATCAGCAGAGAACAGCTTAGAGCAGCATCAGAAGGAAATATGTAGCCCAATCATGCTAAAAAATATATTTATGCCCTTGGTTTTCTTAGCCTCCAGGTCTCTGCTCTCATTCTCACCAAATCCATTGTGGCTTGCTCCTGGGCTCCCGTTTGGAGAGGATCTCAGCACTTTTCATAATTATCATTTAAAAAAAAAAGGCTCATTGTGACAGAGGGAATAATTTATTTCAGATCTTCTGTTCCTTACAGACAGGGCAGATGTGCCAGGGTTGGCTCTGGTTTATAAACAGCAGGGACACTGGTTTTTATTCTTCAGGGTGAGGTCATGTGTGAGGTAGTGGCTACTGTGGTCACCTTGTCTCCTGCTTGGAACTAAGAGAGTACCTTGAATTATTCCAAGACTGATGCTGTGTGCTGGCTGGTTTGGTCATCCTGAAGTGTCTGTCCAGCAATGGACCCAGAGGTTTCCATTGTGCCTGATCGAACCTCTGGAGTTCTCTCGTGTCTGAAAACAGCCCCCTCCAGGAGCTGCAGGGCAAAATGCAAGCAACACACAGCAAATGTACATGAAATAATTGATGCACAGGAAATGCTTCAAGCCTCTTTGCTTGTGGGAGTTTCTTTCTCAGATTTGTAGGAGTTTGCATTCTCTTTGAAAGGAAATCTTTTTGTCTTCCTGGGGATATTCTCAATAAGTAATGGATATGACTTTCTCTTTCTTTCTTTCTTTCTTTCTTTCTTTCTTTCTTTCTTTCTTTCTTTCTTTCTTTCTTTCTTTCTTTCTTTCTTTCTTTCTTTCTTTCTTTCTTTCTTTTCTTTCTTTCTTTCTTTCTTTTCTTTCTTTCTTTCTTTCTTTTCTCTCTTTCTCTCTTTCTCTCTTTCTCTCTTTCTCTCTTTCTCTCTTTCTCTCTTTCTCTCTTTCTTTCTTTCTTTTTCTTTTTTCTTTTCTTTCCCTGAAAAAAGGCAGTTTCACTTGTTTCCTCTCCTGGGAGAGGATCTGAGAATAAAACACTCCTTGACAGAACTTAGCCACTTTTAAAATGTTCTCCTGGAAATCTCAAGGATAGTGAGGATGATTCAGATTTAATAAAATGATGAAACACACTTGAATAAATCTGTGATAGTGAAAAACACTTGCAGGAGTCACAGAAGATGGATAGAACCCACAATCTCCACTTGTTCTTTAAATTTTTGAATATCAAAGAATTCTTCTGTGTTTGGCTTAAATTGAAGGCTTGTTCATATTTCATAAAAAAATGTTTGTCCTCACCTTCTTCAAGCAGTTTGTTTTAAATTCAGAGCTCTGTGACAGATGCTTTATTTATTTAAGTATCAAGATGGGTCTTGGCAACATCCCCTTCTACTAATGACAAGTATTTGTGAAATGGTTCAAACCATTGTGTATACACAGAGATACTGATTAATAGACACAGGACAGCAGAAGCAGGGCTTTTCCAGTCATGTCTGTACAGCAGTTTTGAGCTGAAGCTCTGATGTAGAGCCTTGCTCCAGAATTCACTGTTCCAGGCTTCTGCTCCAAACGGGGCTGTAAATTACCATTTCAATGGCTTAGCTTTAATTAACCATTTTCCCAAGTAAGATTCCAAATTGTAAAAGTGAAGGCTATGGGTATCAATTTCCATGTTTTGTAGTATTGTGCAACTCTCTGCCTACTTTTGTGGGGGTTTATTACATTTTCCAACTTTCCCTAATCCCAAATAAATGATCAATTTTTTTTTTCAGCCCTAACTCCTAAGTGACTCTCTCCAAACCCTGTGCAATACCCAATATGTTTTGTTCCCATTTGAGGGTTTACATTATTTCAAACAAAAAAGCGATCTCAGTGAAGTTGAAATGTATGGTTCTGGTTTCAGGGCTACCTCTCTCTGACATAAAACTACTAAGCCTTTATTGAAATATATATGATTCTACCATAAACGCCCCTTTTATAGAATGCACCTGGAGAATATAATGGAAAACATATTTGTTACTCTTATAAAACCAAGCAACTGTTCTGTAATAATATATAGTCCATTTGATATTTAAAAGGTCATAATTTTACACAAAGAAAAATGCAGGCAGGGTAAAAAGTAACATTAAAAAATGTAGCTGCACATCTCACACATCTGCTTTTGTATAAGGCTGACAAGAGCATCTGACTCCGTGCAGCTCTCTCTAATCACAGACAGACCAAAAGGACATCTCTGTACCTCACTGCCCTCACATTCAGCATCTCCCAGCCCGTAACAATTTCATCTCCCAGTCCCTTGGGAGATAAGAACATGATTCCCGTTTTTTCCTTTTCGGTGGGGAGAACTGAAGTGTGGGATGGATAAACACATTTCCAAATGCCACACAGGAGGCCTGCAGGAGAGCTGGAGCAGACCCAGGTTTGCCAAGAGTAAGATCAAGTTCAAAGAGCCTTGTCTGAATGGTTGCTCATAACATGAGTTAGGAGCCCCAGGAGAGCACGAGCTACCTGACAGTGCAGGAGTGTGAACCACTCCAGAGAGGAATACAAACTTCTGTGCCTGGAAAGCAAAGCTCAACAGCTGTAACAGCTCTCAGGGCCCTGGGATCAACTCCTGGTCAGGGATGTGCAGCACCAGCAAGGACAAAGGTCTAAAGTATCACCCTTCCTTCCAGTCAAACTCTGCAGGGAATCACAACAACCTCTGAGATTTCCCTCACCTAATTTACACTTAGAGAAATGGAGACTCTATATGTGCTTTAAGTACTGAGAGACCTCCCTGCTCCATTGAGCCATTCCAGAAGTTGAAGGAGGCTTACAAAAAAGGAGAGTGGCAGTGATAGGACAAGGGGAAATAGTTTCGAACTAAAATGAGGGAGATTTAAATTATCTTTTAGAGTGAAATGCCTTCCTCAAAGGGTGGTGGGGCACTGAAACTGTTTGCCCAGAGAAGCAGCAGATGCCCCATTCTTGGAAATGTTTGAGGCCTGGTTGGATGGAGCTTGGAATAACCTGATCTTGTGGGTGGCCCACGGCAGGGTGGTTGAAACCACCTTTGGTGACCTTTATGGTCCCTTCCAACCCGAGTTTTCCGTTGGTTCTGTATATGACAGCTCTTACTGGATGACATGCACCCTTCCTTTTAAAACCTGATTTTATTAAGGTTAATGGTAAATTCCCACCAATGAGCTCAGACTCACCCTAATGGCTTAGGGGATAAAAAAATTGAAGGATTCTGGAGGCACAATAATTAGTATTGAGAAGAGGGTGCTGTTAAGCTTTTGGAGAAGACTGGTGCCCTTGGTGTTCTTGTTCTATTTCTCAGTGAATTCATGTGAAAAATGTCATTATTCCTTTCTATCTCTCTCTCTTTTTGCTTTTTTTTACTGAACTTTGGCTGTGCTTTTGTGTCACACCAAACACAATTCCTGCTCCTAAGAAATTCAGTCTGGCCACAAGTATTGTTTACTTAGACCAAAGCCTGTGTGTGTAGGTGATATAATCAACTCTCCACAAAAGCACAACATTGCTGGGGAAAGGATGGTTGTTTTTCATGAGATATAGGTTGCAAGTTGAGGGCAAAATGTGGAGAATTTCCTCTCCCCTGTTCCATTTAGTACTAATAATGAACTTGGCTTAACAAGGAAGAAATTGGTCCTTTTTCATTCTGATCATCTTTGTTTTTTTCTTTTCTTTTTAATTTTGTAAAAATTTTTCAGTGACTTACACTTTAAGGAGTTTTTTGCTTCACTGCTTATGATTACAGAAGTGTGATGAACAACAATTTGTAATAGGCAGCAACTTCCATTAGCCATCAAATACGCTGAGGCTCCTTGCAACTTTTACGGAAAAAAAATGTTTTCCTTCAATACAAACACTTCCTTTCCTTGAAGGAAACAAAAAACAACTCCAGAGCTGAGCTGTGCAGCAAATGATGTCTCCAGAAGCTGAGGGCTCCACGATGCCAATCCTGATGGGGACCCCACAGCCCTTGCTCCCTGCCTGGCTCTGTCTGTGCTGGGAGATTCCCCTGCTCAGGTCCTGCTCTGATGGGCTCATCCCTCCAGCTGCTCTTCATTTTCCTTCCCTCTCAATGTCAGTTTATCTCCCCCCTTCAAATCTCTGCCCCTTCCTTTGTTTTTCCTTTCAACTAATCCCTTCCTGCTTTTCCCCTGGCCCCTTCTGTGCTACATACACACACACTTTTCTATCCAGGGAAGTTAATTTAGATTAGGGGAAGGGATAGATTTAAGAAAGAATAGTTCTCCCTTAAAAACTGCACACAGAGATGCCCTAATTCTGGAATAAAAGCATTTTCAAATGAACACAATTCTTTGTATGCAGCAAATTAAACCAATTCATTTTGAAATCCTTCTGCTAGGATTGCAAGTGCTCATCTGATCATGCACAAATTTAATTGGGAACATCTCCCCATGCCAAATTTGCCATAAAGACAAGATCCTGTTCCACTCCCAGGCTTGCACAGATACCCCTCCAAACCATTCAAAGAAAGCAATACATCTGCCTCCCAGCCATCCATGAAGAAATCAGGGAGCTAACATAATATTTGCAAGCCAAACTCTGCTCACTCTTCTGTAGTATTTGTCTGTTTAGACTGCAAACTCTGGGGTGAGAAAAGTTTCTCTCTCTGTTTTTTATGTGGTGCCTGGCACAGAGAGATCCCAGCCTTCATTGTCAGGCCATGGCACAGCAAACAAAGAATTCAGAAAAAAAAGGGTTGTGCTTTCACAAGTGCCTCCCTGTCCCAGGCAAACTGAACTCTCTGTGACATCTGTGGGACAGCAGTTTTCACCCCACCTGACTTTAGGAACTAAACTTAGCCAGCTGTTCCCAGAGGCCTTGATCACAGAAATGTGGGAGAAATGGGCTCCCCTAGAGATATGAGAGAAACTGTTCAGAGCAGAAACCAAAAATCTCCTCCCCAGCAAGCCTGAGAGCCACAGGATTGATCTTGCCTCAGTTTAGTGCCTCAGGTCTCCAAATACACCCACAGGCACTTTCCCCTGACACAAAGGAAATTTTATGGAAAAAAAAGAGGAAGAATGCAACGAATAGAAAAGGGGTGAGAAGAGAACATGTCTCAAATTTAAATGGAGCAAAATCATGAAAGCAAAGGTTAATATCCAGCTGGACTAGCCAAGTCTCCAGGCAGTGAGTAGCTCCATATACTCATGCGCCCAGTGAGTGGCCACTCCATTTATATTTGGGATGCTTTGGACTTCCGAGCCCAAAACTACAACTTAGTGCACCAGCAGAAAACCCAGTGCAACACTGGGCACTCCTGCAGAGAGCTCCCAGCCCCAGCGTCCCACTGCCCTGTGAGACCTTGGATTAACTCCTGAGTCCAGTATCTGATGCTTCAAAGGATTGAAGCTGCCCAGTTGTGCTGGTTCAGCTGCCCACGTGTTTTGAATGAGGAGCCACAGAAAATAGGTACTTGACTATAAAAACAGGCCAAGTCACCCATGAATTCTTCCATGCTCACTCACTGTTCTGCTGCTTGCACTGAGACAAAATGTGTCAATCAAGGCCAGAACTGACACCCATCAACTGAAGGCTTCCCTTGTGGTGGTGATGACTGTGTCCATGGTGCCTGAACAGCTCTGGAAGATAAAGGACACAGGACATAGAACATAGGACATAGGACAAAGCCCAGCCTCTGAGGTAATGGCATTGGAACAACTCTTTGGCTTTGGCAGCAATCTGGGATAAGGATCCCTGACATTAAGATTTGCAGCTAACAGAGTTTTGCTGTGTATCTGATTGCCTATCTGTAGATGACATTTGCTACTTGCTGTGCAGAAGAGCCCCACACAAACAGCAGCATCTTTTCTTACCTCTGCCAATCTCTGCCATGGGACATGGGTTACATCCTGCTTCATAATTACTCTCCAGCTCACAAGAACACTTCTAAGCCTGCAAAGCTGGCTGCAAAGCTGGCCAGACCTCTCTTTACCATTGGGAAATCCACTGAAGTTCCAGATTTAATGGGAGAGACAGGAAATTACCTGTAGCATCAACAACCATTGACATCAATTTCAGCTGAAAGGGAACACCAGCAGACGAATACTCGTGCAAGCTCATTTCCTTCCCACAGCTGCTGCAGTCCCCAGTTCAGCTGAACTGTGGTGGGCTGTGGTGGGACATGTTGGTCACATCTATGCTGTAAAGTAAACAAGAGCACGGCATGGTTTGTATTCTTGTCCTAGACCAATTATATTTTGGTCCAGGCATAGCGACCGGTGCCGGGGAGAGGATGTCAGCTGGGTTTCTCCAGGGTTTCTTGGGAATGATGGCTCCTCAGCAGCCCAAGCTATCCCAGAGGTCCTACAAAACCACATGTCCCTCTTGTCTCTTGCACTCACTCTTCAGCTTTCTGAACCATCCCAATCTCTTACAGCACATTGTCAATGTCACCCACAAGCTCATGCACAAATTATTGTGCTGGTGGTGCCAAGTGAGATTCTGATCTCTGAGTCTCAGAACTCAGTCCTAAAATGCAATGGATGTGCCCTGAGAGAAAAACAAAGCAATATCTTCCTGAAAAGGTCCAGCAACAATCCACACATGTTTAGGAACAGGCCTGTGGCTGCCCACCACCCAGGGGCTCTATATCTCCTGCAATTATTGGTCCAGAGAAAGGTGTCCCTGCCCATGACAGAGAGTTGGAAT
This sequence comes from Sialia sialis, assembly GCA_009812075.1. Lineage (NCBI taxonomy): Eukaryota > Metazoa > Chordata > Aves > Passeriformes > Turdidae > Sialia > Sialia sialis. The sequence goes on from VRYO01002355.1 coordinate 34,035,765, forward strand.
AAGATGACCTTTAAGATTCCTTACAACCCAGACCAGTCTGGGATTCTGTGATTCTATGAAGATAGGTGCCTCTGTGAGCAGTTGAGATGCAGGTGTCAAATGGCCAGTCCAAACTGCTATTGCCAGTCCAGGATTGCTAAGGCTTGAGGCATTAAGAAATCACACCAAGTTCATCCATCTATAAATTGACCATCCATTAATTTTGTTCTTTAAGGAGATTCCATATGAGAAAACAAACCTGGAAGGGTCAGAAACCTCAGGCAGTTATGTTCCAGCTAAGGGAGTTGTGAGGGTTTCCTCACCTCTGGCTATGAAGACAATGAACTGCAGAAATCCTTCCTCATACAATAGATACTGGGATCTCTTGTGCTTGGCCAAAAGAAGCCCACAGATGTCCACTGCTGGCTTTTCTCTTGGTCTAGGCCCTCATAAAGCTTCCACAGATGTTTGCCTTGGGGTGGAAGACTCTTCTCAAGCAGCTTAGTGCGAGTAGCCCCTGCAGCATGCTGCTTTGCTGAACTGGCAGAAAGCTTCCCTGGATATTTTTGTAATTTGGAGACTGATTTTCTCATGAATTGAAATAAATGACTGAACTTATTTATGTTATGCCATGGAGGGGGATAAAGCCATCTATGCAGTTTCTCCTGCTCTGTTACATATACATGCACCAAATGGGTGCGTTGGAAAATCCCCCCTGGAGCCAGAGCTATAAAGTCAGCAGTTAATCTCAGGGGACTAATCTTGAGCCAGAGGCAGCCAGCAGCACCTCCACATGTGCTGGCATCAGGGGACCAGAGAAGGAGACACTGCTGCCATAGGGACTCTGAGCTGCTGGGGGATTAGCAGGTCCCATGCCAGACTGGAGCTGCGTGGAAATCAGGTGCATTTTATTGCTGAACATATTTGAGGAGCCAGGGAAAAAAAAAAAAAAAAATCACAATGCTGCTTCTGCTTTCCATGGCATTGTCTGCTTCATCTCCCCAGAACAGCTCAGTGGTCTCAGGGTCTTTCCTGTCGCTGTCCCCATCAGCAGCGAGTGTTTTCTGTTGGGAAGGAGAAAGAAATGAGAGAGGCTGCTTTGAGGAGGGGAGAGGTCAGTCATTTAAGGCTTGTTCTTAATCCCTTTTCTGCTGCAGACTTCCTGTGTGTCTGTAAAAGCAGATCTAACCAGAGCCATGGCATCTCTAATATTATCCTTTAGCAGGTGATGTCTCAGCTGCTCCTCCATGAGCCAAGTGAGACCAATCAAATCTTCTGTGCCTGCAGTGGGAAAGGCAAAAGTAAAGGCATCCCACTTTTCAAAGTATTTCTGCATATGCTTTTTCCTCCCGTATTTCAAGTAGAAAGACATTTTAAAAGAAGCTTTGTTTTCACATTTTAAAAATCTTCCTTTTATTTTCTTTCCCAGAAGGTTTAAGTGAGCAGCAGTTTTCTCTAAGGGTTCAGAATTTTATTTTTTTTTCAGCAGTAGATGGAGTAGGGTGAGGGAATAATGAGCATAAAAATGTGAATTAGAAAGGGAGGAAGGAAGAAAAGAAAGAAGAAAAGGAATTTAAAATTAATTCATTTAAAAATGGCTTTTCAACAATCTTACCTTTCTGGTAAAAATTAAAAGGTAATTGCAAATTCTTTTTCTGCAAAATATTTTCCTATTGATGAATCACATCTTAAGTATTCTTGCAGTCAAAAATATTTGCTTTCATCCTTATTTATTTCAGCATTAAATGAAAGCAAGCTGAGATGTGGGAAATTGCTTTGATGGAAGGCATTTTCTGAAATCTGTGTATTGCTTAAATTCCATTCCAGATCTGTTTTAGGCTTACCCAAACTGAAGGAAACCTGCAAAGTATTTGAATTTCACCCATCACTGCTGTTAATCCCTCTTTTCTTCCTGTCACAAAAGAAGAAAGGTTTCATCTGTGTCCCTGGGAGGCATCAGAAGGATGAAGCCTCTCCTCACCCCACATTTAATTTTTTTGAGAGGATTCAGCTTCCAGGATGCTTCAGGTATTGCTGGCTGGACTGTGCAAAGGACTCTTCCCCTCCAACTACAGGCAGCATCTGTGCTGGTGATAACCTGTGATTTGAGATGAGAATTTCACTCTGTGTCAGCAGGACACAGGTGCTGATCCTCCACCCAAGGCAGACCTGGCGCCACAGATACAGAGGTGTGAGCAGGACCAGTGCTCAGGGTTGTCTTGCACTCACCAGACCAGACCAGGGAGGTATCTCTGCCTTCAATAGCCTTTAAATGATTCTCCTTCCACGATTGTATGTGGTAGCCCTATGGCAAAGAGCTCCCCCTCTAACTACACACTGGGGAAAATGGCTCTTCTTTTGTTTCTTTTTTTCCTCTGAGCTTGCCACTAACAAGTTTCATCTGATGTCCCCTGGCTCTTGCATTAGAAAAGACAGCAAACAGTCATCTTCTATTCATATTTTCCAGCCTTGCGATCTCTATCATATCCCTTTCAGTGGTGTCTTTCCCAGCCTGGGGAATCAGAGTCCATTTAATTGCACTCCTAGTCTGTTTGAGAATTGAATTAATCTGTTTAATTATCTGTTTAGTCTATTCTTAATCTATTGTTAGGGTTTGATGGCCTGGAGCCACCCTGTTGTCTGGTCTGTGCTAGACTGCTTTATAGGGCCCACCAAGAAGGAGAACCTCTGGACATGAGCTCAGCAGAGGCTGGATCCATCTCATGGCCTCCTGGACACCAAAGCCCACCCTGAACTACTCTTGGAGCATGACAGTCTCACTCATTAATTTGACAGGCAAGCTAAAATGGTTATTTTCCTTATTCAGTCTGATAACAGCAATGCCAAAAATGCCGAGCCTGGGCCCATGAACACCTCTGCCCCAGTAAAAAGCAGCGCTCAGTGAGGGGATGAGCCCTTCAGCAGAGCAGGGAGCAGACACAAGCAGGACACTCTTCCATCCCTCTGTGTCTTCACCCTTTGGGATTTGCCCCAACCTTGCGTATCCATCAATGTCCTGTGACCTTATGAGTGACTCTGGTGCAGAGGTGACTCCTCACTGGTGGGGTGCTCCGAGCCTGCCCACACTGCCCTGCCCCAGCCCACACTGCTAATTGTTTTTCCTCACTGCTTTTCCTTCCTATCTCTAATTAATTCAGTCCCGCTCATTTACGATCACACGAAGTGACGCCGACAATGAGCAGCAGAGGAGAGCCTCGCTGAGCAGAGGAGGAGGGCTCAGCATCTGGCAGAAGCTTTGCAGGACCAAGCCTCTAAGTGGCTGCAATTCAGCGACAATTTAGCTTATTTGACCTGCAAAATGTATCCCTGGAAGGCGTGCTTGCAGCTGTCTCATGCACACCTCAACATCAAAAACTGCTTGTGCCTTCTTTTCATCTGCACCAGATGGTAGCTGTGACACCAGGGGCCTGTCTTTTTTTCCGTGCCATCCACACAAGGCTTGACAGAGTGAAGAAGAAAGGTACTTCTACCTTGGATAGACCTGCCAAACGTGCCCTGAAGACCCCACACCCTGCGTCTGCTAATTGCACCAACGTTGTCTTGCAGCATAAACCACTCCAGCTCTCTGTTTTCTTTCAAAGAGTATTTGTTTTACAGCTGACATGTTTATATATGTTAACTGTTTGCTATAGATATCTGTCAGCTTCAACTGGCAAAACCAAAAAAAAAAAGGAAAAAAAAAAAAAAAGAAAATGAGGGGTTGGCTCTAAGCCAGAGGTATGTTTCTTAAAAGCACTTTGCTTTTTGTCACATGGTTTTGCATAGAAAGAGAAATGAGAGAGAGTGGACTGGCAGAGGATATTGTGCTTAAAATACTGTGAAATAATTTCATACAAAAAATGTACTCTACTTTTCAGATATTAGCCCAAGAACCATAAAAAGTTATTTTATAGTCTTAGAAATGATACACAAACATTGGTATACTGTTTGTCATAAAAACTGCTCTAAGGAGGGAATCGTGCATTATGCTTTTCAAAATATGACATTTATGAGCTGTCTCTGATTGTTACCAGAATGTTTTTTAATGAAAGAGAAAATGTGTGTCTGTGTGTTCGTGTGTGTGTGTGTTTGTGTGTACATACAATAAGAGGATGTGTCACTGAGAAAGAGACAACTACTAAAAAATGTTCTTTACTCAGCCCAGAGGTTTTCATCTTTCTCCCTTTCAAAGAACAAAGACTACAACCCCTCCTGCCAGTAAGAGGAAAGGCAGAAGTGTCCATTTTTTCAAACTTGGAGAGAAATTAGCAACACTTCCTGAGATTTTTTCCTTCCTTGCTTTCCTCTCAAATGAGAATATGAGCTACTGTAGTGCATAATCCTCTTCCCTTTGAAATAAAACCACAACACTTAAGGATGAAGGTGGAGGGACACAAATCTGTCGCCAGGCCAACGATACTGGCTCAGATTTCTGTTATATGTTTAAAAAGGTCTTAAACTGGAATTACATTATGCTTATGCCTTCTGCCAGTCCTTACACCCAGTGCCTAACTGCTCCTGGTTGATGAGATTCACTGTCTCCTGGGCACTTTTTACACTGTGAGATGAACAGCGCTGTCATGATGACACATTTTTTTCTGCTGGACTGTTTCTCCACCTTCCCTGCCCAAAAGCAGGGTGGGAAGTGAGACAGTGACTCATCCTATACACTCTTGCTTTGAAGAGTGCCTGAAGTTTTCCCAAAGAGGCAGTCTTTGTGTCTTTGAGAGTTAAGTCGTTTTCCATAATTTTCTGGAATTTCAGGTATTTTGTATTTTAGCGCATGGGACTGCTCCTCAAAGGGCAGAAAGCCACCAAATCTTTCCAGATAGGTTGTGTTTTCCTTCATTTATGATTAGGGCAGGGCTGAGCCCAAGCTAATGACCCCGCATGAGACACAACTTAATGCTGCTTGGGCACAGAACCATATTCTTGCAACCTTGCACTATCTGACCCATTAGCAGTGGGTACTTGAGCTGAAATTGGACCTGTTTAGAAGAAAGGATGCAAGACTTGTTGCCTGCAGTTATGGAGTGAGGGGTCCTGATGCCTGGGATCTGTTTGTGTCTGTTACTTGCAGCTCAGTGATTTATTAGCAGGACTCTGGACACAGACCATACTGGGCAACCCCTTCTTAGATCTTGGGCTTCAGAGAGCAGGGAAGGCAGACAGACTGTTTGCAAGGGAATCAAAAGCACTTTGAGTCTTAACTGCTGCCTGAGTCATCTCACAAAAGGCATACAGTACAGCAAACTGCTGCCCTGCAGACAAATTTCATACAAAATGACTGCATAAAGCACCAATGTTTATACACGAGGCTGATGTGGGTTGAAGGGCTGTTTGAAATGGCTCTGGATAGTTATGTAATTATTTGAGAACAGTAGAGCATAATAAGTTAATATAAACATTGAAGAAGACAGTATGAGTTCACTGGATGCTTACGTGAATCTGTCATCTTTCTTACAAATGCCTTTCTTCAAATATAAACCATGTACTTTGTGGCTAAGAAATCATAGGTGCCCAGTTACGTTTGGTTGGGAAGCAGGGAGATGGATGGGCAACGGGAAAATAACTTATCTCCATCTGGAAGGGCTGCTGGGCATTTTGTGTTTGGCAGCTCTTTGGATAATGCCTTGATGTGCAGCTGATTGGGTACCACGTTTAGCTCCTAGTTAATCCTAGAATGTAGGACGAGCTCCACAAGAGTGTGTGGAAATAATTAGTATGTGAGACAGAAGGTGATACCAGAGGTTGTGTGGCTGGGTGAACCACGTAGACTTCATAAGCATCATCAAGGATGTAAAACAGGCAGTGCCTCCTCATAGGTGACTGGTGGCAGGGCTGCTCTAGTAATTTATGTGACAAGTAAGTTGCTTTTTCCATTTAATATGGTATTAACCAGAAGGGCAGAAATTATGATGTGAAATGTCTTGGAAAGATAATAACTAAGAATGATAATCTCGTGGTTAGTGCATCTGACTGCCTTCCCAGAGAGGCTTCCTTTTTAACATGACTTATTTCTGATAAAATATCCACTCTCTCACTGGTCTATTTCTCCATTTGGAGTATGTAAGGATATATTCTAAAAACATGGTGCTTTTCTTACTGTTTTCTATTTAGATTGGAAGTTCTTCAGGGAGAAGCTTTGTGCTATCACAGCACCTGACACATGGAGACACATGTTTCACAGGAAGCCCCTGCCTTCAAAAGATCACATTCTCAAATTTTCTTTCTCCCTCTCCCTAGATGAAATCAGGTTTTTTATGCAAAATGTGAGTAATTCATCTGAAAAAAAAAGAAGTGCTGTTTATTTTTTCCCCTCAAAGGGAGGCCCCTTATTTTTGACTGCATGATATACTATGTGTGAATGGGAGCCTGGCATCCAACAAATCAAACGGATATGGTTTAAATAATGATTACAGTAGTACAGCTTCTCCTTTCTTCAAAATCAAGTACACTATAATCCAATGCTGGTGTAATTCCTCACAGGTCTGAAAGTATGTGACAGCTGACATACACCACTGAGCACAAATAAGGCACAGTCAGGATCTCTTCCTGGAAAAATTGACTTAGAATTGGTATTTTCTGGACCAGAGCTTGCATTTTTCAGTAAGTTTATCTTTCTTCAACAACAAATGAAACAGAGATGCTGGAAGAATGTAAGAACACAAGGAAGGAAAATGTGGTAGTTTCAAGCCTGATAATACTTTTTTTTTGTTGTTCTTATTTTTCTTTCGTTATTGCACAGTGTATCTCCCTCTGCGAAGCAAGGAAAGATGAGAAGAGTGGTGTCTGCATCAGCAAGCTGCTGGTATGTGTAAAAGTGAAATGTGAGGCTGGGAATCAGGATTAAAATCCACTTTGGCCATTGCTGATTTGTTGTCACTGAAATTCAGTGTCACTGTAACCTTACATCATTAGGAAGAGCTGCAGCATTCCTGAGAAAAGTCACAGCAGCTATCCCACCTAGGAGAAACTGTCCAGAGTAGAACCACAGAGTCACAGAATTGACATTAAAGATCATCTCCTTCCAACCCCCATGCCAGGGGCAGGGACCCCTTCCACTAAATCAGGCAGCTCAGAGCTCCAGCCAGCCTGGTTTGGAGCACTGTCAAGGATGGGGCATCCACAGCTTCCCTGTCTAGGAACCAGCTTGTCTTGTAGCCATATCTGGAGGTTTCCAGGTTCTTCCATACATCACTGAGTTGCTGTTTCCAGAGCTCTAAGCTCCACCTGACACCCAGCAGCAATGCCAAGGCTGCCTTCCCAGTCTGCATCACAGAGGGAAGCTCAGAGTCTTTCCAAGCAAAAATGGTCTTGACATGACTTCACAGTACAAAAAAGTTCAAAAGGTTTTGTTTTCACTCCAAGGCAGATCCAAAACACATTTTGAAACTTTGAAAATCATTGTAAAATGGATTCACTGTCCTCCTGCCAGCTACAGTCAGCTGGTTGGGCTGCAGTAAAAAAGAGCTGAGTTGCTGTAAAACACCCAAAACAGAGGAGAGCACAATTTTGTTTACAGTGACCCAGACTTCTAAAACTCTTCATGAAATGAAAACCCACTAAGGACTGTTCTCAATTAATGGGACATTTGTGAGCACAACCACACGTAGATAAGTTGGGGTTGGTCCTAGTCCACACTGTAAGGGGGCAGCTGCTTTGAATTCTGGTACATTAAAGTGGCTGAAGGCAGAACTGGACCTGCTGAGAATGGCAGTGCAAAGATCCTGCCATGCATTTGGCACAAAGCCATACAGACTGCTGCAAACCATTTGGGAAGCTCAAGGGGTGAGGTTTGGCCCTGGAGGAGTCTTGTCCTCCTCCTGCCAGGGCATGGGAATTCATTTTGCCTTTTGCAGACCAGCCCGCTGCAATAGGACAAGCACCTTTGTCCTAGTCATGCATTTCCAAGAGGATGTCCTCATGATGACATCTGGAAGTAGTCTCTCCTCAAGGTTTGGCTTGGGTTTTCTTTTAATATTTCAGTATCTTCATCCTCCTGTCTGTGATGTTGGTGCTTCACAGTCCCCTCTCTTCAAACTGGGAACTGAACATGAAATTTAGGGAAGAATTTACTCCCATCACACTTACAGTAGTTGTAATATGTTGGGAGATTTCTCAGTACATTTCTCAAGGCTTAAACCAGTATTATTGAGAGCTATGTAAATCCCTGAGAACAGAGCTGATGATTCTGTTGGAATGGGGAGCCTTATCCTTATTTTAACACAGGTTTCTAAAACAAAGACAGCCATATGCTTAGAGCTGAATGAGGCTGTTGTTATCCAGAAAGAAACCTTCTTTCCAAGGCTTACACCATGTTTTCTTAAATTTTCGAAGGACAAAACCCAGCGATTTTAATGAACCTAACTCAATAATTCCTAATCCTTAAATTAAACACTAACAGTGAAGCTCAAAAACTGGCCTCCCAAGTTTCAAAACACAAATCATGACCAGAACCCATTGGTAAACATTCCTGAAAATAAGTTTTGTTTTGTTTTCCCCCTCATGCTCTGCTGAACCTTGGAAAAACTAACTCACTCCTAATATTAATCCTAGTATAAACAGATTAGGAGCTCCCCTTCCCCCTGCTCTGCAAAAAATAATGCCTGTGAAAAGACATTTTTTTTCATCAATGAAACCTGAACATTTGTCTATTTTATGGACACCTTAAAAGCAAATTCTTATTTTCTTATTTTGAAGCCTGAGACAAAAGTTTAATGTGTTATAAGAAAGGTGATAATTTTTTGCACCCATTTGATTAACAGAATTTGTGGCTTTATCAGAGAGAGCAGATCCAGCCCTTTTCCTCCTTAAATGAGGGTGTGCCAAGCATCCAGTTGGAGATATCTCCCTGTTCCTTTCCCAGCAGCAGTGTGACACAACCCATTAGTGGCTGAACGAATGCTGGGGAAGAATGTTTTCAGCCAGACATCTGAGCCATGGTTTGATTCCTCACAATTCATTCACTTTGAGCTGTTATTTCAGCAGCTCCATGGGCTCTACATCTGGCATTTTTTTCTCTGCTCTCCTGCCCTTGAGGCAACACAAATGGGAATGGAAAGTAGTTTTCATCCTTGCAGATCTTGTACCAAAATCTCAGTGATGCACAAGGGACCCACCCTAACACATAGTGATTCCTGTGGCTTTAGTGCCTGTGATTCCCCTGGCTTGGTGTATTTACCCAAGGTATAAGGTGAGGCACTATCCAGGGAAATCAGAAAATGACTTTATCACACTGAAAACTGTTGGAGAAAGTTTCCCTGGAGAAGCTCTGCTCTGCCTGTGCTGATCAGACAGCCCCCAGTAAGATAATTCACCTCCCTGCATTGCACATGACTTACAAATCTCAGATAACAGCATGTGCTCCAGATTTACAGCCAAAAATGGACATCTTGGGGTATGGAGAACTGCAGTTTATGAACATTTGGTTTTATGTTGGGTCAGACAGAGTTAAAGACAATCTTGGAGCATAGATTGGGCCATCTGTTATCAAGGGAATGGCTGATCAGAAAGTGTTTGTACTTTAACACTTCAGGCTCAACTCCTGCAAATGCCAAAGCTTGGAATTGACTTTATTTCTGCATGTAGATGTTCACAGATACAAACTCTGTAAGCTGGGTGTCTTTGAATTAGGAAGGTGGCTGGGCAAGGCAAGGTGCTGCGGCAGAAGAAAGAAGAAAACAAACAAGGAGAAAGCAAAAAGAGAAAAATATAAAAATCAAATAAAAACAGATAAAATAGATAGAAAGATGGAAAGATATCCATTGTAAGGGAAAAATCTGCCAAGATATTAGAAGTTCTGACAGATTCTAGGGGTGCCAGACCATTCCCCAGGCCTTTATTCATGGGTCTCACCTCCTTCTCCTGTATCCATGTTCTGGGCACAGTGACACCATTTGCAGAAGAACAACTCAGTGTGCTGCAATCTGACAGGGATTAATCATTTCCTCAGTGCATAAAAGGTAGTTCCTTCAGAGTTATGGCATCAAGTATAAAATCCTTAGCTCACATGGCCTCTGAGGGAGAACTCGTAACCCTCTGCTCTGCTGCAGTGCTTGAAGGTCAAGCAGCTTAAAATGCTTTTGGAAAGAAGCTGAGGGTTGTTATGCCAGTACAGTTATGAGGAGGCAGCAGGGACCAGAGAATAAACAGCTAATTTCAAGAAGTATCCCAACACAGGTGCCATTACTATTCCAATGGGTATATTCTCCAAGCAGCTTTTCTGCTGGAGAGCCAAGTACCAGGAATCAGCCTTCAAAAACCTTCCCCTCCCTGCACGGCCTTATTCTGACTCCCTCCATGTGATTTTTTCCTTTTCCTGCACAGTTTTGTGCTCATCAAGAATATATGCTCAAGTTTCTTAGTATGTTTCAGCATCCTCATCAGCAGAGGTGGCTCTCAATCACACTTATTCTCTAATGCTAACAACAACTGCCCCACAATTTTACATAGTTTTACCCTTGCCTTTACCCTTGCTAAATATTATGGCCTGTTGAACTGCCTTCTCCATGTAATGCTGCAGATTTTTAAGTGTTGCACAACAGCAGTGACTGATGAAATTACCAATCAGCCTCAATAAATCATACTGTGACAAACAGCATTACTAATGGCATGCTAATCCCTCTGTGTTGCCTTTACAAAATCTCATAAAGGAGCTCTCAGTTCTTCTCCAGATCACCACTAGATGCACAGAAGTCACTTTGATGTGATCCATGGCATGATCCAAAGCAGGGAGAAGCTGTTCATTGCTTGCTCTTTACTTAAAAGGAGTTAGAATCATGCTTGAATCTCTTGGGATGTGTAAAGTAGTGGTCACATGCCTGGCAGCGATGCAGAAAATGTGCAGTAAATGGCAGAAGCAATTTTCAAGCAGAAAATGATATAACAATCTCAATGGATTCCCTTTTCTATGCACCATAAAGGGGTGGTGGGTGGGAGCTGAGCAGAGCTGAGCTTTCTGACAGAGGGAGAGCAGCAAAGTATGGACATTTGACAAATTAAAGAGATATTTATTACTTTAATATCTTAAAAATGTCTTTTAGCCTCCTCTTTTCTGTTATCACAAAAATATAAATTAGCTTGGATTTACATTTCTGGTGAACCCTGGAAAGTGTGAGTATCCTAAAGTGATTTTATTGTTTAGACCTTGCCTCCCTGCACTGCTCTTATCAAACACTGGTGATTAGAGGTTTGTAGGGGTTTTATCAGCAAGGTAGGCACCTCAGGGGGGCTGCTTTCCTCAGTCTGGAGACTCATTTCTCTACACTGGCCACAGTCCTGCTCAGCCTCCTAATTCAGCATCCTAAATAACCTCCTGAAGAGGCTTGCTTTCCACCATTGGCATAAAATCCTAATTTTTGTATCCAAATTGGGCAGCTCTGACCAGTGATGCAAACATCTCCTTACATGATCCTAGATCTGGAGCAGCTCCATAACTAGAAGGTATTTATGCACACAAGCCTGGGTAGCTGTCTACGATTTTTATGTTCCATCAGAACACTCATGGAATTTGTGATGTCCCCATTAAATGCTCATGCTACTGATTTTCTGGGGGTCAGGACAGGAGTCCTGTCACAGCAAATCACCCTCCCCTCCTTGTCTGCAGACTCAGCTGCATGCTCAGCTTTGGGCTGATACCAATAAAATATACCAGGCATTTCTAAAACAGATTAAATTAGACTAAACTTAGACTGTGTGATGTCTAGTGAATCTCAGTTTGGTGGGATGTGCAATGAGAGTGCTACAGCCAAAGATTAATAACAAACCCTGTGTCAGCTGCATGGATGCTGTAATGAACCTCATGGAAATCCAGGAACTCTCACTGCCCTGCAGACCCCTGTGCATCCCCATGCTTTGACACAAAGACATTTTAATTGAGGTCACCCTCAGCACAGCCACAGATCATTGAATATATAACAACCATTGTGACTGTGTGTGTGTACATGAAAGGAAGCTCAAACTTTTGGACAATTAGAGCCTAAAATGCCCTGATTGTGGTGTTCTCAGCCAGCCAGCCCTCTGGCTCCTCTCTGTCCATCTCAGACGCTGATGACTCTCTCAGGTACAGTAATTTCACAATTATAAGCCGCACCTGATTATAAGCCGCACCTC
>VRYO01002355.1:34048160-34116013 GCA_009812075.1 Sialia sialis
GCTTATAATCGTGAAATTACTCCTGTCAAATGGTACCAAAAACCATGGGGTGTCTGCTCTGGGACCCTCATCTCACTGGGACTTGAGGATGAGGAAGGAGATATCTGCCTTGGAAGGCAACCCAAAAATGAGATAAAGTGGCTGTGATTGTCCCCAGACTTTGCACTAAGTTTAGATCAAAGACAGATGGTGACAGTGTCTCACTTTGCTTGCTAGGCTTGTGGTTAAAGGCTTCCCAGGAGGATGGAGACATGGGTCTGCCAAGCTCAGCCTTAACCACAAGGCTCCAAGCACTTGGAGAAGGGAACAAGATTTGCAGGGGTACAGATAGTGACTGTAGAGGGAAAGGTGGCCCAAAGGAACAGGCATGACCTGCAAGCAAGGTGAGACAAGGCAGGTGGGAGCAGGGAGCTGGGGTCTGATTGCTCTGCTTATAGCACCACTAATCATTTAGGATTCATGCTGAGGAAGACACCCTGTCAGCCATCTCTGTTGGAGGCTCTTCTGCCTCCTCTCCATTATATTTATACAGGAAGAAGGTATAGACAATATAATGCTCAGGGTGCTAAAACCTAAAACGCCCTGTTAAACCCTGTATCAGTCCTTTAAAAACTATTTTACAGAACCAGCTTTAGAAAAGATATTTTAGATTTATATTTACAAGCTGAGGCTTTTTAAAGGCATAAATTGTCCCATAGCTTTCCTGGAAGAACAAGACAGACATTAAAATATTCCATGAAGATAAGTGGCTTTGCTGGCTTTATATGCTGGTTTAGTATTTTTATGGTTTCCACACATCTTTTATCTCCTATGCAGAGGTGTGAGTCATGCTTTTTTATTGAAGGAGTGCGTATAATTAAAGTGGTGTAGCTCTACACTAAAAACACTTTCACAAGAGAATAGAGCATGGGGATGTGTAAGATTTTATCCAAGGAGTTTTTATTTTCTCTGCTGAATAAACTGCATCATAGCCTCTAAGGATATGATCTGGAGGTCTAGACAATAACAGAGCTGTTTCTTTGTCCTTTAGTTCACCCTATTTTAACCAGACAGGAATTTTGCTTCACACTCTCAGCATAGCAGCAGAGCACTCAGAGGCATCACCTGAGTCATTAGCAGGACAAGTTTGATCCTGTGCTGATTTCCATGCAGTGACCCAGGGAAGGATATTCTGCTGGTTTTATGGCATATGAAACCGTGCCAGCTTTGCAGCCTTTTCTTGTCCTCTGCCACCATGGCAGCTGCAGCCAAGGACTGCCCTTGATCTGTAGAATCATAGAATATTCTGAGTTGGAAGAGACCCACAAGGATCATTGAGTCTAACTCCTGACCCTGCCCAGGTCAAACCAATCACACCATGTGCCTGAGAGCATTGCCCAAATGTTTCTTGAACTCTGGCAGGCTTGGTGCCACTTCCCAAGCAACCTGATTGTCCACATAGTCATCAAAACCCTGCAAATAAATATCCCTTGCTGTCTACACTATCAGATAGCCAAACCTAAGATTTGGTTATCGTGCAAGCCACAGTGGGGGTCAGCTTGAATTTCACATGAGCAGTGTCCCTGAACTATGCATGGCTTTTATTCAGGGGCATGGCAAAACACAGTCAATCCACTTTGGGTTTCTTCCCCAGGAAAGCACTGCAGAGCTGGGGGGATATGAGTGGTGCCAGGGAAAATCCCCTGGGTTGAGCAAAACGCTGCTGATGCTGGTGGTGACTCACAAAGGTCAGACTCCTCCACCCCCAACTCCCACCCAGGCCATTCCAAGTCCCAGAGTCTGGTCATGAAGGATTTAAGATTTCCTTCTCAGCTTTGCTAATGTGCTGATGAGCCCCACAGCTTCAGTCCAGGCAGGGCTGCAAGTATCTTTGCAAAGAGATAAAGGGGCTTGCCAGGACTCTGAGCACTGCGAGGCAGACAGGATGACTCCAGAGTATCTGACAGAGCAGTGAGTGCTGCACTGGAGCCATCAGCAGGCTGATGTCCCTGATGAATGGGCTGCTCTGACTCTGCAGATCACCCATCCGTGGTGCAAAACCACTGCCTGCCCTGCACCAGCTGTATCCTCTCCCAAGAAAATAGCTGCAGGACACCACAGGCTGAAGCAGTTTCTGTTGATTGTTAAATACATTTAAATGCTAGATTAAAAGTGACAGATCAGTGGGATGAAATTTGGGCTGGTGCTGCTCAGAGGACCAAAGGCTGACAGACAGCCTCATATCTGGAGAACCCACTCTTTTTGCTGATAGCTTTTAACTGGCTATCTGGCTACTTTTCACAAGGGACATGTGAAGGGAGACAAGAAGTATTTGGGTCAAGAAGGGCCCGGTGTGAGCAAAGTTCCCATGGGAGTTGGAAGTTCAAACAAAAACAGAGACAAAGCATCCCCTTCTCAGTTGATTGTGACACTGACTGACACTGCTGACTACAGGATCATTAGTCCTTATCCACATTAATAGAAAACGTTCAGGACATGGGATTTCAGACCACCTAGTAGTGATATGCTATTGTCTGTAGTAATGTGATATTTGTTTGAATATGAAAACCGTTCTTATAAGAGGTCTCATTGCCAAGATCATCTACTGTGAATGAGGAGAATTGCATAAATGAAATGGTAACCTTTTTGCTCTCACTGCTTTCTTTGCTAAAATAGATAACAGAATAATGCAGTCTCACAAACTTGTTTCTGAGCAAGAGAGTTAGCTCACAATGCCAGAAACATGAGGCTGGACCCAAGTCAGGATTCAAGAAGTGAGAGGAGACACCATCTACAGCCACATATGGCTCTCACCTGAACAAAGTGTCAAGAGATGTGCACAGGGTCTCAGGCACAGGGTGGATTCTTGAGGTGGCCTTAGGCAGAGCAGGAGTTGGATTAGATGGTCCTTGTGGGTCCCTTCCAGCTGAGGATATCATATGACTCCATGATCCAAAATTTGCTGGTGTTGCAGTGACTGCTATTTCCCACTGATCCCAGATGCAAGACTTCTGCCTGGACCTAAGTTTGGTTGCTTTCTTCAAATTTTATTTTTATCTTAAATCAGTTTAAACCAGCATGGACACATTTACAAAAAAAGTTTTCCCTCAGGCTTGCTCATTTTCCCTGAGGCTCTTCCATATTCCAGCGATGTTCTCCAAGGGAGCTGAGGGAGTGTTTACATTTGTTTGGAAGAGAAATGAAGATTACAGATTTTTAAAGTAGTGTTTTCCCATCCTCACTCTAAGGGGAAGCAAACACATGCATCAAACACATTGATGCAGGGATTTTCATTCCTCTCACTGCTCTTGAACAGATGTGCTTATAATTAGTGGACACTGAAATGCCAAGATTGGTTTCATACTTTGCAATCCTGACAGTCACTCAGAGGGAGACCTGCAGGTGTGCAAGTTCTGACTTGGTTGTAGAAGAATATTAAAGAAAAACGATGCAAAAGTGAATTTTTCCAAAGTCCAAGACATTCCTTATGGTTGTTGAGGCTCAAGCAGGTAACAGGTACCTTTTTCATGTCCATAAATATCATGCTAAAATCTGTGGGCATTTGCACAATTTTGAGGCTGCTGCAGATGGAGCTACACAGAAGCTCACTTCAGATCATACTCCCCACCTCAGGCTCAAGCACCTGCAAATCCACAAGAACCCCTGAGATTTCATGCTATGAAATCCCCAGAGTCATGGATCAGCTCAGGAGAAGCTTAGGATGATCATCACTGGTGACATGACCACTCAACACAGGCAATTATAAACTTCAGGAGAATGCTGATTGTATTTTCTATTCCTGAAAGTCAGATATTGGAGGAGATTTTTAAAAAAAACCCAAAACTGAATGGAACTGTCAGTTGCTGTGTTGCTATTCCTATGAGTGAAGACATCCAGGTGCACTGGTGCTGTCCAGAGAGCACACATGTACAGGACAAACAGTTCATCCTCTGGGTCTCAGTACAAAGTCAGGTGCCCAAATAAGCATTGGAAGCCCAAGAAATCTATTGGGTTTGGATCTCAGCACTAAGAAGAGATCTGTTTTCTTTCACATCAATTTCCAGCTTTTTTTGGTAGAGCAATGGCCAGGTTTGTGCCCTGTACATGTCTCTCTCTAGGAAAATTAAGCATTGTATTTCCAATATCTTGACAGCATCCTCCTTCATGGAAAGTTTGTAAAAAAGAGAGAGATGTTTGATTTATATCCATTCTCTCATGCCACTTTAAAACTTAATTCCAGATGAGACCAATCTAGGTAAAAAAATGTAAATGACTACCACTACAGCCCTCTTCTCTTCTAAACTCTCGTTTCAGCTTCAGTGTTTTTTTTCGTGTGACACACTGATGGAACTCAATTGCTTAAATGTGGTAACCCAAAGCCTTTGGGATTGCTCTTGTGGCTCACCTGGCCCCCATCAGACCCTCTGCAGGTCCTGTGTGACACAGCCCCAGCCCATGTGGGTGTCTTACAGCTCTTAGGCTCTCTCAAACTACACTGGGTTACTATGTTTGGGAAATCAAACCATGGACACAGTTTTCAGGGTTGCCCCGTCACCATTGAAGGGACAACAAACAGTGTTTGAACATATCTGTTCCCAGGCAGTGCTAGCTGGATTTATTGTTTTAGGTTTATGGTTCTTTGATCAAGCAGAAGGACACACTTTGGTGAGTAATGGCTTTTATCAATGGAAAATGTTCAACATGCTTTTTGGCACTTAAAGGTCCTGCTTGTACACCCCAAAGCTTATCTGTTTTTTCCAGTCATACCAATTATTCTAGCAGGAGATACTCCTAAAAGCTTTGTTTTGCTTCTTGTGCTGAGTTGAAATTGATACTTTGCACACGAGAAGCAGCTTGGGAAGATGAGATAGGATTTAAACATTCTCTCTAAAACTTTCAGCTCTTGCTTTGCAATAAAACAGAAGGAGAAGCAGGAATTAATAAAGAACATGAAATAAAGAATTCTTGAGAACACATATTTCTTAAAATAATTGTAATATTATACAAAGCTAGCTCCAACCAAACTGTGCTCTAGTTTGCCGACTGAGAATCTGGCAAAGCTGATTTATCCAACAAACATATATGCTTTCTAATTTTTTTTCCTGCTGCAGAATCAGACTGTGTTTTCCTCAGGGGCATACTTTTGTTAAATGTCAGAGGATTTATTTTTCCAGAATTGTTACTTTGGAGTTATTTTTGAGAAATTGACACTTGTTCTCAGACTCTGATGCTCAGCACCCAGTGCACACTGGTTAGCTTTGCATTTGCCCAAACAAATGAGGGCAGTCTCCTTTGTTCTCTGTGTCCAGTTGGGACTGAACCTAGATTGTACATTTGAATGTGGGAAATGACACGTGTGTGTCTGTTCAGGGAAGTGAACATAACACAAGTATGAGTAGTTTGGAATAAAAATACGTGGAACTTTGTGCAAGAGAAACTTGGCAAATTTTCTTTCCTCAGCTGATCTGGTAGCCTTTCTGAAGAACACTGGGGGCCAGGTCCCATTTTCTGGACAAAAGGATAGGGAAAGAGTTCTAAATATGCTGGCTGTGAAACCTGAAATGATGTAAAATTTGCATAGTCGTGAGTTTTGTTTGAAATTTAGCTCATTTTCCCTCAAGGATTTGCTCCAGTTCCCACCCTTTCCTCAAGCAAACACAGTTGGGCCAATCCACACTGAACCTGGACAATTTATGGCTCTGCATCAGTTCTGTGCAAAACTCCCTGACTTCAGATGGTTTTGACAAGAAACCAGATGAAGAATTTGCTCCATCCCAAAACTTAGCATGCAATTCAGAGCAGGAACCCATGTGGATTGAAACTACAGCAAATGGTTTTGCAATCCCCTTCAAAGAGAAACAACCAAGCAGAGCAGTGGTTCTGTTAATGGTTCAAGGAAGCTCTGTTGATTAATGACTTCAAACTATTTGCAAACAAAAATAACTGGAAATCAGTTCAAAGGGATGTCACATTCCCATCACTTAGTGAATTTACACTAAAATATGTACACGTTGACAATTGCATAACTTGGATATAAATGTCTTTCACTGTATTTTGCATATTTCCATGCTGTCACAAACAGGAATTTTGCCACGCAGAGAAGTGGCCTAATGAATTTTTCAGAACACAGCAGTGGCACCAGGGGAAGTTGTAGCACTTGAAAATACATAAGACTAAATTGGTACTAGTATTTTTATCAGATTTTTAGCTTTTCCTTCCCAGAATTTATTTGGAAAATTACCTTACCACTTCTGGCATTAGGATTTTTAGATGTGGTTTGTGGAATAACCAATAAAGAAAGGCAATTAACCAATTACAGGGTTGAACACATGGCAAATCAAGTAAGAAACCTCAACCCCCATGATAATACCAAGAAGGAATATATGAGCAATATGCTCACTTCTGGGAATCTCTAGTTCTGAAAGCAGCAGACCTAGAACTGCTCTGTGATATTTGCATTTCTAGCCACTTTCTTCTTTTTGGCTGAAAGCTGCCATTTTTGAGTACCCATCAAAGCGAAAGGAAGGGTATCACTCTATGCCAAGGTGCAGCCTGGTCAGTTTTGTGGCTGATGGAAGCCCTTTTAGCACTTCAGCCTTCAAAGCCATTCCTTGCTTTGTGCAATTCACACTGGACCTTTGGGACAAGGTTTAGGTGGAACCAGCATAGAAGAAAACCAGCCTGTAAACTGAAAAATCACAGAGGGATTTTGGTAAGAGTAGAGAAGAGAGAAGAGAAGAGAATGATTGTGGAGCAGTCTGAAATTAAATGGGCTTCAGTTCTTAAGCAAGATCTGTGTTTCTTCTGGCTCTTTATCTCTGTAAAACAACATATTCTGTAAATGCCCTTTTTTTTTTTCTTTTTTTTTCTTTTGTAATCTGTTGATCTTGGCGGAGAGATCTTGTCTTTAAATAGTTTACATGGAAGCAAAGTTCTTCATTATGGAAAGCTCTTGATACCTCCTGTGAAGGTTTCATGAGCCATTATGGATTGTCAGTGAGGAGGGAGAACACCAACAGCTTTCATGTGCTGCTGCTCAAGTTACAGACCACCGCCCTCAGAAGTAGCCAGTAGAAGGAGAAATTAGTATTCTTTCTGCAATCCTTTCCTGAGCCATGAAGGGGCAGGGTGTTAACTGAGAACCCAGCCTATGCGTGGCCCTGGTTTGTTTGACAGTATTGACCAAAATTAAGTTTTTAAGGTTTAAGGAAATACCCAAACAAAACAAAATAACACCAACAAAAAGTACCTAACTAAGTAAAATGAGTCCCAGCATAACAAAACAAAAGCCTCTGCAATTACATTTACTCCACAGTTTCTGAATGCATGGTATTTTAATTGCTGAAACTGTAAAATGTACATATTTACATACACATAGAGCATCCAGTGTTACAGTGTATTTAGAGCAATACAGTTCCAAATTCCCCATGGTTTGATTTTTTGCTCTACTTCAAGCAAGTATTTCTAGAATATTTTAAATTATTTTAGTTAGTTGATCATGATGAGATTAAGAGGTGTCCTGGTCATGGGCCATGGCTGCCTGTAAAGGCAATGGGTGTGAAGGTTCTCTTTTAATTACACAGACATAAGCATGACAGGGTCTAGTGGTTGCAAGCTGAAGTCAGGAGAAAGCTGAATAGGAAATAAAAAGTAAAATTATTATCCTGAGCATAATTAGAGATTGGAACAGCCCCTGAGGATGGAGGTAACCTCTCTCCTCTCAAGACTGGATCTCTTTCTGCCAGAACTGCTGTGCCCCAGCTCTCAGCTTCTGGCTCTGAGCAAGGAACCACACTAAGACAAATATCTGAACTGTTAGTGCCGCCCCTTTTCTGTTTTAATTTCAGTTTAACGTGCAAGTCCTCTGCATGAGTATTACTACAAGATGAGGAAATGCCAAAGGCAATGTAAGGGAATCATATTCTCATTTGGCTGCAACTTTCTTCCTGGAGGGACTCGTTCAGGAACAGCCACAGGGTATATGTGATTGTACTGGTGGCAACAGAGAGGGGTCCTGCTGCAGGAGAAAGTACCAGCAGAAGGTGTGAAATGACTTGAACTTCAGGAAGCAGAGAAACTTCTGGAAACCTCTAAAGAGTGCTGAGAAAGAATAAGGGCTCCTGCCTCACACAGGGTGTAAAACTAAGATGGGATCACTTCTCCTAATGTGGCAGTAATTCCATCATTTTTGTGGTTTCTGAAGTCAGCGGGCTCCGTGCGGGGTTTATCAGCTCATAACTCACGGCTGCCTGCCGGGTGTGCGTGTGCCTGTGCGAGTCTGCGCCCAGGCTCTCCCAGTGCTCCTGCCTCTGTCTGGGTGGCACCAGGGGCTGAGCACTCCCAGGGATTCCCTGGGCCCCATGGTGTGAGGTGTTACATGGTGATTCGTGTCATTATAGAAATACACCATAAGATCAGTAAAAACAAGAATACTGAATTCAAAGTAAAACATGGACATGAAACACAAGAAAATATAATGATTTCATTATATCTGTTAAAATCACTTTGCTGTGCTTTTTAGTTTTATGTATTTTTTACTTTGCCACTATAATCATGAATTGCATCCACTTTTTATGTATGAGGAAACACGGGTTTGTACAAACAGAAACAAACTTGTCCCTGCTGTTACCTGCTTGCCAGGAGTGCAACCTGACAACATGTTCCAGCCTGGTCCGGACCTGACAGGGGCTAGTGGCCACTGCTGCTTGAGTTCTGGCTAACATGTTTGGGCTTGCTCAGACTTGTACCTCAGCACGGTGGGCATGTTGCAGCCCACCAAGAAACTGCCAAAAAAAGGGGTGATGACCAGGGGTGGGATGGACACATTGGCACAGTGCAGACTCCCTGTGTCCTTAGCGCTGCTTGCCTGTTCCTTATCGACAATCTAATAAATTGCTTTATTGAGTGACCTACGTGATTTTGGTGAGTACAGTAATTTCACAACTATAAGGCACACTGGATTATAAGGCACACTTCTGGGTTGTCGGTAAACTTCTGAACTTTGTCCATCTATAAGGCACACCAGACTATAAGGCGCATTTTTTTCCCCCCAGTGAGAATCTATGTGCAACAAAGTAACGAATTAGTAACAGAATTGCGTGATCGCGGGGTTTACTGGCAGGTGCTCAATTTGCAAACATTTTTCACAGATCAGCGCAGCCTTTAAATGCAGCCCCAGGCGCCCTCCCCATGCCATGGGCCTTGGCACTCCCGCCCACCTCCGGCGCCGGCTGGCACGGCTCTTGCGGCTCGGCTTGCACTTCTGGGTTGGCAAATTTCCAAAATTTGTCCATACATAAGGCACACCAGATTATAAGGCACGCTTCCGGTTTTTGATCAAAATTTTAGTCAAAAGGATGCGCCTTACAGTCATGAAATTACTGTAATTTACAACAATGGCCCTCAGGAGTCATGGCTTGCTCAGGGAGCACACTGAGGAGGAAGCAGATCTGCAGCAGACCGTGTGGGACAGGCCACCTCAGCACTGGATTTTTGTGAACTCGCTGCACATCTCAGCAGCATCCACTGTCCCCATCTCAGCTGAAGTTACACATGAACACCCAACTTTAAACCACTTTAGCTCTGTTGCTTGGGCTTCTCTCCATATCATTCTCACCAGTGATGGTAAATCTGCAATCTGCATAGCTTTGGGGCCATGGATGACTATACACTGAAGGGTGAGGTGTCTGCATGAACAAAAATGGTGCCAGGAACTTCCAGAAATGAAAAAAATTATTTCATGACGTTTCTGACAGGTCTCCTTCTAAAAATGAAAGGTAAAATGAGAGCCCAAACACTGAGCACATTGAAAATTCAGGGCCAGATCCAGAGGTTTATTCACCACTTTGCTTAGTAGCCAAAGGACAATCTCATGTTTTTGTAAATCCTGGGATTTTTCCTATAATGCCTTAATTTGTGGGCCTGAAATAGAGTAGACCAAGATCTGCTCTAACACATCCTGAATGCAAAAGGCCTTCAAAAGTTACCAAAGCGCAAAGTTTTCTAAGACAGAAGGACACCCTGGCCTTGCCCTGTAAGATGGGAAAAGGCTCAGAGACTCCTGAGCATTGAGACATTTTCAACACAACATGGATTCTCTAGGAAACCTAGGACAACTATAAAAACTGGGATAATATAAAATCTTTTTCCTACTCTTTTTATTATTCAAACTGGCCAACTGTCAGTGAAAGCATGTTGCCTCATTTTGATAAGGAGAATTCCCACACCCCCAATCTCCCAAACAGAATAGCAGTTGTGAAAGTACTGTCGCATCACATTCCTGACAGCTGTTTTTTAGCAGCTTTTGGAGTTGTCTGCACTACTGAGACAGTTCATTTTCACACCAGAGGTTACCACAGTATTTCTGTGAAGGAGGTACAGTTCTGTATCAGAACAGAAGTAGGAATGTCAGGGCCAGACTAAATGTATCCCTCTCTGCCATTCTTATGGATGAATTACTAATACAGAGAGAGATTCATGCTGTCATGCCTGGGAAAGAAGAGCTGTGATGTGGTTGCTGTATTGGAGCATCCCAAAGGATGCAGCCCCTAAATCCTCATTTCTTGCTCTTTACTGTTGCTGTTAACTCATTGGATTAAATCTGGGAAATGCCCAGTGACACAGCAGGGGGACACAGCCCTGGCACGTGGGCACACGCTGAGAGTGGCAGAGCCCAGCTGGGTCTGATGCAGCTCCCCAGAACCTGTGTTACACTTCAAAACAAGATCTACTATTCCAAGGCCCATGGAAGCTTCTGAAAGTGTTCCTCCAGAGCAAAGTAGGAGAAGTGAAAAAAAAAAGATATGAGTTAGGAGTCGGACCATCCTGAAAAGAAAAAAAGAAGAAACAAATGTCGTCGACATCCATGAGGAAGTAAAACTTTTTAACCTTTAAATAAGATGGGGGTGGTGGAAATTCTTTGACATTGCTCATGCTGTGAATAGAATATTTTTCTTTATTTCAGTTTCTCAGAAAATTAAAATACTTGTGTGTGATATAGTGTGTCTTCTTTTTCTCCACTGTTATCTTCTCTTTTACCTTTTCTCAACTAAGAGAAAGGGCAGTTATGCAAAGGTATAAAAGAAAAAAAAGGAGTGTACATTTTCTTTGCAAGAAAAGATGAAAAAAGGAAAGAAAAAAAAGAAGAAAGAAAAATTCTGAGAATACAACAGAGTAAAGCCTCAGCTTTCATATTATTTTCAGTCTTTTCATCCAAGAAATGGAAAAAAAGACATACTTTTCCTGCGAAAAATTCTATCACAATTATGAAGCTATTTTTCATCAAAAGCAGACATTGCTAATGACAAATGTTCCAGTAAATTCTGCAGAAAGGCATTCTGTAGTTGGCTTACACTTGCAGCACACAGCTTATCTCCATTTCAGATCACATGCAGATTGGCATCAGCCCAAAAATCAGGTTTTGCCCACAAAAAGTGATTTCTTAATCCATGGGAAGATCGAGGGTGCGTGCAGAAAGTGGCTGGCTGTGGATAGCTCTGCTTCTCCTCAGCTTCAGCAAGTGATCAGCTCTGAAAAACTCACCTGGTCCATACTGAGGCTGAATGTGACAATTCTGGGCACTCAGGACCTGCTGGTTCCTTTTGTCCTTTGGGAGGATAAAACTGCAACTCCTCATCTTCAACTCCTCTCTAGTTAAAATCAAACACCCCTGTTTCCTATCACTTGAAGAAGGTAAATGCTGTATACTCATCCAGACTTTTATTTTAACCATGTCTTTGGGTCTCTTTGAATTGCTTTCAAAAGGCGGACCACAGAAGCACTCAGAAGACTCACAGAAGCGTTTGGGTGGGAAGGGACCTTAAACATAATCTTGTTTAAGCCCCCTGCCATGGGCAGGGACATCTTCCAGTAGACCACGTTGCCCAGAGCCACATTGTCAACCTGGCCTTGGATGGGGCAGCCACAGCTTCTCTGGGCAGCCTGTGCTAGTGGCTCACTACCTTCACAGTTCAGAACTTTTTACTAAAATCTAATCTAAATCTCCTCTTTTAGTTTAAAACATTTCCTCCTTATCCTATCATTATCTGCCCTGGTTAAAAGTCTCACAGAGAAACACTTTCTTTGCGGTTTGCTAGAACCTCAGAAAAGATGATCAGTTTCTGCTCTGGAGAGTTTTAAATCATAAAAGCCTCTGAGAGTTTAATGCATAAGAATAAACCATGGTCTTATTTGTAACCAGCCCTGAACTTCCCTGCCTCAGCTTCCTGATTCACATAGCAGTCACCATGTGAAAATTCTAGTTGAAAAATGTTCTGTTTTGCCTTAAATAACTTTACCACCTTTTGTTTTGTCTTTGCCAGTGGCAATGACCACAGAGAACAGTATTATTTTGTCATCTGGCAACCCAATGATTGTGTATAAGAAGTTGGTTGATTACACAATGGTCTCTTTCCATAATGTAATTTTGTCACAGATTATTTGTTCTCACAGGGAATTTATCCTGAAATTTGTCCTCCTTTGAAGAACTTAGCCATTAGCAATCACTGCCAAGTTGCCTCAAAGCTACTTTTAACTGTATTTACATTCGCATTCAATTGGTTTTAGCTCCCCTTAAAGCTAGGAGTATGTAGGCAACACCAATGGGTATGGATGTTGTGGGGTTTTTTTTAAAAAAAGGAGACTTTTGTAGAAGGTAAGTCCTCAATTTCCCTGCAGTGGGGATTCATGAGCCTCTGCTACCTCTGTAACCCAAAGCCACCAGCACCCAGCCACTCCCTGGTTGCCAGAACCCACCATATACTGGCCCAAGGCAACCAGCCTTACTCTGCCTTTGCAGGGCGTTCAGACACAGCTTTTCCATCCCTCAGCACAATTCCTGCAGAGGGCTGGTGGGACAGCTCAGCCCCTGACAGCCTGTCCCCAGCACGCTGCAGACAGGCTGCAGCTGGGGCTGCACGGAGCCGCGCTGGTGGGAGGCCACCACAGCCCAGAGAGCCTGCTTTGGGGAGCAGGGACCTCTGCTTCCACTCTCCTTTTGTTTATCAGTTCCTGGCTAATGAGCCCTTCTCCTCGCAAAAGAGAGTTATCCAGAGTGATAGTAAAGATGAGAGCTGCAGTAAACCAGGGAGAGAGCAGTGGGGAAATGTTTGAACTTGGGGTCTTCAGCCCGGCTAAGTGGAGGGGAGAGTGTTGTTGCAGTGAGAGGACTATTAAAAATACAAAGTACAGACTCTCTGGGGCCTCAGATGTTGTTTTACCCCATGAAACATGATTTCTTATTTTTAAATAGCTGTCATGCTTGTTAGTTTAATTTATCCCTTCTCAGCTGCAAAGTACAACATTTTATGAGCATGACTGAGGGCATTCTCACACAGGCTCTGTGGCTTTGTGCACAGCCCTGCCAGAGTCAGGCTGGGCTAAGCCAGGGTCATATTTTGTGCTTGGTTATACCTTTGCAGCCCTGCTCACACCAGCTCAGAGCCCAGTGCAAAGCCCATGAGGTTACTCAGCTCTTTAAAAAGGGTTTTGGAGAGGAAACACCTTGAAACCAGCCTGTGGCGTAGGTTCCCTGGAGGTATCATAGCCTTGAGAGTGGTGATGCTACTGGGGTTTTTTTTTCTGATTTAGCCCAGCAGTTTTGTTTTCTGCTAGATTTTTGGAGTGGTCAAATAATCAGGACTGCTTTACAAAGTGCCTGCAAAGCCTGTGCTGTTGGAGGGGTAAAGCCAGGAAAACACTAAGTGCTTGTGTCAGCAACAGAGTGCAAGTGCAGACACGTGTTCTTGCATGGTTTCAGCTGATCTCTGGACTCACCTGGGCAGTGCTGTATCTGTATTAAAAACAGCAAAGCCAATTGTTAGGAGGCTTATTGCTAATGCAGAGACACAATACCCAGGAGCAAACAGCTGCTAGAAAGCTCCTAAAGGGGTGCACCTCTGCATGAGCTGAGCTGCTTGGATTCCCTATAGTGGGTCCAGACTCATGAATTCAAGGTATATATGTATTCTTTGCTACTCTGTGCTTCGCATGTGTCCCAAATATTTAATCCTGAGGAGAACTGTGGCTGAATGTCTGAATGTAAGCTAGAACTTTGAGTCCTCCAATTCCCAGCTCCTTGCCTGGATCTTTCCTTCTTGTCCCATTCTTGCAGTCTGTTTTCAGAGGGAGCCAACACAACTGAGAGCAGCTGCTCTGCTGAAATCCCTTTCCAGCAGGCAGATGGGAGCAATGGATGGGCAGGAGTGCTCAATGCCTTGAACTTCTCCTGTGCAAAATATGGGCCAAGTTTGCAAATGAGCCAAATCTGACCTGATTTGGTGCAGAATGTTGGGCAGATAAAAGCTTTTTTCCAAGGAAGATAGGCTGAGCTGGAGGAATTGTACAGTATGTGACTGAGTCTAATTAGAAGAGCACATGACATAAGAAGTTCCTCCCTGTATTCTGTCTGCTGAAGGCCCATACATCTGACCTTAGCTTTTCATCAGCCTCAAATTCATTCAACAAATCTAAACCCACTTTCCAGGGGGGAGTGGAGGATTAGACACAGAGGAGCCAGAATTGTTGGCTGTGATCAATAATCTGATTGTCAGTCCCTAGGTTTTTGCAAAACATACATTGCGTTATGTGAAGCAAAACCAGAAGCAGATCTTTTTGTAATACATGGGAGGGCTTTACAGGGTGCCTTTCTTCAAGCAGACACAGGCAGGAGGTATCTGGAAATCTGGAAGGCATGAGAATGAAACGATGACTGATAGAGAAAGAGAGACCACAGAAGACATCTGTAAGCCTAACCACATGAGAGACACAGAGGCAACTTCAAAACCGCTGGTACAGCCACTCTAGGACAGCTTCATTGAAGCAACATGCTATAGAAATATCACTGAGAGCTTTGTATGGATACAGGATGATGAGTGCAGGATGGGGAACACGGCCCATCTGGACTGAATGAAGTGATAAACACAGAGAGGCTTTATTTGCTTCTGGCACTGCCAAGGCTCCAGAGCCAACTGTCTGCCTCTCCACTGTTGTGATTCAATTCGACCTTGATCAAATCTCTCTTGCTGTCACGCCTCTAGGAAACCCACAGAGGATATGGGGAAAGGTATGAGTTCAATAGCTCAACAGCTCTTGGATTTTGAGTGTTTATTAATGTAAAAGTGAAAAGCCCTGAAAATGAGAAGGCTGTTAAAATGCAGTTTGAATGTAATGATAACTTGGCATCGTTCAGTGGAATGGAGATGTTCCCCTCCTACTGGCAATAAGGTGTTTTAATGCAGCTCTTTGGAATTGAAAAAAAAAACAAACCACATTAAAATCTGGTATATAAGTGGCTCTAGGAAAAAATGCAAAAAACCCCCAAAAAATAAACTTGGAGCATCCCCAAATTACTTTGATCTAAACCTCACTTATCAATTACTTACATCTAAACCTCATAAGATCAATGAGGTTGTCTACCTTGCCAGGTGAACAACTTGAAGACTCTCTAAGGAAGGGAAAATACAGCACTCTAGCTCATATCAATTCCCAAGAGGTCAGTGGGAAGAGTGGGAAGTGACAGTGCTTGTTAAGTATCAGTTCTCCCTGCAATGCCATTAATTCATTCATCAGCAAGAAATAGCTGCTGTGATTGGCTTCAGATGAATCTTTCTTGTCCCCAAGGAATAAGAGAGCAACACCACAGACTGCTGCATGCCATGTTTAGCTAAGCTGGGACATTTCCTACAGGAGAGGAAGGGTCCTCACAAACCCAGTACCTCTGCATGAAGGACACTGCAGGGTGTGCGAGCGTGAAGGATTTCTCAAGAACAAATATCACAAGAACAAACACCAAAATTTCAAATTGCGCCTCACTCAAAGGCGATGAAAAATGGCGCATTGATCCTCATAAGAGTTAGGTGAAGATCCCCCCTGATGCGAGGGGCAGCTGGGGGAGGGTGCTGGTGAAATATGGCCCTGTCTGAGCAGCACTGGGGGCAGCCAGGACGTCTCCTGCAGCCCCACGGGCTCTCCGTGGTCCCACGGCCCCGCGGCGTCCCGGCGCAGCGCCGATGGCCGCGATGCCCTTGCCATAACATCCCCTCAGCAGCCCTTCAGTGTCACCCCCTCGAGAGAGGGTCTGTGCTGTCATTAGGGGATGGCTGCACAGGGCAGGGCTTCTCCTAAACAGCCTGTCTCTCACAAGAAGGACACATAATGAACGAGTGTCAGCAGGTCATGAGTTAGAAACAGATTTTGTCTTGCTGGGAAAAGTTGTGTTTACCAATCATTCACTAGGTGTCCCAGATGGATGTTGCTAGGCAGGAGGATGGGGAGGGAGATCACTACAGCACTACCCCAAGTGACCCTAAAAGAGCTGAAATATTAGCAAATGGTTATTGCTTCCCCCACCCCACTTTGCAGACTGGGTATATTCCAGTGAAAAATGCTGTAACAGCGGTGGGAGTTTGATCCACTTAATTAGTGGTTTGTCTCAGGGTTTTTTTTTGCCTTTACTTAAAGCTAGAATTAACAAATACACAATGGAAACTGATTTTCTTGTGTTTGGACTTGGTTGTTTATTAAATCTTATCAGAAAGTACAGAGTGCTCAGCAGCACTCCTAGCTACCTGCTAGAAGTGAGGAAAATGGAGACAGTTCTAGCTGCTACAAGGTCTCTTAAAGCTAAACATCCAGTAGAGAATTAACACTTATATTATTTATCTTTTTAACCTAATAATTAAATTCCCATGACCCTCAGTGTGACACTGACCAACCAGAAACTACTACTTGAAACCCATGAAGAAGAAGGAAGATGAACACTAAAAGAGACACCACCCAAAATCCTCCATCTTGTCCCATACCTATTACTATACTACAAAAACCTTACATTTAAAACCCTTTACCATGTGAAAACACAGTTTTATTTAACTATACACCCGTGATTTTAACTTCATCACTTAAATTTAGAAGCCTTCTCCAAGGCCTCAGGTCAAAAACAGTGTTCTACAGGGGGTCAGTGCTAGGCAGCACAGAAAGCTTGAAAAACCCAGGTTTCTGGGTTCCAACAAAATGCCACATTCTCCCTCATAAAAATGGTAACGATTTTTGCTGTGACTTTATCCTGAGAATCTTGCAGCTAGTACTTTTGGGATGGTCAATGAGATAACCCCAGCTGATCAGTGTCTAATGACCTTCACAGCATCGCCAGTTGGGATATAAAACACGCCCCATCCACGAAGAAAATTTTTCATTTGCTTTTCAGCTCAACACTGGGGCTCTCTGTGGTTTTTAAATGCTTTCACCTACTCACTTATATGGACATTTTTCAGCCCAGAGCAAACCACAAAATTAAAAAGAGAGACCTCTGAAGAGTAATTGAAGCCAGGTTTGAGAACCATGGGGTTCATTTGCTGTGGGTTACAGGGGGTACAGTGCAAAGGAGACTCTCACAATATATAATTTACCAAAAAAATCCCAACACATTTGAATTTTTACAGAATTCAAGCACATATTTTACCAATCTACTGAACATTTCAGTGTTTTGTTCAGGAAAAAAAAGTGACAATTGGAGACAATTTGAAAGCAATCCACTGTGCATGGTGCTGAGGTATGAGGTGGCAGCAACCAGGGGATATGTGGGCCAAAATAGAAGTCCACCCAAGCACTTCTGGAGGAGCCGTCTTCTCTTCCCCTCACATTTTGTGATCATAAATTACGCCAGGCTCCTTCTGTAAGTCTGTTCATGCCTGTGAGTAGTCCCATGGCCATCACAAGTGGGGAGATCAGGCTGGCTTGTGGGCAGAGCTCAGAGGTAAGGCAGTGACCACAGTGGAAGCAGGCACAGTGTGCTCTGCTGGCTTGCAGGGGGAGGATGCCAGGCTGGCAACAGGTTATGTCCCCAACACCATCACAAAGTACAGGATGGGCTCTGCAAGGAGCTCTGGTGCCTTCTCTAAGGTCCTCATCCCAACAGCCAGACAGGAGTCATTTGGCCACGATGTAACTCCAATATCACCAAAATTCCCTTCACACCCAAAGCAGAAGTAAAAGGTATTCCTAGGATAAGGTGAAGTGGCCGTCTGAAATAGGCATAAATGCCCATTTCTCTTCATCGAGTGCAAAGGCAGACTAAAGTTGCTAAATCATTTATATATACATTTATATTTTCCATGGCTAAGGGTGGGTACATTTTGCTGCTACATTCTCCATTTTACAGCTGGTAATTGGAGATTTAGGACAATTGGGCAAATAGATTTTTGCCCAAGTGGCACACACTGTGGCACAGGGAATACCTGAGCTGGATTACAGGGTGTCACACTCATGCCAGCACCCACCAGTCTGCAGGATGTCATTGGCTCTAAGAAAATCCTCAGGAAGTAGCAAATTCAGCCTGCATGTCACCATAAAACATATTGGACCCAGATGAGTGGAGCTTTGCTAAGCCAGCCGTGTGTTTGGCTCCTGGTCCTCATCCCTCCCCACTGTGAGAGCAAGTGGAGGGCAGGGCAGGGAGTGGGGAGCCGGCACCGAGAGGGGAGGAGGACACTCTGCAGGTTATTATTGTTCTAGTAATTAGAGCTATAGGAATGCCCATTATTGCCAGGATGCTTACACAGAAGCTGTTTGTCCTCCACAAACTCCCTAGGTACTCAGGGTGGATTTACCTAGCAAGGTAATTTGTAACCCTGTTGTCTGTGTATTTACTTTGGGCCACGCACACTGTAAATGGAGTGAAAAATCTCAGGGATGGGGGGAGACGAAGGAGGAAGGATTCTTTGCCCTGATGAATTGAAGTGTTGTTTGAAAGAGGCAGACAGGATTCCCGATATTGCTTCGAGTTTGGAGGCTGGGAGAGGGGGGGAAGGGAAAAGGACAAGTCTTTAATGAGAAAGGGGTGAGGTTTTTTTCCCCTAGCAATTTTAATTATCACTAAAACCTCCAGCCCATTCAGGCTGCTGAGAATACAGTTGTGCTCTCGGCTGAGCTCTGCATTTGTTGGAGCCCCGGCAGGCTGGGAATGCGGCCTGGTTTCTGTGGCGGTGTCACCGCCGCTGTTTCGGGTCTCCTGGTTCTCACATTACGCACCACGGACTCCACCACTCCGCATTAGCGAGGCCCAATTAAACCAAGCAGTTGATTAAACAAGCCAATCAGGGTAATTAGTTTAATCAGATTCCCTTGGTAGCCAGCACTGAACCGCTTGTAAAAGGCAGCTAAAAGAATGAAGTGCACCTACTTAAGCTCCTATTTTATTTTATTTTTTTTTATGTCTGAGGTAATTAGAATTACCCATGGCGAGCCGAAAATCCAAAGGGCCGAATGGGGAGCGGGGAGGACGATTAATGAAGGCGATGATGTGTGAAGCAAACAGAAAAGAAGACAGGATGTGTGGTAAACAAATGGAGAGGAGGCAGCCCTGGGGCAGCGCACAAAGCGCGGCTCTCCGCCGCTCAATGGCTCTGTCTGAAGAGCCCGGAGACGCCGGGGAATGTCGGCACGTCCGTCCCCTCTGTGCCCTGCCACCGAGCCTCGCACTCCGGCAGAAATGGCAGGAATTCTGCGGCTGGGTGCTGTCCGGCCTGCCCCACCGCTGCTTCTTGCATGGTTTTTGGTGCAGAACCTGCTGTGAGACAGGAGCCAGCCCCACGGGACCTGTCCCCAGAGCATCTCCTCCTCCCACGAACACCCAGACTCTTGACATTAAGGGTCCACATTTCTGAGGTTGCCTTTCTGCTTTGAAAAGTGCTGCACCTCTTATTTTGACTGCCTAGTATTACCTGCCTGACAGATGTTGCAATTCTGCACGAAAAGTGGAACATTTTCCTGTGACTTTTGTCTCGCTAAACAAAGCCCGGATTTCTGACTTTGTGTTCCTGCTTGGGGTAAAGATAGATTTGGTGGGTTCAATTTGTCAGCTGCCCACGGTCATCAAGGAAAGGACTCAGGAGATGGGGTTTTTAATTCTGCTACTTCCACAGACCCATTGTTTTTCCACAGCTGAAGAGGGTACACAGAGAGGAGCAAAGCTTTAGGATAACAGGCAGGGATGCCACTCCAGAACATCCTCTTCCCACTCTTGCAGTGAGGGACATGGGACTTTGGGAGCTTTTTATTTTAATGGTGATATATTCTTTTTTAATAGTTCCCAGTGATTTTTTTTCACCTCCATCATATTTAAATGTTTTTTTTAAACTCACTTCCTGCACCCACCATTTCTGCAGCAAAGGGTTCCTCAACTGAACCACACCTGGAGCAAGGAGCTGTCTCCTTTAGCTTATTCTGACCTGAGCAATTCTTTATCTTTGTCCATACTTCTGCTATAACTTTTTTGAGGTGAACAGACACAAATTGCTTTCAGTATTCAAGATGAAGATGCTGTATGGATTTGCACAAATGAATGTCAAATTCAGAAAAGTCAGTAGGAACATAACAGAAAGCATCATTAGTCATAATGATGCTTCCTGTTATGTTCCCACTGATTTTTCTGAATTGGATTATACCCTTGACCTCAGTAATCTACTGTAGAAATAAGTTTCACAAGTGAGCTCAGCAGTGTGGAAATGCTGATCCTCTATTATTACTCTCAGAAACTCAGAATAAGAATGAACTCATACTGTCATTCTGTCATTCAAGACCATGGATTATAAATGGTGTGTCACCATAAAGCATCCAAACCTGTCCTTTTCATCTTTTTAAGCTCAGGTCATTGTGTTGCAGTGTGCTAAATCAGCCCAAGATGCCCCAAATGAAAAATAAAAGAAATAACATGACAGTATACCCATAGCCTTGCCCCTTCCCTTGGACTCTAGAACTCCCTGAGATCATCAATCTTGCAGTCTTCTAAATGGATACTTTTTTCAAAGCCCTATTCAATCTAATCTCATTCCTCTTACAGCACCACATATTTAAAAAGCTTTTGCATTATATTTAATGAGTGGCCAGAGCCTATCACCCCTGAAAGGTAATAGAAAAAGTTCTCTGAAATAGGCACTTTGTATTCTCCTATCTCATTATTTTCTCACAAAATAATTTTCAGAACTATATCAAATACATTACCCAAATATACTCTTGCAAAGCACTTACAGTAATTACTTTTACTTGGAAGAGATAATTTCCCCAGAACCTGTCAGGAGAGGAAAACAACCAGGTATCACCAGGCTGACTGTTTGAGTCTGAGAAAATTGAATTATTAAATGTTCCAGTCTTTTTCTACCATGCAAATGTTTGAGGTTTATGCACTCTTTTTAAAAACCTTTGTTTCTTTTTGCCCTACTGGTTAATGCCAGGAGAAGTATTTATAAGGCGTCATCCCAGGCTCCCAAGGAGGAATCCTGACCCAGACATGGCATAACCAAACAAATCTATGTTGCACCTTATGCCTGTTTGTCTCAGAGAGACAAACTGTGTCCATGCTTCTCCCAAAAGACAGCAGTCAGTCCCTCTCCCTCAGATCCAGTCTGACAGTCTGGTTTTTATGGCATGGGACATGAATGGGATCAGTAGTGCAAACACAGCAGAGCATCAGGGAACATTTAAAGATGGGTTTAAAGTGGGTTTGTAGGACTCTGAATCACAAAGGGAGCCAAATCTGAGATATCAGATCATTTTCTGGACAGAGCTATTCCCAGAAGTATGCCTTGGTTTGATTTCAGAGAGCAGCAGCAGTCCAAACCAGCCAGGGAGCAAGCTGACAGCAAGGCAAGGCCTCACAGGCATCTGTTTATCAATGTAGATGCACTCAGACAAAATGTTCAAAGCATGGGATAAAATGCAGATTATCTAGGGAGATGAAAAAACGGGTCACCAGGGAAAAACAAGTGTTTCTTTCCCACTGAAATTGATTTACTCTGACCAAGTAGATCTCATCTCTGGATCTCTGGATGTATCTAAAGGTTGTTAATTTTTTTAATGAGCTGGGAAAGTAGAGGGCACCAGTAACACCATGAAAACAGATGACTTCATTAAGAGTTGGCTGAGTCAATGTTTTTTTTCCCTCCAGGAGGCCAATAGATTTCATTAGGAAGCAGGAAATGGCTCAGAGAGCAGCTACCAGCTTTTCATTCCAGGTGGAGGTGGAAAGGACCAAGAATGAGTGGTCGAGTTGGGAACACAACCAGGAAGACCCTAAGACATAGCTGGGAGAGACGATCACAGGCTGTCACAGCTGACTGAGCTCAGACAAAGACGAAGTGCCCACGGAGGGGGCTCACCCCAAAGGGCCCACCATTTAAATTATGGAAATGTGCAGCTCTGACTGCACAGGAGGAATATCCTGGTAAAACAGGAGCTTCTGTAGAGAGGTTTTGCAGACTCCCCTTTACTTGACACTTTAAGGTATTTTGCATGTATCTTTCAACATGTAGGTGGTATTTGAGTAAAATTGTTTTATTGACTTTGAAACTCCTCAGCACTTGGGTGCATTTGGTGCTGGGATTTTCCCTCTCGTGGTTATAGAAAGAGTGGCCAGAAAAGCCCTGAAATTCGAATCCTATTCCTAATTCCTTAAACTGTCTAAGTTTAGTTCTGGTTCTGTGTTTGAAATAAATGTTAAGTCTCCCAGCTCTGTCTTTGGAAACACATGTAAAATCCTCTGTCGCTGGAACAATGTCAAGGGATGGGGAACATCTGCACTGGAGTGGCTGCAGCAGGAGTGCTGTACAGTACTGAGTGTCAGCCTGACAAAATTCCCATTAATCCCACCAAGCGCTGGGTTTTACCCACACATAGACAACCCGCCTGTGCGACATCGCCCGCACCGCACTCCTGACCTCGTCCTTGTATCCACAATGCAGACGAGATATCTGTGATGCTGAGAGAATGAAACGCTTCAGTTTTACATGAAAAAAGGGTATTCAGGCTTCTAGGCCCAGGAGTACAAATTATTAATCACTCCTCACAAGGAATCCGCAGATGGATGTTTAACACTATTCACCACGACATAACTGCAAATCAATTAGTTCATTTTGTCCTACCCTGAGGCTGTCTGGCAGACAATAGCAATGTCTTGTGCAAACGTTTTTATAAAGAAGACACAGGGGGAAGGAACCACAAAGGCCATTGGTTCTAACGAGCAATTAGGAAAGTGTGCAAGGCTCGCTTTCTTTTTTTTCCTTCTTCCCCCTTTCTTTCTTCAATTCATTCCGAGGCTCTAATTCTGAAAATGATGCTTTTCTTCCCCACTTCCTGTTTGTCAAATGAAGTGCTAATCAGCGGCTTACAGCTCTCTAGCCAGCAAGGGGAGGATGAGGTAAGAAGGAGTTGGGAAAAGTGGAGAGCCAGGGAACAATGTGGGGCAAACAATGCTCACTTATGCTCTTCTGGGCAATCAGGGCTGCGTGCAACTCCCAGGAAAAATAACCTGCTCTAAAACACTTGATGGTGATGCTCAGCGGAAGGAAGCCCCCTGCTCCAGGGAAGGTGCTGAGTGCTGCCCAAGCGAGTCTGGTCCCCCACCAAAAATGCCTGAAGTGCCTTCCCTTGCTTCCAGAAAGGAAGGGGAGAAACTCAAGTCCAGGCTGGAGTGATCCCTTCTGCCCTTTGGAGGGGATGGATACCCTTCCAGCACTGACAGCAAGGCCAGGGTTAGGATAACACAGACACCTTGTTGCACGTTTAAATTTAGGAACAGTGGAGCCGGGCTTGACCAAGATACCTCCACCTGCAGCTTTACCTGGGGACAGCTCAGTGAGAAGGGCCCCAGGGTGTCTCTACAGAGGACAGGTCTTGCTCACATACTGCAAGCAGCCTCTGCCTCTTCAATAAAGACAAATGTATAGCAAATAGAATACAACTCCACAGGTTTGCTTTTAAAATTAAGGATGATTGGACCCATCACAGAATTAAAGGTAGAATTCCTTCAGGACAGTATTAGTCTTTCCCCAAGAGAGCAGCCTTTAGAATTCCTTCCCTTTTGCCTTTAAGGTCCCTCTCTGTCAGGATGCTTGCAAAGTGCTCCCAACAGCAGAGAGCAATCTTTGTCTCTGGGAACAAACCTCCCCGACTCCTGTGCCCTTGTTTCTCTGCTCTCTTATATTTCATCTGCCTGTGCCCTGAATTTCAGGGACTGTGGGGTCTGTGGCAGCTTACAGCACCTAAACAAGTGGGGTGAACCTGGAACTGAAGTTATAAATCTCTGGAATAGGGGCTGGGCATTAGTGACAGATCCTGCGTGCAGGGGCTGGCTGTGAAGGGGATGCAACGAGATATTCACAAGCACTGCATCATATAAAACTTGCATATTTACTTGAGTGCTGCCAATCTTATTTTCCTTCTTGCTTTCCATTGCTTTCCATTGCTTTCCATTCATTTGGGGGATGAGTGGGATTTTCTGTACACAACCAGTTAAGCCCATGCAAATAGTATTTGCATGAAGTTTGAGCAATATATGCAGCCATCTGGAAAGTCTGTTTGAGTCCAATCCCCACTGGCATCACCTTGCTCTGAAGGTGTACGTGCTCCTCATGTGGCTGTCTAGTTACTAGGTCTGGTTATTTGAGTTGTGCTTTCTGGATGGGCTTCTCAGTACTACCTCTGCTTTTTCTGCTTCTTTTTTTGCTTGCAACTGCTTGCACTTTGCTGCTTGTCAAGTGGCTGCCTGGTGGCTTGCAGTGAATTTGAAGGAAACTTCAATGTCACTCCTCCTGCAGAAATGCCTCCTCTGCAAAATCTGCTCCCACTCATCAGTGAAAAGGCAGGTACCAAACTGTGCATCCGTGAGTCCAGGGCTCAGATGGCTGAAACAGATGAACTAGGGGGAATTTGCTCTTTTCATGTGATACCCTGTCAGTCTGTAAGGATGTTTGTTATTATTATTTCCTCAGGGGACACGATTTACAGCACCTGTCTTTTTGGCTCCTACTGTGTGAGTCACATTTCCTAAAACATTTATTCTTGTAATCTCTGTGTAGGATAAGAACATTCTATTTTGCCATTTAACTAGAAGAACAACAGTGAGAAAAGCTTTGAATAACTCTTATGAGTGCATTTGGGCAAAATTTTCCCTGCAAATATTTTGTTTGCCAAAAGCACGTTTGTGACCACTTTTAAAGAGCTGTCTGTGCTCTTTAAATCTCTTGGAGTAGAGATGAATAATGTTTTGAGCCAAAAAGAAAAAAAAAGCATGAAAAAGGAACATTTCTGAGAAGAGTTTCACCTTCATTAAAATTGTAGATAATTTTGAAAAGGTCATCTAACCTTATTTTTAACAAAAAAATGGGGAGGGAAAAGGCAGTGTTAGGAGTTTTATCACCTTTGAGCTAAATTAATACGAGTACCTAGTGCTAGAAGGAATTGTTGTGTTCACCTGTACTTGTTAAATCTTGCTGTTTCCCTTGCCTGATGCCAGTGCTCATTTGACCCCACTGTACACCCTAACCCTCAAAAATTGTAATGCTTCCAAAGCTTCAGCACCAGTAGACAGTTTGGGGCAGGTGGGAACAAGCAGTGAGGGTTACCCTGGAGTAGAGCCAACCCTCTTGGAGGCATCTTGTCACTGAAAATAACTTTGCCTCCTCTGACAAGATTTTTGCTTTTTATTTTTACATATCTGAAGACTGTAAAAATCTGTATGAAAGACACAAACTAACCTAAATCACTTTATTTGTGAACCTGTAGAACTTCAGGTTCTCTGTCCCCTGGCTCATGTGGCACAGAAAGATCTCAAACAATGAACTTCTGAACTTTGGATTGGCCCCCAAGCCACTGATCATGGCTAGTTTGGCAGAGTATTTGGGCGCTCTGGGCCTCCCAGGTCTGGGAATTCCAGAAGAACAGTGCTCCAGAGTATCCCAGGGAGCCAGCCTGACAGGGTCCAGCAGGGATGTCTGAAGCAGGGGAATCTCTGGTCCCAGCTAGATTTGCTCAGACCTTCCCCAAACTAAGAATTGTTGCAAGGTTGAGCAGAGAAAAGTAATTTCATCATCTGGGGAATTTCAGCAGTCTTGATTTTCATCCCACATCTGAATTTAAAAAAGACTTAGAAATAAAAGTTGAATGAATCCAATTTTCCCCACAGCTCAAATAAACAAATTACACCCATAGAAGGAAGGGAAACACTACAAGAAAAGGAAAATACATAGAAAAAGAATGGGGAATTCAAATACATGAGGCTTTCTCTTATCCCCTGATGATAACCATGACCCAGGTCCATCCAGGAATCCTTCTCCATCCAATGATCCTTCTTGAAGAATTGTTCCAGAGACCACATCTATTAGGCAGGGCTAGAACTGGGTGTCCTGGGGGAGCGTGCATGGTGTCTCCTTTCCTTTGGAAGGAGTCCATGGCATCCCTGCATCCTTGAGGTTCCACATCTCCGTGGATGTCTACGAGACTTCCCGTCCTCCTGGATGTGGCCAAAGCAGGGGTTTGTTCTCTCCCCTCGGGAGAAGGAGGCAGGGGGGTGTGAAGGAGCTCTGCCAGCATCACTGGGGATGGCCACCACCCCTTTTACCATTTTTACCACCTCTGACACCCTTGCTTGCCTCGAGCATCCTGCTCCCTCTCTGGACAGCTTGTTTCTCTGGGAGTCTCCCAAATGGCTGGCATTCAGGCACAGTCAGTATTAGCTAATCACCACGTTTAATACATTAGCATGCACATATTTATCTGCATCCACTGAGCTTTGTAAGCTGCAACTCTTGCAGCTTGGGCTGGAAAATTAGTTTCCCAGCTGCGGGAGGGTCGCTGTTCATTTATTTACAGTCCTTGGAGACCTCCTGAATGCAATGGCACAAAACAAAATGAGCCTCTAATCCAAAAGCCAGGAAGCTTAAGCACCTGTAGAAACAGTTTTGCATTCCAAGGGGCAAATTATCTCTAATCTTGTTAAATGACTGCACTGCGAAACAATCGCAAAATGCTTTTTTTCGATGGCCCATAACCAAACACGAGGGGTCCATTAGTGCTGTGTGTGAGGAGAGCAGAAATCCTGCAGGAGGACACAGCTGATCGCTGAACAAGGGCTGCACTCACAAGGAGAGAAGAATCGAAATAAAGCTAGAACTGTTTGAGAACGGATGCTTCCAATTTTCTAAATTACAATAGCAACTTGTTGCCAAGCAATTACAGTGTTTCATCTGTTTTTTCCTGCTTTGCCCCCCACCTCATTTGTTTTTCTTCAGCAGATGCTGTTTCTGAACTTTGTCATTCATGTCCCTTTCCCCACCTCCTGTAATTTACAACTGATAATGAGCCACCATCCAGACATTGCTACCAAAAAAAAAAAAAACGAAAAAGGAAAAGTGAGATGCCTCTGTGCCTGTTGTCCTGACCCAGCAGAAGCACCTTTGTAGATAATTTTAAATTGCTGCTTTTTAAAGCAAGCTGCTTGTTTATTTTTCTCCTCACTACACAGGATAGATACTGCATGTAACTTTGACAAACTACCAATAAGTATTTGTTGCAACAATAAAAAAGAGAACTAAAAAGTAATAATTATGCTCTGTGAAACTCCAATGGTAGTTAGAGCCTACAAATTAAAATAGGTGCTTAATTCAGGCAGGGCTTGCAGGAGCGCTGGAGCCAGGCTCACTGTGGGTAAGCTGCTTTCTGTGGGGATGGATGTGATTTTTGAGACAGGGCAAGCAGCATGGACAGCTCGTTACTGCTGGAGAAAATTCAGACCTGGAGAGAGTGCCCAGGCATGTACCCAGACCTGGGCTGGGGGAATGGCAGTGGGAATTCCCTCCCAGGCTGCACCCAAACCCAGCATCCTGCCAAGGGAGACACAGCCAGTAAAAGCTCAGCTATGGCTTAGCACTGGAATGAGAAAATCTGATTTTCAGAAACCAGTTTCCCCTCAATGAGACAGACCCATTGGTACTCCCTGGTGTGGTAAAGCCTTGGGGATGGCACCATCTTCCACTTTTCTGTACTCAACATGCTTTTAGGGGAATGTCTACATCTTGGAAACATGTAGGAAGTCATTCTGTGAACTCACCACTTCCCTGGAGAAAAGGTACAAGTCAGCAGAGCCTCATTTCTGGGCAGGGTCACACTGCCTGGAAGAATAAAACAGTGATGATCACTCCCACTAAAGCTGCATTGGAGAGTTATTCCTTTTCTGAACAATCCACCCTATTTCTCCTGTCGCCTCACTGAGCACCATCTCAGAACTCATATGAGAGTTCTGCAAGTGTATGTAGACAAAACTTCTACAGCCCTTCAGCTCCACCTGCTCCTACAAACTGAAGACCTGCTCCTTTCTCCAGCTGCTAAAATATCTAAACTCAAGGACAGGTTTTTCTTGCTTTTGAGTCATTAGTTTTCCAATGCTCCTGCAGTGCTGGAACACTGAGAAGAAATTTCTTCTCTTTTTGAGAAGAAATGAGGATATAAATGGGGCTAATGGTGTTCATGTCTCTCAGAACTGGCTTTGCCTAAGCTGGTGGAAATTAAATCAATGAAGTTTCATTAACCTACTTCAACTGGGGGTTGAATCCAAGAGCACCCAGACTTTTCACATGGTAAAGTACTAACCTCCAAATTAACAATGGGGGGGTTACATGGAGGGGATCAGGCCGTGGCCAGCTGGTGAATGCCAGAGGCACCAACAAAGTGTGGGCATGAAGCAGGGAAGCTGGACAGGGGAAGGTACAAGGAAGGGGAGAGAGAACCTCCAGCACATCTGTTACACTCATCTGTACTTCATTTTTGTTTTTCAAACAGGCTGAATTTGCACACACCCACCCCACACGACTGTGTTTTAAGCTCATCTTTTCTTTAAATGGAGCAGTGATGTAGGTTTTAAGCCTATAAACCCCAGAGCCTCCTGTTAGCTCTTGGATGCCTTATCTTCAGCTTTGGGACTCTGCTTTTATGCAAGATTGAGGCTTTATGCAAAATTCAAGAATGGAATCAGTCATCTTTACAGGCCTGTCTGAGGCAGACAACAATCTGCTATGTCCAGACTCCTGCCCCTCCAACAGCTCCCAGAGCCTTCAGAAGGGACCTACTTCTTTTTCCTCTGCTTTTCTGTCTCTTTTCATGTTATTCTCCATTTTCTTAAAGGACTTGAGAGCTAATAGATCACTTCAAAATGAATGCAGTTGCTTCCCAGCAGTGAGATGCTGTGTTCCCTCTACACCGAATCTATGCACTGTTCCACTAGATAAACAGCACCAAATGTCATTTGAGAATCACATCCTGCTTTCATTCTCTCCCCTGCTCACATTCGAGGCTCTAGCTTTGTGTGAGAGTGATTCACTTTCCCACTGAATGCAGAGTGAAAGCCCATTTTCAGCACTCTCCCAACACCCGTGCACAACCAGCTATTCATTTCCAATGATCATTTGTATTTCTTTTGGAAGACCTTAAACATCACGGGGAATAAAAGGAAAAGCATTCAAGTGAAAATAAGATCGGCAAAGACAATGCATTGCCCTGCTGTCAGTGCTTAGCTAAAGATGAATACATATTGGCACCTTTTTGCCTGGTTTTGTTATATAGTTGGGGTTTATATGTGGGAGGTGTGTGTGTGTGTGTGTATATGTGTGTGTATTTGCTCACTTTCCTAAATAACTGTTCAGACACATTCAGCTAAGTTGTCGAGGATTCTTAGGGATATTAAGCACCTAGAAGTTTTTTACAAACTTGCTGGAGAAGGAAGAGACAGAAGATGCAGCATGAGCAGAGCCCCTGTTAACCACTGCAGAAACTGCACAAACCGACCTCATGGACACCCAAACCTACCTCAGGCTACCTGGACACCAGATCTCTGCTCTTCAGAGTAAAGTTTTCTCATAACACCATAACTGTGTCTCCAGCCTGACACAGGTGTGTAGCATGTACTTTGCTGCTCAAGAGACATGGAGAAAGCCAGAATTTAATTCCAAAAGCCTCAGCGTGGTCCCTGGCTCCCTCAATGACCAGAAAGAGGAAATTACTTTGGCCATTAATTACTTTGGCCAGTTAATTCCCATATTGCCAGACATATTCAGAAGAGAATGGGAACTGCAATGTGGATTTAGGAGCTAAAGCAAGTCCCCAAAGGATGTGTGGGGGAATCAAGGATAATTATGCCCACTTAGGAGAGACATACAAAGTAAATCTTAGATGAGCCTTTCAGCCTTTGGAAAGCGTATAAAGTCATTGTGGAGGTCAGCAAATGCCGCAAATATTCATCAAGAAGGATAATTTTGAGAGAGTTGATTATGGGGCATTACTAAGGAAAAGGATATTCAGTGGATTGCTTTCAAGTAGAGAGAATGGTATTATAGGATTAAAATTAGCAGTTATGAAGACATCATGAGAAAAGAGGGAGAGAGTTGGGGAGATATCTATGAAATTCTTATACCTGGATTCAGCACAGAGGAAGATCAGATTCAGTGCATAATGGAAAAATGGTGTATGTTGGGATGTGGGACAATAAAATGGATTTTGTGGAAAGGAAAAATTATTGCTGCAAGAAATAATCAAATAGGTAATTTGATAATAAAAAGATTTTGTCTGATGCAGGTAGAAAAATTATATTGGTCAGTAAAAGCACTGAAATACTTTTCTATTGATTAAAGAGGCATTAGCAGTAAAATGGAGTGATTTAACTACCAAAGCAGGATGTGACACTGAAAGTTGTAAGGATAATAGAAGGATCTTGCAATGGCACTGGTTTTGGAATGCAGGTAATAAAGGGTATGTTTTGATCAGGAGATGCAGAAACAAAAATTAGAGGGAGATGTAATACTGTACAGTGTTGGTAGGAGAGACTACCAGGGCACAAAAACTGCATGGGCAGAGCAAAACACCTTTGGTTCCAAGTGATATAGGATAAGATGGCTAAAGACATTGAGACTGGGTCATTCCAGGAATTTCCTATAGGTTCTCAGGCTGGACTGTAAGCTAAGATTACCTTCCTACATCGAGGGAGAGGGAGAAAGGGAGACAGAGAGAGAGAAAGAGACATCAATAGGTATACAAGTGTACAAGTGAGAATTGTATTGTTATGGAAGCTGTAATTCTGCACACATGCACTGGAAAATAAATGCTGTCAGGAAAGGCCCACACAGCCCTGAGTGTGGGCTGACTCATTCATTCACAACATGCAACAAATACAAGATGATGAGTTTTTAGGTTTGATTTTATAGACAGTGAGATCTCTTGAGAACATAATGACTTTGGACCTGTGATCATGAGATGAATCCATGTAAATATAATCAAAGGGTTAAAAGAGGGGTCTGCAACTTAGATCCAACAGGGCAAATTTGTTGATGAGCTCTAGGACTGTTGTGTGCAGGGTACTTTACAGACAAGGATGAAAAAACCCTTTACTCTTGTATCTTGGTCAGGAGGGGACCAGTTTTACAGAGGATGGCTCCAGATTGAATGAAATGCAAGATCCACTTCAAACAGGGCATTTGGACTGGGCAGAACAAAGGGTAACAAGGGCTAAAACCTTATTTGACTAGCAAAAAAAGCCACATCTTAGAGGTCAGAAAGCATAGAGAGCTTGTGAGAATTGCCAACTGTCAAACCTTGCAAAAGAAATTAAAATCAAAACCAGATGGGTTTTCAGCTGGAGGAAGAATAGGAGAGAAAGAACATGGAGTCAAAAATATGGCAGCAAAACTGGATAAATGCTTTGCCTGGGGATGCAGTTCTGTGAGATAGAGTGAGATGGCTCAAAAGATTGCTTGTCTCTGCCAGCAAGCAGAGGCTGTGCTGAGCTTTCCCATCTCCCCACCACGGTGACGAAGCCTCACCTCATGTCTTGGGCCAGCTCCTTAACTCCTTAGTAAACCTCCCCAGAAAAGCATGTGGATAGAGTTTTTCTGCCGTTTTAGCAAGTTGAATCAGCTCAGAAAACTGATCCACAAGTAGGCAGGTTGGTGCCAGGGATGAGTGGGGCCATGGGGAGGTGAAGGAGGAGAGAGGCAGCTCCTGCCTTGCAGCCTGTGCAGTGTCAGACTGGCTCAGCTGCCTGTGACAGCACCACTTTCCTTTTGGTTTAGGACATGGGT
Source organism: Sialia sialis (assembly GCA_009812075.1). Lineage (NCBI taxonomy): Eukaryota > Metazoa > Chordata > Aves > Passeriformes > Turdidae > Sialia > Sialia sialis. The sequence continues at coordinate 34,080,029 of VRYO01002355.1, forward strand.
GAATTTGCAAATGAAAGGAAATGAGGATGAGGCCATAAGAATGGAAATGACCACATGGGAGGAGGAATGGAGACTTGGGGACAGATAGACTCTGTCCCTAAATTCTGGAAGGAGAAGGGTGTGAATTGGCTAGCTTAGTAGCAATGATGCATTCATTCAGTCGTGGGTAGTTCATGTAACTGGTAAATAGGATCTGGGCCCCATGGCTAAATAAGAAAAGCAGGAAGAGAATTAGATGTTTTGAGTAACTATAGAGCCATTAATTTGACCTCAAAGTTACACACGGTTGTAAAGTAATTTTTTGAAGGAAAAAACCTGACAACGTTGAAATTAAAAGAAAATGGGATAAAAGGCAACCAGTTTATCACAAGTATATTGTATCCTTTTCACCTACTGTGTGAGCTGATCCTCTTTATTCAATCTTAACACAGAAGCCAGGAATTGGCTCGTTTTCTTCCGTCAGGATTGTTTTATTCATTGGCCATTCACCAAAAATAAAAAAAAAAATCCTATTTCAATAGCCTTGGGAAATGGATGTTCAGCAACATTCACTGTAGCTCACTGGGTTTCTAAGGGCCTTACAAGCAGTGGCTACAACAAAGTGATATATCTTGGTGGTAGGGTGGTGCTCATGGGTGCTGTCAGTACATCCTGCTCTTGCAGAGCAAAAATCCCATCTCATCACTGCTGTGGCTTTGAAAATGTCCTTCAAAATACAGCAGAGCCCTCCAAACAACATCTATAATTACGTGTTCTTCCCCAGGCTCGCCTTGGTTCTTTATTGCCATTTTTGAAGGATTTTGCTCAGAAAGGTCTTTACACTCTGCAGGCACTGCTGAATTGGAATGGGAAGCAGGATTTCTTCTCATTGTAAGGTAGGCAGGGCTGCTTTCCAGTTTCCCAGCTGCAGAGATTTATAGCCACTACCAGATTCACTAGGTGGCCAAGGTTTTATAACCCAATTGAACAGAATAAAACCATTTAGAATGAAGGCAATTTGATGCAGGACTCAATGACTTTCAGGAACTTGATGTATTACTGTGATCATGCAAGCTACAAATTACATATATATGTATATATTTGACAAATCACTTTCAAAAACAATTTAATTATTTGGAATGATTTAATCAGGGTTGACAGGCCTGTAAAGCATCTCTGGGAATGAGGCAGAAAACCTTGAAGTGTATGGAAGATTTTCAATCTCTGTTAAATCCTGTTCCAAAGAGAGGGGTTTGGTATCCTTCCCAAGGCTTCAAACTCCCTTGAATACCAATTCCCTTGGAGCATCTCCTGGGTTAGGCTCATACAGGCCTGTCTGAGGCTCTATGCAGCCAAGTGAAAGTGGCATAGCAAAACAGGCATCTACCTTTGACACCCTTGGCCAAATATTAGGGAGACCAGTGTCTTCAGGACTGCTGGCTATCCCAGCAGCACTCACAAGACTTAAACTTCTAGAGATTTCCCAGATTTTTTTGTGCTGCTGCTCCATCTCCTTCCCAAGGTTTGACAGGCTTTTTGAAAATAATGGACTTCACACTCTGATCCCCTCGTATTTCAGAAGCCCAGGTCTGGTTGTATTAAATATCTCAATATTTAAATTCAGTTCTCCTGTGAATCAGACTCCAAGGAAGGCTTGAAGAGTGCTTTCAGGGCATCAAAAGTATGATGCATTCATGAACTAAAAATTAACTAAAGAGACTTTCCTGAGTTAAGTTTAAACAATCTTGGTTTAAGCACATTTCCAGGGGCTGCTTTCCAGGCAGTTTCACAATGGGAACCAGTCCTGCTGCCCTCACAGGATGGACATTTCCAGGGTGTGTTATGAGCCTCTGTTCTTCCAAACTGTTCTGAGCACTGGCTCTGCACTGGTAGAGGGGAAATATGTGTCCTTTTGCTGCAGGAATGGAGATATTTGGAGGGTCTGTGAATGTTCATTGTAGTGGTATAAACTCTTAGTCCCCAGCAAATTTGCTATTGCAAAATCATCTGGTAAGAGGGGGAAGAGAGGAGTCTGGTGTCTGAGAGCAGTTGAATAGAAATGAAAATTAGAGATTAAAAGCTATGAATGACAAGGAAATATCTCAACAGGAGCCTTATCTCCAAGGCTGGAATGTCTTTCAGTATAACAGTGGCTGCTGCTGAATTCTCTACATACAACCAAATGCCTTGGCTGTTCCCACCCAGGCTCCTGCAGCTCTCGCTTCCCTGAAGTTTTCCTTTGCTTTATTACTTTCAGATGCTGCTGGGTATGAGCTCCTCTGGCAGCTGTGTCATTGCCACCAGCACAGGGAATGTGGCTCTGTCGGAGTGGGCTGCCCCAGCCTCTCCAGGGCGCCTGACACTGCAGCAAAGCTGCACCGGAACCAAAACCCATCCCTGCTGCTCTGCAGGAGCAAACCCCAGAACCAAAACCCATCCCTGCTGCTCTACAGGAGCAAGCCCCAGAACCAAAACCCATCCCTGCTGCTCTGCAGGAGCAAAGCCCAGAACCAAAACCCATCCCTGCTGCTCTGCAGGAGCGAGCCCCACAGCTCTGGCTGAATTCTTATCCACCAAGACATCAGGCATCAGGAGGGGAGGCTGCTAATGAAGGAACTGGTGGGAATGACATCTAACAGGAGAGTTCTTGCTGCTGACCACACTGCCCCCCTTGGGCATTTTAGATGTGTGATCTGAAACCTCAAGGATGCAGGGATGGCATGGACTCCTTCCAAAGGAAGGAGAGACCATGCACACTCCCCCAGGACACCCAGTTCCAGCCCTGCCAAATAGATGTGTTCTCTGGAACAATTCTCCAAGAAGGATATTGGATGGAGAAGGATTCCTGGATGGACCTGGGTCATGGTTACAGGGGATCATAGAAAGCCTCATTTATTTGACATCCCTATTTTAGTGTTTCCCTTCCTTCTATGGGTGTAATTTGTTTATTTGAGCTGTGGGGAAAATTGGATTCATTCAACTTTTACTTCTAAGACTTTTTCTAATTCAAATGAGGGATGAAAATCAAGACTGCTGAAATTCCCCAGATGATGAAATTACTTTTTTCTGTTTGGGGAAGGTCTGAGCAAGTCTAGCTGGGACATCCCTGCTGGACCCTTTGATTTAGTGGTGCAAGTTAACTAAAACTCTACATATCTTTGCCTTCTGGTTTGAAACACTCCTCCACATTCATTCTGCTCTTGCTCATGATCCTCAGATATCTTTCCAGGGAAAACAATCCTGGATTTATTTACAGCACATCATTATTTATTTTAGCAACCTTTCTGTGGAGAAGGCAAGGAGAGATCTGAGCTCTCCAATAAAGCCCTCAGGATGTGCTCTGTGCTTTCAAGGTGGGGGCATTTTACTTGGAGGGTTTAAAGGGGAAGAAGAATGTGAACCCAGGTCGGGAGCCTGTTTTTCTCAATGCTTCCCATGTGATGTGTTTTCATAATGCAAAATCCAGGAACACCCCACAAGGAAGTGAGAGCAAACTCCTTAATAATGTTCCTGCTTTGAAGGCAAACCCAGGTAAATATTTATTTGTTTGTTTGTTTTGTTCTCCAGAGTTGCTTTAGTTTGTTTATTTTGTTTTCAAATCCCCCACACATGCATGTGAACTCCAGCTTTTTTTCTACCTTGGCTAACAAATGCCAATAAATTAAAATGAGACATTTTGATGCCCCAGGATATCCCATGAGAAGAATTTTCTATGGACCAATTTAAGACTTACATAGAGTGAAATAAGGAGAGAGAGAGGAAAAGGTTGTTACCTGTTTCTCTTTCCTCCTCCCCACCTTTTTTTATTTGCAGTTATCTGTAGACAAATTTAGGTGGATGACTGTCCCTGTCCCCAAATAAGGGGAAGGTGGAAGGATGCTGAATCCATGAAGGCAAACACAGGCACTGATGAAAACTAATACTTGAAAGTTCATTAGAAGCCATGTCACTTGGTTATCAATATTTCTTCTTCTTTCCATCTAGAAATTATTTCATTGTTCTTCACCAGAGCAGTGTTTAGAAGCCACAGCTGTGCTACAGGCTGGTGATTTCAGCCAAGGATTTCCAAATTGCATGTCAATGCAACCCTGTGGACATGTGAGCTGCAATAAAAGGAGTGTAAATGGAGAATGGTCTATGGTCAGGAGACACAAGCCTGCTGTACTGGAGTCTGCACCTCTGTAAGACAATGCCCAAAATTATTACCTCTGCAGCAAGGTGTGACTTCGCAAGGTCATCTGCACTAAAACTAGGGAGAGACCCTGGAATTGACATTCCTTTGCTGTGCTGCATTTGTGATATTTGCAATTTCTGGCTGCCTCTAAGAGGCCATTCCTGTCCTAAGGAATTTTACCTCGTCAACCCAAGAGCATCAAACACAAAGTGGTTTCTGGATGCACCCTCTCAATTCCCACTGCAATAAGTTTATTGCTTGTGACAGGAGGGTTAAGGCTAAACAAGCAGCCTGATTGATTTCTGCCCAAGAGAAGGCTGAGTTTCAAGAATGCTGTTTACACAAAGGGCTGATTCTGATCTACCATCAGAGTAATTTTCATTTATACCAATACAAGACAGATCCAAAAGAGGCCTTTGGCTTGCAAAGTATTTTAGGGCATTTTGGGGAGAGGCAGCTTTGCAAAAACACAGATTACAAAGAGAACTTTCACAGTTCTTGATGCAAAAGAAAAGCATGGGAAGATGTGCCTTTGATGCTGATCCTCTGAAGTGTCTAACACTGCCAGTGAGGTACAGACTGGACCTTCCCTGCCAACATTTCAGTGTGCCCTGGCTAGACCTGAGCTATTGGCAGCCATGGGGTTCCTTCTGGGCTACTGGAACTGCCCAAAATTTGGATCAACAGAGATACAGGTTCAATCTTGGTTTTGCTGGTATCATGTCAGTTCTTACCTCCCAGTTTAATTTTGTCTGTTAATGACTCAAGATGTTGTTTACAGTAAAAATAGTTTTCAGCCACTTCAACCCCTATGGTGACCGAGCTTTCCAGTGTACAAAAAACTTTATAAAGAATGATAAAAAGAGCAGGAGTGGGGGGAAGAAGCAGAAAATGTTAGCTTTTTCTCCCAATCCACTGCCCACTGGAGTTCATACACATGATGGTAGCCACTGTAGCCTGTGCAGTCATTCTGGACTGAGCTTTTCTGGACTTAGTTTGGTTTGTTTTTTAACTCATTGCTAAAAAGGTCTTATCCCTGTCCTGCCTGTTAACCAACATACTCTATCAAAAGTGAAAGGGAGCTTTGAATTTGCCTGTGGTTTTATGGGAGAAAACCTCTAGGAGAATTATAATAAAATTTTCAAGATAGTGAATATGAGTTGAGGATGCACAGTGCTTTTGGAAAAGCCAGATTGAAGCCTGGAAATTGATAAGAACTTTTAAAAGTGGACAAAACCTCATGAAGATTCGTGACTTTTAAAGGCATAATCCCACAAGGTAACTAGATTTATTAACATTTGTCTCAGAATTGCTGTGGAATATGCAGCAACAGAAGTCTTTAAAAGTTGATTGGTTAAAAAAATTAGGCCTATTTTACATAGAATTGATCCTTTCCTGGCAATGGACTACATGAACACAATTGCAGCAATCCCATCACATACTAAGTGTTAAAGTCTTCCTAAAATGTGTATTTCTTAAAGTAAGAAGACAGAATCAAACAGCTGAAGTCAATAGACAGATAGTTCATAGCTCATAGTAATGAACATAGGAAATCACTTACCCTAAGAAAATTAAAATCACAGGGACAGAACTGCAGTGAACAGAAATTGATATATCTCCCTCAACTTCAGTGGAGTGCCTTTTTATCAGAATCTGATTTATTTTCTGTTTCTAGCCTAACTGAAGAGGCTGTTCATCAGCATCTCTGTCATGCAATACCCATTTATTTAACACTGTTCTCTTGGAATGAGAATGGAGAAGAGAAGACTCTAAAATTAGAGGGAAAACCTAACTCCATACTTAACAAAAGTCCCAATCTAGCAAAGAGTCTTCTTGATTTTAATAACAAATCTAACAACCACAGACTAAGCCTAAATTACCAGGTTCTGATACTTTCATTAAAGAGACATTACTCCACAGATTCCCACCGGAATCTGTGGGGATTCCTGGAGAAATACAAAGCATGACCCAGTGGAAGTACAGCATCAAGATTTCATCTCTTTATAAATGTCTTTAGAGTCACTTTTTTAATTCATCCCTTTAAATTGGCTGTATTCTTCCCATAAAAATAGTGTCCTCTTCCCATGGGAACTGCACTAACCAAGAATGTTGATTTTACATTCTTCTCTCTATTTCATCATATCAGGAGGCACTTAAAAGATTTCTGAAGGCCTCAGAATTAAATTACAGATAAGAGCAATAAAGTCACAGAACTGAGCAATCCAGCACTTAAAGCTGATTCTATATGAAGTCACAGGAGGCTGCAGTCAGAAGGAAAAGAAGAAAGAGGATTTGCTTCTGGTGCAAACCAGGACCACCATAGGGCTCTGAAAAAGTTTCACTGGAAGTCCTGGAAACACAAGCAGGATTCTTATTTTCAAAGCTCAATCCAAAGGTAGCTGAAAATTTGTGAAGCATCATCTTTTGTACCCTCTGGGCCAACAGATGAGTTGGAGCTTTAGGTAGCACATTCTTTCTGTGCAAATTCCATGCAATTTTACACCACTGTTTTCAGTCCATTGTGGTCCATGGCCCTTCTGATTCCTCTCTGTGAGCAATGCTTCAGTTGTCACTGGGGTCTGATGCCATCAGAACAGCCTGCTGTACTGAGAAATCTTCAAGTGAAAATAAAACTGCCAAGCTCATCTGGGCTCCTCTAATGGATATAAATGAATCTAGCAATGCATGCCAAGCTTTTGATGAACTGCATGGTGTTATAAAAAACATGCTGCCGATGAGGTTAGAAACCCCATCCTTTCTGCCTTGTGGTTTAGGATATATGTGCTGCACTGAAATGCTGGAAATAGCAATATGTGTTGGTTTAGTTCACTTTAATAAGAATGTCTATGTTTATAAATTGGCTTAATTTGACTTCTTTACAAGCAATATCAGTTCTCCCTGTCTTGAATTGTCTTTTTTTTTGGTGGTTTAGACACCACTACTATTACTGGCTCCTGGCTGACTGCATATTTGACAAAGTTTGTCACGAGGTCACGATTTTCTGGCATTGTGAAAGAGGAGGCTACAGAGTAAATGCACAGAGACTTTGCTGCCATCTCAGAAATGTGTTCCAGCTTTCCTGTGTTCCTTCCAAATAAATACAATGGGAATCCACCTGATAAAGACACCTTAGCAAGTGGAACAGTGAAATGCAGAATCATCTTACACTGACAATGGTTCTTCATCTGGATCTCACCTTCAGCCTGTCCTTGCTTTGGTTCCCATCTGTATAGTTATGTTGTCCACCAACAGGTTTATTTCCTGGATTAGGTGAAGCTGAGGTCCCACTGCTCTGGACAGAGATGGAAAGGCCAGAAGAGCTGCTCAGACTTGTGAAGTTTCAAAGAGCTCCTGGGTACAGAGGGGAGCAGGCTCTTGTATGCCCAGTCAGACCTGCCAGTCACTCTGGTTATATTCACATCTGGACATTGATGTGAGGTGCATTTCCTTGTCTCTTCCATCTCCCAGGCTATTGGCAGTACTGCCTCTTTTGAGTTTTAGGACTGGAACAGTGTTTTCATGCTGGTTTGTGAATCAGGTTGGGTCTCTAGGATGTTCCAAACTTACCAAGACAAATCAGATCTTTAGTAACGTCACTACTGCCTGACATTTAAACAAACCAAAACAAACCAAACCCCCAGGTCCACCCTGTGTTTTCTTTTGTACAGATACAAATCATCAGAAGCTCCCATATTTTAGAAGTTTACGTTTGGTCTTCAAATTTCAAAGCAGGTCCATTCTTGCCAACCTGGTGTCTTAGGAATAAGTCAATTACAGATCTAGATCTTCTTTGCTTCATGTCTATGCTGAATGGTGTGGGATTACAGATTTTCCACTGGCTTAGTTCAGGAAGCTACAGGGGGCTGGAAATGAGTAGTTCCAACTCACTTGAATTTTCTAATGTGTTTCAACTGTGTTAGAGCTTGTTTCCACACCTCCATGTGTTTAAGCTGTGCTGATGACATTTATCTTTACATCCTGAGCCACTTGCTTGTGCAGTGAAAGGGGTGAGCACAGTGGCAAAGACTTGCTCTGCCTTCACACAGGTGTGGGGTTTGGCTCCTGCCAGTCCTTCCTCTGTGGTTGAGGGATTACAAATCCAGAGGCTTTTGTAAAGGACAAAAACCCAGTCACTGGTTCCTTCAGTGAGCAGAGGAGTTACACAGATGGATGTTGTATACAAGAAAATCTTGGTTTATAGAAAGAGATAATATTTTTATTAATCCAAATTATTAACAGGCTTGGAAAAGAGCTGGCAAGCTTTCAAGTATGTGAGACCTAAAGAAAAATGCTGAGACATAGCCTGTGAATGAATTTAAAGACTAAAGGCATTTATCTTTTATTTGGACTCCTTCACAGTTTCTTAGTATTTGTAACTCCGACACTAACTGGAGTTTATAAATGAGGTGAAAGTTCTCTTTTTACAGTCCTCCCCTGAATGTAGGGCATTTGTCTCCATGGGGAGGTCATTCATTTCTCCAGTTTGTCCCCACTGAGTGTCCAGTTGTCTCCACTAAAAGGTTTTTGCATAGGCTGCTGTCTGTAACACACTGACACCATGGGAGAGGGTCCAGGCTGCCATGGAGCCCAGGCACAAACTGCTTTGTGACTCTGGGCTCACCCCAGGTTACCTCCTCTGGGGAATATCCATGGTACCTGCTCCTCAGGCTCCATCTACAGCCACCAGAGAGGGAAGAGTCTTCCAGATTTAGGCTACACCCCCTAAAGGAAAGTCTGGAGCAACAAATATCTCTCCACCTCTTTTGGAAAACTTCAGAAAAACCAGTACCAGCTGCACCCCACCAAACTTTAGGTTCCCATGTCCCCCTTTCCTCTGAACACTGGCCCTTCAGTGTGTCTGTGAGCCAGAGAAGAGGACTGTGCTGCCACCACGTGCACCTTGGTTCACATCCTGAACTGAGAAGTTTAGTTTGATCACTAAAGCAGGTAAGTTGAATCCTCTCCTCTCTGTTTGAGAGATGCTACAGGGACACCTACAGTGTGTACAGTGCTCCTTAGGGGACGGGAAGAGGCTGTGAGTGCACACTGGCATCTTACTGTGCAGGGTAGACATCTGCTCTGGGTGTGCCAGAAAACACATCACCTCCCTCAGCTCAGCTGGAGCTCATTTCAAAGTTCTGACTGCTCAGCAAGTCACTATATTTTCTGGCTGCCCGTCATGTGATGCTGGAAAATGCTATTCAGTCCTTTCAGCAACTCCAATGAATGTTGTATTTAGTGAAAATTTTAGTTTCCAGCTTTCACAGACTGGAATGGCGAAATGTTACCATAAACTAGAGGTTTTAGATAACTAAACTAGAGGTTTTAGATAACTTGCTGAGAGTTTCAAATGCCACTTTTATGCTACAGGAGGCAGATTTTAAGTTTGTTCAGCAAATGAGTTGTCTGCAGGGTGCCAGGGACACCCCAGTCTTATCTTTATGCAAAATCATCACCTTGGCAGTTCCTGTAACACAGGTAACCAAGAAAAAGTGACCAGCTGTATGAACAACATACTTCTCATACCTCAGCAACTGGAGATAAACAGCCATGTCCATCCTCCATTCGTATTGGAGGTGCACCTCCCATAGGTTGGACTTGTGTGCAGAAAAAGGTTCATATGCCCCATCAAACAATAAATAGCTAAATAATTAAATTATGGTTCCTGTTAGAGCATCAAATGGATTAAAAGCATTGTCTGTGTTTGATGATGCTGTTACAGCCTCTGTAGCATATTGTGAATCACTACTAATAGTGCTATTTATAGATATTTAGATTATATAGATGTATTATATAACAAGATGTTCATATGCCTTATCTATTTCAGAATAAGCCTTTTAATGCAGGACCTGCTGCCATTTCTAGAAAGCATCTCACACATCTCAAGCATAGCTGCAATTTAAATCATTAAGAAGATTATTAGTAAATAGTAAATAATTAGTAAATAGAATTCAACTAAATGCATCTCAAGAGATGTGGCGTTGATATAATGAGATAACAAAATATAATTAATTAAAAAATTTAATATCACTAATTTAATCCTCATAATAAATTTATGAGGCTAAAATCTTTTTTCTCCAAAACTCAGTCATCTGGTTTAAATTACCAGCTGAGGAAAGTCCCTGGCTGTTGCTGGTGGAGTGTCTGAGCCTGTGCTTTGCCATCATTCAGCTTAGAGATGAGGGGAAAAACCATGGGCACCATTGTAACCCCCTCCATCAAAACCCATAAGAATTGTGTCCTCTGAGTCACCATGTGCCCCTTTTGCCACTGCAGGTGATCTTGTGAGACACAGTGGGTCCATCAGGTCCCTACTCATAAATACTAAAAAATGCCAGAGCTTCAGTGTTGTGTTTCCTCCAGTCTCTGGAGCAGTGACATGCCACAGGGGAACAAGAGAGATGTGTTTAGCTCTGGCAGTGTCAGGGAATTCCCTAAATAAAAACTGACAGATGAGGCTGGGAAGGGGACAATCCTCCACTCTGCAGAGGAAGGGAAGCAATTCCTCCCAGCCCCAGCACCTGGCAGAGAGTTCAACCAGGTGCTTATGATCCTCAGGCTTGGCTTGGTATGGCTTGACACTTTCAGACAATCTGTATGTCTCATCCCCAGCTGCAATCAAGCTTTTAATCTTCAGAGGAAGGTGAAAGAAAGACAAAAAGGGCAGCCTGAAAGCCAAGTAAGGTCTCAACGGGGGAACATTGACATTCCTCTTATTAAATTATTACATAGCTTTAATAAATAGGCTTTGTAATATTTTGCTTCATTTCCTGAGGAAATGAGCATTATGCAGCTGTGCTCTGGTTGTTTGTTTGTCTGTCAGGTTTACCCCCATTTAATAATTATTGAGACTGTTGGCTGGTTCCAGTGCAGTTTGAAGGAAGGGAAAGGCATCACAGGATTAAGTTTTAAAATATTTGGGAAAATTACCAGTGGGGTACAGGACAGAGACTAAGCTAGTGGAAAAGGTCACGATATGAGTTCAGCACAGTTATTCAGTGTGAGAGAATCCACATGGAAGGGAGCCACAGGAAGCCCAAGAAATATTCCCTAGGTTCCAATGCTTAAGGAACATGTTAATGCATTTTTTTATAACCGCCACTAGAATTCTAATTAAACTGGCCCATTCCCTATTATTTCTCTTAACTCCCTATTTTGTATTCCAGCAACTCCACTTCTAGCCAGTGCATCCCCTACCCAGTCCCATGACCTCTTCATCTACCTGCTACCCCAAACCAAATCCTACTTTTGACCCTACAGATCACCTGAAAGAATAGCCCTGGATGCCGTTATCCTGGTGTTCAGTGAGCAAGAAGGAAAGAAAGAAAAAGTCATTTTATTGTACATTTTGGAAAAAAGCTTTATTTTTTTTTTTTCCTTTTTTTTCCTAGCTTGTTGACACTGACACTTTTTTCCCTATTGGAATAATCTATTTTGGATGGTAATGAAAAACATAATAAAAATTTCCCCGCTTGATCTGGGTAAAACAAAGCATTTGAGTCAGTGTAGTCAATCCAGAGTCTCCTGGAACTCCTTTAGAGCTGTACAGATTGTCCTGCTTGGCTCGTGGCACTGAAATGGTGACTCCAAAATGTGAAGTAGCTGCAGTGCTTTAACAAGGGCTCTCCAAGGCACCAGAACATGGGTTTTCCCTATGGAAAACTTTTAATGGACTTCAAAAACAGGAGGAGAAGATCTAACTGGGCAGACACTCCTCAGCTTTGCTTTGTGTGGAAAAATGAAGGTGTCTGCACCTCCCTGTAGGTTTTCAGTGTGTGTGCACACACCCACATGCCCACATGTCCACTCACCTGGACAAAACGTTTCAGGGAAGCACCTGAAGGAAGAAGAGCTGTTTCAAACAACGTTGGCATGTGAAGAGTAGGAAATGCTTGTAAATAAGATCATACCTGGAAACTGGAGGAAGACTTCTAGCCATCAGAACACTGAGGTTTCTCAGCAGCATGTCCATGGAGAGAACTGAGGAAAACATCTCATTGCACTGTGGGGCTGGATGATGGGATTGCAGTAAAAAATGGAGCTGTGCCCACTCTGATGGCCAGAAGAAACTGTAATGATGAGAAAAAAAACCAATATATTTGCCACTTGACATAGCAAGTGTTAAGCCCTAATTTATCCTCTTGATAACTGTGTTTAATGTGACTGTATGGTTAATCCTGCTGACTCAATTTCTTGTAGAGATGAGCACACTCAGAAAGGCATGGTAGAGATGGCTCTGGGCTTTTCTGCTAGATTGGAGGACTTGGCCAACTCTCCTCAGATCTCTTCCCTAATACATTGCTCATATTATTTCAGGATGCAGAAGGCCTCCACTGGGACATAAAGCACTGTAGTGCATTGTCCTTTTCCTCCCACCTTGCTCACTTAATTGGAAACACAGTACAGAAAAAAAGTTTCATCTTATCCCGCAAAAGAACAACAGAGGATCCCCATAATTGACTGAGCTGGGTGAATATCAAAACCCTGCTATAAGGCACAGCATGCCTCTGGCAGTCATCTCCCTCTTCCTGCCAACAGCAGATGAAACCTGCAGTACCATTATCCTCTACTGACTTGTGTCACCCCTACCTGCTGGCTGACCCATGGACACATCTTCTTTTCATGTTACTGCACCAAGGAAGAAGGAGAACGGGCAGGGGAAGAACCCAAAGTACCACATGAACTTACATTTAACAGCGTCCTCATGCTCTCTCAGCCAGGCAAGCAGGGCAGTAAGCAGGACAGCTGTCTTTCAGTGCTTTCAAGATACATTTCAAGCTGTGCACAGCTGGAGCTATTCAGTAGCACATGAAGGAACTCTGTACCCTTGCCAAGGCTCCACAGCTGCCAAATCTGCCTTTATTAGCAGCAGCATTTCTCGTTCTCCATAGCTGAATACAGAACAAGTCTGACATTATTTTTAATTCAACCTTCCCAAGCATGCTGAAGACATCACAATAATCACTTAGTGTGTGTGTGCATGTTTTTAAGTGTTTTCTTCTGCCTGTATACATGCAAACACTCCCCCCACACACACATACAAGGGGCAGGATGCAGAGCCACACTGAGGCACTGAGCATCTCTTTCTTATTCTGGTCAGTCATACATCTCAGCTGCATTTAAACCTCTTGTTACTCATTATCTGTGAGCTCTCCCATGAACAGGTCTTTGTCTGGGCCATGCTGCTCTTCCTAGGTGGTATTCTCATCCCCACAGATGGCTGGAACAGCCCTTAAGTCCCACTTAAGTCCTATTTTAAGGATCTAAGTGGTTCTCAAGTGCTCTCCACACCTCTTCTGGAGTGAGGTGAACTTCAGACTGTGCAAATACCTGCCCCGAAGGAGTGAGACAGGGCAGTTATGTCTAACTCAGTCTTTCTTCACTCTCCTCTGCTGTTTCTTGGGATTCATTGCTGGTCACCTATCAATCATCAGATTTTAAGGTATCTCTGCAGTCAATGATCAGATGTAAAAAGAGCCTACTCAAATACCAGTCATGTAATCCAAATACTGGGAATTCCCTTATGTGTCTAAGGATCTGTTTTGCCTTCATTTGGCACCTGAAAACTTTCAGACCAGGTTTCAAGCAGGCTTGATGTAATGGGGCATGAAAATCCCCTCTTCTGGAGAACACAAACTTCACAGATAAGTCCCAGGCAACCCAGAGCTGGTCACAGCTGTCCAGGCAATAAATGAAAGGACATCATCAGGAATTTAACCCAGTTCCCAATGGACAGGACATCATGATTTCTAGAAACAAGTTCAAGTGTTACTCTTACTATTTAATGGCAATTCATCATGTGTTTAAATGTGTGTATGATATCAGTCCTCTAAGTACCTGAAGCACTTGGCAGACAGTGATGGTCTACACTACACAAATGCCACTGTGATTAGACAAATACTTTAGTTTCCATTTTCACGTAGGAAAACTAAAACTGAGAACTTCTGTGTCTTTCCTGTCTCTGTCAGAGAAGTCTGTTTAAGAACTGGGAATACAGCAAAGTTATTTTATTCCTGTGAATTAAATAAATCTCATCACAGAGTTGTGGAAGAAGAACAATGTATGTTTGAAAGAGACTTTTCAAAATCACATAGTCTGACTAATTGCTCAAAAAATAAAGCTGAAAAGGTCTAAAGCTTAGATCAGGTTACTCAGGACTTATTCCAGCTGAGTTTGAATATCCTCAGGGACAGACATTGCACAACATCGCTGGGCAAATTGCTCAAATATCTGACTACCCTCACTGGGAGATTTTTTTCCTAATACCTGCCTGCAAGTTCTGCTCTTGTGAGTTGTCTCCATGGCCTCTTGCCCACTCTGCACCTCTAGGAAGAGTCTGGCTCAGTCTTCACCATATTGTTTCCTCATGAAAATGAATCATGACCACTTATGTCACCACCTCATAAGACTTTTTGCTTTATTGCTACATTTTTGATAGCTATGGTAAAGTCTTCATTTTGTTAAAAATTACTTCTGATGACACAGCGAAGTGTGTTCCAGATACTGTAGAAGAAATTGTATTTAGTGTAGTCACTCCCTTCTCTCAGTGAAGCAGAAAATCAATGCAATATGTGCATCTTGTTATGGCCTACATTTGCTTGTGCAGTTTTTCCTGATAAACTCTAGCCATGCTAGCACTTTTCTCCAAAGGAAGTTTCTCTTTCTCCTGGGATTCATCCTCTGCAGATGCAAATTGTCATCAGCCTATTAAGTCAACGGGACCATGACGACTGCACTTGCCAAGCTGAGTTGAATAAAGCCTTACCAAAAAAAAGGTAAGAAACTGTATGGAAAGGATGTTATAAACACCATGGAACCTGCAAAGAGTGTATCTCTTTCCTTTGGTGCAATAAAGTTGCTCCTGCTGTCTGTGGTGAGGTGTAATGCAATATAAAACTTGTATAGCTGTCAAGTAAGATATTAGTGCCGGCATTACGATCTACTGATATTCTGTTTCCTATGCTAATTCAATACTAATTGGCAATTATGCACATGCTTGTGTAAGCATGTAGATAGGTGTCTGTATGGTGTATATAGAAGATATCATGTAATTTACCTTTTGGGGGTATAAAAATACCCTTTTGTATGAAGGGATTAATAGAAAATTACAAGGAGTTTTTCATTAGGTCATAATCTTTCTCATGTTAAATAAAGGCAAAACCTGATATACATACTATAATCACATAAAACGATAGTGATATCCCAGATCTGGGGGGAATCTAAAGGAGTTCACATCTTTCCTACTTTATGCAAGAAACTCAAATGGCAAAAGCGTGGCAGGGAATGGCTAATTTTCATTGTCATTTCTGCAAATGGGTTTGCTGGTACACAGGGCACAGGAGGATGATGGGAGGGACCACATTCAAGCATTATTGGTATTTTTCTATAAGCCATGTGCTAACAGGGGCATTAATGCAAGCCAGGTTTGGCCCTGTGCCTTTTTAACTCACCCTCCTAATGCAGGGAATTACTCTGACAAGTATTTCTGTGCCTGCTGTGGCGGTGTCCTCCAAGTGCCTTTATCCTGCTGTTCAAAATTAGTGACACAGAGAGAAAGAAACTGCAACAAGCTAAACACATCATGGGACAAGGTCCTCTGAGCAAATGCTCTAGAGCTGCATTTAATGGCAGCTTCATTCCATCCATAAAAAGCTGAGCAAGCTAGATCCCTCTCAGATGCTTGCAGCATAGTTGCCCTTTGCTATTAATTTTTTGAATAGCTTTTCTTTGGTTCAAGAAACGAATTTATTGCAACAGACGTCCTTTGGAATAGGAATGAAATTCCATCAGACTTCAAATGAACTCTAATTACACTGCAAATAGGTGGCAGGAGTGTTCCCATCTTTAGCACTACAGCTCTGCAACCAGCCAAAGAGTGATGTGGTTTTAATTTTAGTCTGTGTATGAATTGTTTGGAATGCTTTTATTATTTTATTTTACAGCTATTTCTAAAAACATTTTTAAAAAAGAGGGAAAAATTCATAACAGCAAACACATCTGTGCTACATATTTTCCCTGTGTGGCACTGTAACAGCTTTAGTCTACAAAAATTAATGGACTGTAACAATATGGTTGGAATTTAAATGCAGAGTTGGCGCCAGAATCAGGAAACAGACAACATTCCCTGATTGTAGAAATGTGCAGATCACCTTTTCTCACTTATGAAGCTTTAAAAGGACAGATATCCCCAAGGGTGTCTAATTTATATTGTCAGCATTTAATCCATCCATCTATCCAGTGTATTGTGCTGTCCGGCTCCCTCTACTAAGATGCACCAAACTGATTCCTTCCAATGATGACATAATTTTTCCTCAATTACTAAACACAAAAATTTGTCCAAGAATGTAGCTTTCATGGAAGAGAGTTTGGCAGAGAGAGAATTTCAACAGATTCTTCTAATCCAAATCATACATTGTGTATGAGCGGCCTTGTGCACAAGATGCTGATCTCCCAACCTGTGATCACAGGCTCAGCGCCCACGTGGGTAACACTTCTTTCTCCCAATAAAAAGTGCAAGAAAAAGGCTGCTTAATGTACAGAGAAGCACAAAGGTGTTCATGCTGTGTAGAGACATTTCAGACATTCACACATTTGTTGAGAACTCTAGCAGTGACTATGACAAGCTGTTGGTTTAAATGAGGTCAGTGAAGATTTCCACACTTCTTTTCAGGTAAAAATAGTCTTTCTAAGGAAAAAAGACAGGATGGACTTGTCTGGGTTGTCTGAGCAGGCTGCGTATATTCTGTCGCCA
The DNA here is from genome assembly GCA_009812075.1 of Sialia sialis. Classification (NCBI taxonomy): domain Eukaryota; kingdom Metazoa; phylum Chordata; class Aves; order Passeriformes; family Turdidae; genus Sialia; species Sialia sialis. The sequence goes on from VRYO01002355.1 coordinate 34,096,933, forward strand.
AAGGGCTTTAAAGATAGGACAATCAAAACTTGGGAGTTAACAGATGCTGGACAACCAGACCAAGACTAGCTGGGTTCTTGAAACACTTCCCTCACCTGTGGTTCAACAGTCAAAGACGCTCTAATCACTTCATCTTGCAAATTGTATACAGACATTAAAAGATTAGTTTTTGATTGCTGTACAAGCTTAGCAATAAGTCACTGAGGCAGAATCTCCAACACCTAGAGGGGGAATGTTGCTTGTTATAGGTGCACATTTTGTCCCCCTAGGACAACAGGGTGAGATTAGCAGAATGAGGTGTTCACTTCTGTTAGATCATATGGTACAGCTGGAAAAATTGAACAAGTGTTTGTGTACACAAGCCCTGTCCCCCATGTCTGAAATAGAAGCAGCAATTAAAAGCCAAACAAAAATGGGCAACACTTGCTTTACTGAATATCATAGGCAATTTCTGAAAGAGAAGGTGTCAGGATTTGCAGAAAAAAATTGTACAGGGAAGGAGTTAGAGGCACAGAAGTTATAAAGTGGGAAACTCCTAGGAGCCAGGTGGAGAGCCCATTGTTATTAGGGCTGTGAGTTTTATATGCCATGTCTCTCTTTGTCAGATATTTCTGTAGGCTCCCTTGTGTTGGAACCCTGAAGCCTGGGAGTTTTGAACCTTCTGTGCTTTCTGGAACTGACTCTCAAAAGAGCACTGCTTTTCACTTGAGGCCTTGGAGAAGGTGATGGAGTTAGAGTCACGGGTGTATAGTTCAAATAGAAGTGTATAAAACCACATGGTGAAGGGTTTGGAATTTGGGATTTTAGGATATAGTAATAGGAATGGGACAAGATGGAGGTTCTTGGGCAGTAGTTTATTTTTCCCATTTGTTCCTTCTTCTTCTTGTTCCTTCTTCTTCTTCTTCTTCTTCTTCTAGATTTTGGTTGGATAGAAGATCCCGCGGTGTGAGTCACAGGTGTTTGGTCATTGGGTCAAAAGTATAAATAATATGGATGTTAGTTTTTAATTGGATAGTTAAGCCCTTAAAAGACCTTGTAATGAGCGACATACAGTTCCATTTTCTTGCTTTTAGCTTGTTAGCTAGAGGTGCTGTAGAATTCACTGTACTATAGATAAGAATTAATAACCAACTGAGTCTGAACATGAAAATCCATCTCTCGTGCTTCAATCCTGACTCTGAGTGAAGGCAGAGAAAAAATAAGCCAGCCACTAACATGTGATGCCACCAATACCCTCGCAGCTTTGTTTGAATGCTGAGCTTGAACTTTCCCAAACTGGGCTCATAGAGGGCTGGAAGTAGTTTCTGAACTTTGAAGGACTTCTTTAATTTCCTGGAGCTGGTGTCTGTCCCACTGGTGAAATGAAGTGGTCATGTCCAGTAGCAACTATCAGTGGAGCAGCTGGGTCTCCCAAAGTGACAGCAAGTCATCTGAGGCACAGAGGACAGCCTTGACTACCCTGCTAACCTTCAGTGAAGGGGAAATAAAACACATCAGCTGAAACCTCAGCAAGAGCCCTATAGGATGGTATTTAAGCTGTCATCTGCAGCAGCCTCAGAAACACACAAGACACATTACTATGGCTCAGGTGCCCAGGGAGAGAATTTAATATCTGAACCTAAAAAGCATTTCAAATTCATGATGTGCACAAGATATTAATCTTTGAGATCTTCAGCATCTCCTTTCCACTGTGAAGGAGTGAATGGAAGGGACAGGTCACATCTCATAGGAAGGACTGGGCATGAATTTGCAGGCTTGTCTATGTTAATTAAACTTCCCTCATTTGATCTCATCAAGAGCCTTGATGGTGCCAGATTCTCACATCCAAAGGACTAAGTGAGGCTCTGCCCATGAAGACCATGAAGTAGGGGAAGTCAGAGATGTGAAGTGAGAAAAATGAAGACTAGGGACTCACAAGGAACAGTTTGGGACATTTGACTCTTTGCCTAGGACACTGTCCATTATTTTTCCAAACTGAATTGCCACTAACTTTGGGAAGGACAATTTAATTCCCATCCATGTGAATAATCAGTAGAATTGGTCTAGATTTGACGTAATTTTTCATTCTGCTTATTTTACCAATTCCTTTTTTCTCTGTTGCAGGCTTGCTAACCTCAGTCACCTGTAGAGTCTTAATTTGGAGATTCCAGGGACAGGAACCCAAGAATAGAGACTTGACATTTCTCCTATACAGATTTAATTCAGTGTATTTTACAAAAAGATGTGCTTCCTGTCTGCGGAACAGGAGCTCTGTGGGCCATCAACTTCCACTAATAAATTGGCCTTCAGTTTCTGAAAAAGTCTCCATAAAGTTTGTAGCTGGACAGTAATCTTTTTTTTCCAAAATATTGTTAAAGGCTACAAGATGTTGATTGTTTTCACTATTTTTTTCAATATAAATTAATTGGTAACCTTTCCACATGCCATTTCACAGCTTCAGCTTACACTCAGGCCCATGGGATCTCCTGGCTGCTTGACTCATTTGTGTGAGGGTATAACTGGTGTCAATTTGTTGTTTCAATAGGCCGGGCAGACTGCCAGCTCCTTCTGTGACAAACTGATTTTAACACTATAAGATTCTCGTTTCTGCAGCAGTGCATTAAGTACTTTATTGCTGAAATATGTGCAACAACACTAGTGATGGATTTATTGTTTCTCTGAGGTGTATAGGTGGGGAAGAAATAACCAGGCCTTGCTTGGCTGGAAAAATGCAGCATGTCCCTTGTATCTGGGTACATGAATGTTTTGTCCAGGAATGGCCTAGAACAGCAATCTGAGGTACTACAAGTACAACAGGAAATGAAGAGGGGCAGGTAGCTCTGAAAATGAAGGTGTAAGAGAGCAAGGGGAGTAAGAGCAAGGTGTGTCAGCTCAGGATAACACGCATTTTGAATAATTTATTTTCTCCTGGGCTTAAACACTTCTAGCTCCTCAGCCACGTGAGAATGCACAGAGGCGGATGATCTGCACAATTCCTCAGTTTCTCTCCACTGTGCAACTGGAACATGGTGAGAATTTGTCTCATTATAATGATAGAGCAGACATCTATGGCTGTGGCAAACCCTAAGTGTGCTTCTTTGTCATCTTTGGTGTTCATAAATGTGGAGTGCTCCAGAAAATAAGCACACTTAGGGTGTCAGTTTTCCCATCCCTTACTACCTCCTTGATATTTACAGAATCAAACAATAGGAGTTGGAAGGGACCTAGTCAATATTTTAAGGTTTTTTGTTTTTTTTTCTTTTGCTGTTATGCAGTTTCGGAGTAAACCTGCAATCCCCTGACATTCAGAGAGTTTGAATTTCAAAAACTAGGTGCCCAGGCTCCTGTCACTGAGCCCTCCACCATTGCTGAATTAGTGGTTTGGCATCTGCCATAGCAAAACTTGGTTCTACCTGGCTGAGGGATGAAGACAGCAATCATCTGCTAGCAGGTGGTGGACCAAGGGGAACTTCCTAAAGGAAAGAATTTTAACATGTGCTTAATTCCCAGTGAAGTGGAACTAAGCACATGCTTAAAGGACTTCTGAGTAAGGACAGATATACGACCATTCTTAAGAGATTTCCTGAATCTTTCCATAAGATGGCTTTTCACTGGGTTCAATAAGATTAGACTGGAAACCAGAAACCCTTTTTCTAAAGTTTGGTGGGTTGTATATTTGTTCAAACTTTTCCAGTGTAGAGAGGTAGAACAGCATTTAAACATGAAGAAAATGAATGAAACAAGATACCAATTGAAAACAGAGGCTCAGCCATGGAGAAAATGGTCATTTAATTTTTCCTTCATATGTTTTTGAATTGAAGAAAGCAATAAAGTAATAAACCCACCCAATTTCATTAGGTGGTTGAAATAAGTGTATATCATCAATGGAGATATTGGGTTGCACGAGTGTCATCACCAAGCTCTTTTAATAGCCTTCCACTACTAAAAGACTGAGTGCTTTTCTCTGGGTGTATTGCCCCAGCTCCATTTAATTTCAGTGGACACATGCTCCCCAGCCGTGTGTCTGGGATACTTCCTACCCATGGCTTCCAAAAGGAGCATTTCCCACATGCGTTCTTCTGAGCTGTCAGAAACAGCCCTGTAATTTATTGGGCTGACCCGATCAAGTTAAATGGGTTCAACTCCAACCAGAGAAGATTCAATAAAGTCTGGGTACAGTGCAAGAGGAAATGTGTGCAGAAGGCTCCTGAAATAAGGTGCAGGAGCAAAATGCTTCGGGCAATGTGTTCACACAGTTGCAAGCAAAAAGGACAGTGCAGCACAATGAATTGCAGCAGTAAGGGATCAAATGGGCACCTTCAACCCTCTCCAGCTAACAGAGCACTTGCAAAGACATAAATGTTTATGGGTGTTGAGATTTGGCTGGCTTCAGGGTAATGGTGCTTTATAGGTATATTTGTACCATTTAGAAGAGAACCAGCTTTTTACTTTTTACAGTAAAAACACACATGGCAAGAGATTCTCCCTTTTAACTAAGTTTACAGCAGGGTGTGAGTGCTCTGCATATCTGTCCTTTGTGCACAAAACTTTGTTTCCTACAGCATCTCAGTATTGTGACAGATGACTGATCACAAAGAGGATTTTATAGAACCATAAGGATTTATTTTTGAACTGAGAAGTAGGCATACATTATATATATGGTTGATGAATTTTCTTTTGTAAAGGTACACAATACATTTTCTCTGTGGACATGCATATCAAAATCCACATCTAATTATTTAATATTTTCCTCGAAATCATTATGCCCAAAGCTTCTTTCCTGCATTGGAGGTATGGAGACTTGGGCATCAGTCTGTGACTTCTGTATATTTCATTTCTAAGTGCAGTTTTGGGAATGGTGTTTTCCTTTGTAATTCAAGTCAGTGAAATCTTTACAATGGTTGGACTAAAAACCTGATGCAATCTTTATAACGGTTTGGCTAAAAATGAAAAAAAGGAAAATTGGGGAAAAGAGGGGGAATAAAGGGAAAATGTTATTAAATGTTTGTGAAAATAACTTTTGTTTCTGTATTTCAAAGAGTCTGCCAAGCAGAATTAAACTTGATGTCTTCTCTGACTTGTTTCGTGAAGTGACTCTGGGATGACACAGGAGTCCTTCAGCCTCATCTCAGAAATTGGTATTTTATGTACTCTGCTAGTAGGAAAGAAAAGAAAACCACCTCAATCCTAGGAAAATCGTAAAGAAACCACAATGATCTAATAAGCACAGGCAGAGAGCTGAGCAGTATGAGAGTGACTCAAGTTTTATATAGGATCTATTTGGAAACCTTTCTTGACACTGATCCTCCTCAGGAGCCAGAAGTTGACTGGCAGCAGCCACATCCCCCAAATATCTTACTATTAAAGTGTTATCTTCCCATCCTTGGAAATGAGGGATGGGTCAGGGAGACAGCTGTCTCTGGAAAAGTCCTCAAAAATCCTGTCAGATACAGAGTGAAAACCCCATGCCTGGGTGACAGTGACACTGAGGATGGCAGCATCGGGTACATTTGGATGAAGGAGATTGTCACAATTGTCTGTTGAGGTCCATTGAGAGCTGCTTTCAGGTGGTCATTTGCAGCACAACATGATGAGGTGGTTGAATTTAATAATTTACAGGCAGACATACTTAGGTTCTAGAGGCTAGATTTATTTTTCTTAATTAGGTTTCCCTGCAGGCTCACAAGGAGATTCTCTCTTTTATGGAGACACCAGTAAAATGTTCTGCACATAAATGGTCAACATGACCAGTGTTAGCACGCAATGGTTGGGAGGTGCAGTGCTGTCATTATATTAGAGATGATCTTTGCCTGGATTATTGTTATTTTTTGCTGTATGAATAGTCCACGAACATGATACTTATATTTACTTGGTGATCTCATGAAAGAACTATTGTTCCTTCATTCTGGCAGCACTGCCAGTGTACTCAGTCTTGTACAAGGATGAAGCAACACGCAGTTCTGGTTGGTGAAAGTAACTTGAATTTTAAACACAGGCCATTTTAAACTTCCAAGTCTGCTTTCACAAAATAGCTGAACATTTGCTGTCGACAAATTTTCATGCTCACGTAGTTTTGCCGTGGAATAGTCATAGAAAGTGATTGTGACTGAGTCCAAATTAATTCTTTAACCTAAATGAATGTAAAAGACTGTTATTCCACCCTCCCCTGTCCTGCATATTCATGTGCTGTGCTTTAAGCAACACACTTCCTCATCCACCTAATTTCCACTGAGTTTCAGGTATGTGCTCATGTTGAACAACTACTTACATTTGTTTTTCTTGAACAAGGGAGCAGATTCTTGGCCCCAGAGCCAGGGAGTGTGCAGTCTGGGTGGAATTCCCAGAGTTTTGCTGCCTTCAAATTCAGTGGAAAGTCAGGGCTGAGCTCCCTGTGTTGCCAATGGAACGAGATTAACTCCCCAAAGACTTCAGCTGTGTCTACAAAGGGAGCTAGAGGAACCAGCTGGGAATTGATACCTGAGTTTAGAGCAGACTTGAGTTAGAGGAGGGAACCCTAAAACGTGCTTTCTAAGCACTCAGAGCTGAATAGACTCCAAGTATTTTTTCAATTCCATCCTAGTTTGTGTTGCAACTCTATTTTTGCTGTACTGAGTAAATATGAAAGCTGCAATGGTTATATCTTATACTGTCTTTCCTGGAAGAGAATAGTATATGCTGCAGCTTCCATAAAAGGGTTTATTTTTAAAATCTTTGCTTATTTGTGAATCTTTTCATAGAAATGTACTATTTTATTTACCTGAGTTAAGTTCTGGATTCTGCCCAAGTTCTTTTCTTCAATTTCACTAACAGTGGGTTTCTGTCTGATCCTACAATCCCTCTGTGCTCTGCTCCGAGAAATACCTCCCCAGGGCAAGCCCTGTGTTTGTGGGAGATCTTGCCTCTGGAATAGGGGTCCGTGATTTCTCATGGTCAGTGATTAAGATGGCATCTACTTCAAATCCACCTGTGGAAGGAAACAATGCCGAGCTGTGGGTTTGCCATTGAAATGGAACACCAGGCTCTCCAAATCCACTAGGGGGGACTGGATATTCATGATAACACTTGGGGAAGGTGGTTTCTTCTGCACAGGGACTTCAAAACTCTTTCCAACTACCCATGTACTGAACAAACCCACAGGGCGTACACAGAGAGAAATATCCCAAGCCTCCTGTTGTGGAGGTGAGCTGCAGGAAAATCAGAGGTTTTATTTGGATGCTTAAGCTAAGATCCCTCTCATAGAGGCCTAAAGTTAGAGATCTGATTTTGATTTAATCTACCACAATTTACATCCCTTTAATAGGATTCAATTAATTACCAACTGAAGCTAATCATGTGTCCTCAATTAAGTACCTTTTGTTCAGGCCTAGATTTCTATTTTTACCATATCCTTAATATTTTCTGATTGTGGATGCATTTTTGTTTAATGGCTACTACTTGTTCCAGTCTGAGAACATTAGGTCAAGCCCACACCGTGTCCCAGAAATTGGGAGCCATGGCTGGCTTGCTTACTTCTGCAATGATATCTCCCTAGATTTGTCTTTATAAACATGATTTCACCATGTTCAGTAGCCCACGCCCCTTCCTGAGAGTTTAGGCTCTCAGGAATTTTAAGATTCCTTTTTCTCTTAGTCTATAAAATCTGGAGAAAGATGGACAGGAATAATTTAAGAGATTGCAGCACAGGTTGTTATAGAAGTCCTCGTTTTCTGGTTTTCCCCTGTCAGCTGTGGTCCTGTGATTTTCAGTCCCCATATGACACAGCATAGTAGTAAAGTTCAGATAACGACCTTTCTTATGAAAATAAATTTTACATTTTTGTATTTTTGCATTTATCTAATGTGTTGTTCATAAAAGGGCAGATACACTATGTCAGATACACTACGCTACTTTCATACAGTTGGGCTTACTGAAGGTTTTAATAATTTTATTTTTAATAATTTTATTATTTAATTTTATTATTTAATTTAAATAATTTTATTATTTAATTTTATAATTTTATTTTATTTTTCCTCATTGGACAGCAGCACATTCAAATTACAAATAAAAGTCAAATTCTTCCATATGCAACAGTCAAGGGCCTGATGAAATATTTAATGTGGTAAAAAGATTCTTCTTGATGATGACCCACTCTGAGCTATCACACACCCACACCCACCTTCCAATTTTGCATCAGGTACTGTATGCTCTGAATTAGACAATGCGGGATGAAATCAGTGAATACATGCATTTTGATTCAGGTTAGCTGGAAAAGCCCAAGACTTAATGGCAACCACAGCAAAACCTCAAAACTGCCTTTTATTAACTACTGATAATAGAAGTGGCTTCACTATCCTGGTGTAATAGCAAGCAAGAAAAGATCAGTCTAGCCTGGGAATGCTCTTCCCATGTGGCAAACTCGAGTCAAGGAGCTAGGGGATGCCCTGTTTGACAGAGATTAGTTTTATTTTCTTTGGCTGGCAAATACAAAACTATAAATCTTGTACTCTTGGAGGATGGGCAGAATTCAAGGCTGCAAGAAAGTGCCAGGAACAGCCCTGTCCAAACCCAGGGCCCTATGTGCAAACTGGTGGAAAGTAAATAACTAACTCTTGTGTCTGAGGAAAAATGATTCACGGCCAGAATTAATGAGAAGCAGGTAGTGTCTGTGGAAAATGGCTAGGAGTTAAACTTAGAAGGGCTGAGTGTGAGTACTTTGTTAGTCACTCTGAGGTGTCCTGCACTTCAGGGTCGAGTCGAAACACATGGAGACCAAAACATGTCCACAATGTTGGAACAGCTGCATCTTAACTCTTATTCTTAGGTTTACTTGAATAAATATCACCAGGGCCAAGACCTATCATAAAGGGCTTTAGAAAGCTGACAAAGTAACAAAGACACCTCACAAAATAGGTCTCAGCCTGAAAGCTGGGCTAATATTCCCTAATCCCAAAGGACTTTTCAAACAAACATATCCCCACAGAGGTCTATTTACTCAACAACTGGCATTTAAAATAGGTATATTACCAAGATTCAGCATTCTGTGCCTCTGTTTATATTATGAAAATCAATATCACAAGACAAGGAAAAGAACTTTGGCTCTCATTATTTTTGTGGCCTTACAATCCTGTCTTTCCCCATTCCCTCCTGAGATGTCTGTGAATAGCTAGGAACGAATAACGTCTTAATTGCCCATGAAAAGTATACTTAACTGCTAATATAAATATATACTCAGAACAAGAACTTCAGGCTACAGAACGACTTATTATTAAGGAACTGTAATTATTAACTAAGTGTGTAAATGAAGTTAAGATTTTCCTAGGTTTCTCAAACTTACAATTGTATCAGGATATTGACAGGACTAAAACAAATTTTACTTTGGTTTTAATTTGTTTCTGTTTGCCTCTTTCACTGATTCTAATTATGCTTGCTGAAGGGAAAGGAAAGATGATGAATGAAAAATAAATATAAACACTATTTCGTTGTGTCAGTCACCTACTGCAGCTTTCAAAGTAACTCTAAAAATTAGTGTAAGAGAGAAGTAGCTAAGTCACTAGGGTCTTCCATCCATTGCTCAGGGGTTTGTTTCACAAAGCTCTAGGTGTTTGAAACTTTGGCTTTGAGTCTATTCTTGTCTACCTGTTTGTCTTTCAGCATGTCTCCTGGCAGGACAAAATATCTCAGAACAAGGATCTACAATCCAGGAAGGTGTCCAGGTGTTGGACTTCAGGAGATGTTTCCAGAGGAGATGTACTTTGTCTCCTGCTCATTCCTAACAACCACTCTGCTTAACTTCATGAAGCATCCTGTGGTCATGGGGATCTGAAGACAAATTTGGGTTTGCTTTTTTGTGTCTGACACTGAGCATGAACAAGGCACTTGCATGTTCATGCATATTCATGCATGCATGTTCAGACCTTCTTAACACAGTCCTATGGATATCAGCAAACCCTGCCCATGAGGCAACACCACTGATGTTGGTGCTCCACCAGCCCATTGGCTATCAACCACTTCTGCACTTCTTCAGAGCTGCCTCTCCCTCGGAGAGGCAGCAGGTTCCAGCTGCTTGGCAATCAGGTGGTCTGCTTGGGGCTGCCAGAACATGGCTTTTCTCCAATGTAAGAAGTGTATTTACAGGGGATTTATCTGGTTTTATTTGTCTTACCCCAGGGATGTATTTGAGCAACAAAGCTCATTGTAACCATGCTATCCACATTATCAGCTCTTCTTGGCAGCAGAGTTCAAAGGCGTTCGCAGAGGCTGAAAGCATCGCTACCCTTGGATTTGGGCATATGGAAACTGAAGCAAGGAGATAACAGCATTCAGTTCAACAAACACCATCCCCAGTGCTACACCAGTTATCTTATGAAATCCTGCAGAAACCAGCAGCAGTGCAAAAGCAAAACTCTTTTGAAAGGCTGCTGGAAAGTCCCCACTCAAATGATAGAAGTGTATAAAGCACAAAGCATGAACACCTCAGAGTAGTCCTATTCCAGCTGATAACCCCAGAGAGGAGCAGCACATTTTTGTGCTAGAAGATCTGATGTTTGCAGATGTTCAGTCTTACCTATGTCAAGGGCTGAAGGAAGCAGAGAGAGCATTTCCAGTGTGCTGTGTGATGTCAAAGTGACTGTTCACATGGCCAAGCCCTGTTCGTGTGACCTGAGTGCAGAGGGAGAGGAACATGCCAGAGTTAACTAGGATAATTCAGGGATGTTCTGATGCATGAGCACAAGGGACAGACTGCCTAATTGCTGAATCCAGAGTCAAAAGGCAGCATGGTGATGAATGGCTGCAACCACTGAGCCCTAGAATCATAGAATCATTAAGGTTGGATAAGACCCTTAAGATCACAGAGTTCAACCACAAACATAACACTGCCAGTCCATCACTTCAGGGCTGAACTTGAGCACAAAGTTTCAGAGGCAGCAGACACATGGTGGAGATCTGCAGACCAAGATAGCAGCAGCTTTTCACTTATGGACACCATTCTCCATGGATTATGATAGCTCACAAGGCCACACTGATGGAGCTGGGCACACACTGACAGCTTCATTGCATGCAAAACTGTGTTGTTCTGGGCTCTCACTTCCAGATGTGGAAGCACTGTGTGTGCAGGAGCAATGGGGGGTTAACACCCAGAGCAGCCTAATGTGGGAACCAGAAGCCATATGAGCCATCCCTTCCTTCTCCAGGGGAATTCATGATCCCATGTAACTCAAGGCTATGTACACATCTTCATATCTCCCTTTATAGTACTGAGAACTGTGGCTGCAAGTCTCATGGGGAATGAAAATATTGCAAAAATATTGCCCCTTCATGTTATTCCAAATGATGTTCCAAAGACGATGTTCCAAAATCTAAGAGGAGGGTTAAGTTCTGTTGCGACTTGTGGTTTCAAAGATTCTGCAGTGAGGTTTTGATCTCCACTACATGGATTAGAAAAGTTATCTGTAAATAAATAATTCTTTGAAGACAGAGTCCTCTCAATTCAATCTATACAGCCAATGTATACAGCGGGTGGACCTCACTTCTCCTCTGGCTGGACTAGGCTTCTTCTCAGAATTAAACATTGATGAGATAGTTTCTTGAAGACACAGATTGTCCAGTGCGAGCATTTAGCAAATAAAATAATGTGAAGGACCTGGTAGAAGTGCAGAAAAGAGAAACCCCTGAGTCAGAATACCTGCCATCACCCCACCCATCATACCTGCAGCAGCGGATAAATTAATGCTCATAGTTTGTCTTAAAATTAATGTTCATAGTTTGTCTTAACATTTCCTTTACATTGGCAGAAGTTACATAAAGGCAAAACAGGAAGTGAACATGTTGTCAATACTCAAAGCTTTTTTGATATTACAGAACTTGCAGAGTGGAAATCTCACAAAGTTTTGTTTCTAATTTTACAATGTAAAGATAAATTCAAAAATCACAGAGTAAAAGAAGAAAGATTTGGGAAGGAAAAAATCTCTACATTTTAGTGTTTTGTTCAGTGGTAATGAAAGGGAGAGGAATAGTATGAGAATAAAAAATAATTCTTTAATTTAAAATAGTAATGTGCCCCAATATGATTCACAAAAAATTGTTTAATTGAAAATGAATTATTTTATTGTTTTAATTTCCGATCAAAACTTTGTGTTACAAGTCTTGTTGTTAAAATAAATATTCATTTTTTAGTAAGAGACATTTTCCAAGGAAAATATATCCACAACATACTTCATGCAAGTAAAGAGTGTTATCATTTTCTTTGAAGCATCCCATCACTGGATGTAGTTATCTTTAATGTTTGCTTGCAGCCATGGAAACAACACGTTTCCCCTTTTGGCACTGTAATGACTTTATCAAGACTCTAAAACTAGGGAACTTCAGTGTTTAAAAAAACAAAAAGGAATTCAGCTGCTCTTGTGAGTCTTTTGTGTTATCTCTGTAACAGGTCTAACGCTCTTCTGCTTCAGAGAGGTGAAAGCATTGACATCTTTCCAATAATCCCTGAAATGTAGTGAGATCGTGGAGGACTGGAGACACAGACATCTCAGATATTGCAGGAGAGGCAATGGAGATGGGGATGGAGAATGGAGATGGAGATGGAGATGGAGATGGAGATAGATAGATGGAGATGGAGATGATGGAGATGGAGATGGAGATGGAGATGATGGAGATGGAGATAGATGGAGATGGATGACAATGAGAACAGGGGAGTAGTGAGAGACCACTACTTTCTTAGACTTGATGGTACAGGTGGAAAGAAACTGAAAATTCTCCATCTAAGTTTTGAAGCCCTCAGAATCAAAAAGAAGAAAATACCAGTACTGACAATCTCCATCTCCCAGATGGATCCTACTTTGCTAAGTGTGGGAAATACCTCAGCATTTGCAAAGTGGCTGGAAGACTGAGTTGGCCAAAGCCAGTAAAAGTGGGAGGGAAGTTTCATAGAAGAGGGATGTCTGAGAGAAAACTTCTCATCTTTTGCTACAAGAAAGGAAGGGGAGGTTTTAATATTTTCTTTCTGGGTGGTGCATCCCAAAGGGACATTCCACATTTTGTACTTAAATCCAGATTAGCAGGATTTAAATTGGTCATTGTTAATCTACCTCTGAGATGATTCATCCCAACAGATCACTGTTTTTTGAACTCCATGAAAGTGCAGTTACTTTGACTGAAACTTAAAGAGGGGCTGGATGATTTCTTTGGGCAGTTGTTAGAGGGTCATCATCAATAAAGAACATGTCAGCATTAGGGTTAAGATCCAGATTCCTTAGCTGAGGCTTCCAATTGCCATTTTTGTGATACCAGTTCCATCTAGCAGCTACTACCGAGATCAGTTTGCCTTGGGCTTTTGCTGCAGTCAGATCACCAGTAATTCTGTCAGTGTGAGCAATCCTGACAATACACCATTGCAATGTGTTGCAGCAGGTACTGGAAAATTCAGATGTGGAAACAGAAATCCTCAATCCTTGTGCCATTGTGCCACACCAAGCTTCTGCCTTTGTGCACACAGCTGCTCCCAAACTTACCCAGAGGAAATAGCTTCCCTGTGTGGCAGCTTCCCACCTGCATCCTGGCAGGTTATTCCTTCCTCTCAGGACCTCCATCCAAGGGCAGTGCGACGATACTGATGCTGATGCCGTGGCAGACAGCTGAAGCAAAGCTACAAAGCCCATTTCATCCATCAGGGGTTGTGCCAGCAGCTCCTGGTGTGCAGCACTCCTCCCAGCACGGCAAGCAGGCAGCAATATCCCCCTGCCGCCCTTCATCCTGCTTTTCCAGGCAGAGCTGAACAGCCAGCAGTGTGACATGTCCAAGGCCACCCAGAATGAGCACAGAGCTTGGAATAGGATCCATGTCTCCTCACTCCCAAGCTCAAGGGGGGCGGTTTCGGATTATTTATTTTTTATTTTTTTTTAAAAGAGCAAGACCTTCCTTCCTGTAGGTTGCCGAGCTCCCTGGCACCAGCCATTGCAAACAGCCCCAGCTTCAGCTCTGTACAAGAATGGACTGGGCACAATTTCCAAGTGATCCAAAGGCTGTCTGCTGGGACACAGGGAGGGAGGTTTCCAGTCCAAACAATGCAGAGAAAGCGCTATGCAAAATCACTTCTCCATCCCCTTCCTCCCCACTCTTTCTCTTGCCGTGTGTTGACAGGGGATGTTTCTCCTGGCCTAGACCTGGCTTCTGCTGCACTGTCTGTGTGGAATTCTGCAGCCCCTCTGGGGCAGAAGTGCTGTTTCATAGAGAGTTTCAGCGTTTCATAAATTGGCCTAATTTCCCATGGGTGTGAAACCTAGCCTTCTCTTAAATGTTCCAAAGGAAGCTTGCCCAACCCATTAAAATAGATAAACAGGGAATTATTTTTTTTTTCTTTGGCAATTCCAGGTTGGTTTATTTCAATGAAATGGCTTTTGTTTTTCTTTTAGATATTGAATGCTTCTGCAGAATTTGGCTACGGGTGACGGGGTTGGAAGGCAATATCCACCTGCTCCAGCAGTGCTCTACCAGCCACATGTCAGCTTGATAACAAAGTGTGTGGCACAAGAAGAGAAAATTTAAATCCAAAGTTACATTCAAACAAAAAGCCAAATAAAATTTTCAATATGTCAAAATAGCATATTTTGACACTGTCAGAACTTTCCTCTGCTTTTTCATATGGTTGAGGAAAAGTTTTCAGTGAAGGTGACATTTTAATCTCTGAGAAGAAAGGCGTCCCTCAAAGCTTTTTCAAATAGTCCCAGAGGACACAATTAATTTCCTAATGGAATTCATTTTCTAATGGATTAAATACTATTCTCTCGGTTTTTAAAACACAGGAGGAGAACAAGAGAAAAGGAACAACTCCAGGTGCACATAGGCCAGAATCCTGGTAACAGCTTTGCCACTTGGTCTGTGTACTTGAAAATGTTTCTTGGCACAACTACTTTTTTCTGTTAAAAACAACAGAAAAACTTTTTGCGAGAACCTGTTTATGGTGCTGACAGGAAGCACCAGGTTAACCAAAAATACATGTATGCTGTACGGGACCAGTGCACCTCAACCCTTTGCTGTGTCTGCAGTTGTGCTTGGCAGAGCGTGGTCAAAGGTTTTGCTCTGCTTTTCTACCACATTTATTTTTTCTAAATCAGAGAGCATGAATGACTGGACATACCAGGGCCTTGAGATGCACAGAAGATATTTGACTTTTTGCAAAAGCTGTGCACCCGATCTCAAAAATCAGGCCCTCCTCCAGGGTTTGAAATTTGGCATCGAAAGAGCAGACCACCGTAAATCATTAGTCACTTGTGGGAATCTCAGCCAATTCTTCACAAAATGAGAAAACCTTCCGCTGAAAGCTAAAAGAACAATCCATAAGTGGTTTTAGCAGCTACTGTGCGTCCCTGCTGTACTAAGTTATTTAACCTGAGACTAAGTTTCTTCCCAGGCTCCTAGCCCAACATGGCATGTTTTCTCTGCTGGAGATTCAGTTCTTGTACATCATGTAGTAAATATAAAAAAGGAGGTTTACAGCCCAGTGAATAGAGAAATCTCTTTCCAGGTCAATGCAAGAAATTATAGAGCATTGGAAAGCCCTAGTTTTATCTCCTGCCAAAGGAGGGATTAAGCTACAATGATTCCCAGGCCCAGGGTCTTTTTTTTTTCCTTTGCCTCTGCCTTCTTTGAGTGCAAATTGACAGAGACGAGTTTTCACTCCAAACAGCTGTCTGTTATTTGAATGGAGTCAGTTCCTAATCCCACACATGACTGCCATCAGAGGCTGCTGTAGTGGAAATGTTTCTAGTATCAAAACAAAGCCTCTGGCACAAAGATCTGTTTGAGAGGGCTCTGTGCGTAACCTCTGCTTTCAAATACTATCTTTTCTCTGCAGGCACTTCTCTGCTGGCTACCAGACCAGTCATTACCCATTTAATGGGCAGACTGTGGGGCAGTTCAGGCAGGAGGGAGTTCAGGAAAGGCGCTGGAGTCCTGCCAGCCCCATAGGGAGCCATGGAAGCCACAGGCAGCAAGAACTGCACCCAGCAGAGCAGAGGAGGCTGCCCAGGCTGGGGGGGACATGCTGGGAGCTGGGCTGCAGCGAGGGCCAGTGCTGGCCAGCATGAGCACACCTGGGGGAGGAACTCCTCCACTCAGTGAGAGGGCAAAAACAAGGACTGCTCATGCTCTCTGGGTAGACTTTATAAAGACTTTGATATTGTTTCCCACATTATTCTCCTAGAGACAACTGGCTGCTTGTGGCTTGGACAGGTGCTCTGCTCACTGGGCACAAAAGTGGCAGAATGGCTGAGCCCAAACAGTGGTGAGGAATGGAGTTACATTCAGCTGTGATGTCCCCCAGGACCCAGTCTTGAAGCCAGTCCTGTGTAATATCTTTACTGATGATGTGGACAAGGCGACTGAGCGCATACTCAGTTTGCAGATGACACCAGAGGGATCTGGACAGGCTGGATCAGTGGGCCAAGGTCAGAGATGTGAGGTTAAACAAGGTCCAGTGCTGGGTCTGGCCCCTGAGTCACAACAACCCCTGCAGTGCTCCAGGCTGGGGCAGAGGCGCTGGAAAGGGCACAGTGGAAAAGGCGTGCTGGTTGAGAGTGGCTGAACATGAGCCAGGTGCACCCAGGTGGCCAAGAAGGCCAGTGGCACCTGGCCTGGATCAGCAGTAGTGTGGCCAGCAGGGCCAGGGCAGTGATTGTCCCTCTGTGCTCAGCACTGGGGAGGCCACACCTTGAATCCTGTGTTCAGTTCTGGGCCTCTCACTCCAAGAGAGACCTTGAGGGGCTGGAGTGAGTCCAGAGAAGGACGATGGAGCTGGGGAAAGGTCTGGAGCACCAGTCTGGTGAGGAGCGGCTGAGGGAGTTGGGTGTGTTTAGCCTGGAGGAAAAGAGGCTCAGAGGAGACCTTATTGCTCTCCACAACTCCCCAAGAGAAGGTGGGACTCACGTGAGAGTCGGCCTCATCTTGCAAGCAACAAGTTGCAGAACAAGAAGAAAGGGCCCCAAGTTGTGCCAGGGGAGGTTTAGATTGGATTTTAGGAAAAATTTCTTCATAGAATGAGCTGTGAAACATTGGGACACGCTTTCAAAGGCAGAGGTGAAGTCACCAAACCTGGAGGTGTTTAAAAGACATAGATGTTGCACTTGGAGACATGGTCTAGCAGTGAACTTTGCAGTGCTTGGTTAATGTTTGGAGTCTATGATCATAAAGGCCTTTTCCAACTGTAATGATTCTATGACTCTTTGAATTAAGAAAAGATGCACTCTGTATTGCATAATTCTAAAGGAGAAATATCAATATGTGAGGCTCAAATGAAAATCAGTTGTTGGAATCTTTCTATTTACTTTTTCTTTTAATGTGTGTTTTCCCTCCTTCAATTTTGATTTGGAAATTGGAGCTTCAAGTGAAGTGGGCTGAAATAATGAATGGGATTGTTCTGAGAATTGTAATTCCCAAAGATCAGTTGCTGGAAATGCTCATACCAACCATTAATACTAAAATGTCTAGGAGTTTAGGTAAAATAAACACTGTCGGTATTTCTCTAGTTACTTGCCAATCCATAGTTGTTTTTCAAAAATTCAAAAGATTGAATTGAAAATGCTGATCTACACAGCATTTGATTCCAAAATATTGTCGCCTTTGCTTGCCCCAAATTAGGCAGGAATATCCCAGATAATGCTTTGAGATGTGATGAAAGAGCTAAGTTCTCTTTACTGCTTGTGATGATAATTTCCTTCCTGAATTTTGGCAAAGGACTTCCTTTTTGCCTCATGCCCTATTTGTTAGACCATGACAGCAACACTTCTGTTGTTAAAAATTTTCTCCACTGGTTCCATCAGGACCTGCTTGTCTGTATGTGCTCACACAGCAGCAAAACACCGCACCTTGTCTTGGTCACACTGATAAAAAGAAGATTTGTCATTCAGTTAAAAAGACACAGAAGGAGACTAACCTTTCATTGGTGCTGCAGAAGACCAGCATGCCAAGTTTCTTGACAGATGCTGAAAGCAGGACTGAACTACTCACATTAAAGTATTCAAAACTGTACGTTTTCATCTAGGAGAGAGGATGAAAATTGCATCACAACGCCACAGATCAGGGTTCAGGGAACTCAAGTGACTTGCTAAGGCTGCACAGAAACTTCAGATCAGGAGTAGGGACATGCCTGGTCTCCAAATATGAAGCTGTCACTTCTGCCAGAAAGCACAGAAAGAGGATATGCATCCTCCAATGCCAGAACAACTCTGCTGGGCTGCTGTGCCTTCACCTTCCTCAGAAAATCCTTCACATCAAAGTACAGCAGCATGATTCCCACCTCTCCCACAGCCAGATTTGCTTTGGTTCAGAGTGGATCAGGAAAATATTCACTGTAGCTTCAGCCATACTCTTCGAAAGATCAAGATCTTTACCAGCCCTTGCTGGGATTGTTGGAATTAAGTGATCTTCAAGGTCTTTCCAACGCAAACCATTTTAGAATTCTATGCAAGCAAGCATGCTGAAGATAGGCACTGCAAGGGAAAAGAAACCAGTGAGAGGGAAATGGTACCTGAATTGGCAAAACACACAGTGGGGAGGGCTGGAGCTTGATGAGTCTTGTAGTGCTAGCACAGCCCCACAAAGGCACGTCAAGCGCTTTACATAATGAAAAGCTCGGTGCTGAAGCATGTCTCTCTAATTAATTACTGCATTTGGCAGAGTAATCCCTCTCAAATTGACTTAATGCTCAGTTCAAGAAGCTTTGGAAATTTTGGCAGGGCTGTCTCACCCTGCTGGTGGCTGGTATTGGGACTCTCTGAGGTGCCTGGCTGGCTGTCCCTGCCTGCTGGGGACACATGGTGGCTTGGGCCAGTTGTGCTCCATGGTGGAAGGGAGGACCTGCCAAAACAAAAAGCATGAGAGGAGAGATAGCTTGGAGAGGCTTGTAAGTAGACTGGCTTGTGGCTGTGGAGCACCCTTGGTTTAAAAGGGATATCCCTTTTAAAGAAATTAAACTCCTATTTGCAATGACACACCCCTTGTGGGAGAACACCAACTAGAAACAGTTTTCAA
The DNA here is from genome assembly GCA_009812075.1 of Sialia sialis. Classification (NCBI taxonomy): domain Eukaryota; kingdom Metazoa; phylum Chordata; class Aves; order Passeriformes; family Turdidae; genus Sialia; species Sialia sialis. The sequence goes on from VRYO01002355.1 coordinate 34,115,917, forward strand.
TCCAAGCTGAAAAGCTGCTGTCAGGAGCCCTAATGAGGCGCAATTTGGAGGAGCCCCTTGGCAGCTGGATCAGAACCACAGACATCTCCTGGGAGCT
>VRYO01002355.1:34117013-34127983 GCA_009812075.1 Sialia sialis
GGGATTTTCCATCTTCCTGTGTAAAGTGCAAATAAAACCCTTCTGCATTTGACAGAGTCTGTCTGAAGGGAGGTTTTGATGTCTATTGATCAATTGCCTCAGCAGGTCACACCATCTGGAAAAGATTATTTACATCTTCATTTTCTCACAGTTTGGGACAAGGTGATAGTTATGGGAGAGCATCCTTGGAAGTCAATGGAAACTTCAGACTTTACTCGCTATCACAACTGTAGAAGTGGGACATTATCTTTAACAAATGCTTTTTTAATTGACAGGAAGTTTTTCTTTCCAAGTAAGCAGCAATGTTCACTATGATGGCTTACTTGAGAGGTAAGTTTCAGCAATTTTAACATTTTTCAGAATATTAAAGAGATGTTTTATTTAACATGGCAGAAAAGTTTGAAGAAATAATTTAAATGAAAAATCATTTTTGGACATTTGGACAATTCTCCAGCTTCTCTGTCAGAGAACATCTATTTTAAGCCTCTGTGTTTCCAGATCAGAAACTGATTGTCCTTTTGTGTCATTTAAAAGAACAGAAAATAGTCAACATCTCTTTTTAGGGTGGGTAATAAGAGAAAAAACTGATCTATAGTGTTTTAAGTCTAAATTTCACTGTTGTAACACAGGGAAGAAACTTGTTCTATTCATCCTGTGGTAAACTGAAAGATTGGCTTATATTTTATTTCCTTCCCAAGCAGCTTTGCTGCTCTGTAAACCTTTACAAATCTGTAACCGATATGCAGTTTGTGAGGCATCCCACAGGCTGAGTCTACACTGCCATTATTTTGGGGCCATTTGCCTTTCCTAGGCCTTGCCAGGAACAGATAAGTGGAGATGGAGGGGATAGCATGAAATGCTTTAAACAAATGCTTGTGCTAACGCACATCCCGCAAGCCGCGAATGCTCCGGAGGACCTTTGCCAAAGGTTGTTTAAAAGTTGTTTTTTCTGAGAAACAACCCCTTTTCACCATCATGCTGGCCCCTCACAGCCCAGCAGAGGGTTTAGGGTGACCTGGAAGGCACTGTGCTCTTGAGAGCATTGGACAAGAGGAAAACAAGGACTGAGATTTCAGTGGGTGGTTTTGCGTGACCATGGAGGGGTGGGAGGACCCCTGTCCTCTCTGGGTGTGTTGTGTGCAGAGGGAAACACCTGGGGCTTCCAGCAGGGACAAGAAAACAGGTTTCTGTGTGTAGAAACCTTCAGATAAGGATGTCCCAGCTCTGTTTTCCTCCATGACCATCAGCCCACTTCTCATCTGTGAGCCTCTCCCTTGCTTTCAAAACAAAAGGTCTGTTTAGGGAATGCCAAAGTGCAAGTGGATAAAAATGAAAAAAAAGCCATCATCTTTCCCTCTGCTGCTCTTAGGGTGTCTGAAAGGGCATGCTCAGCATGCAAAAAAAACCTGCTGACTTCACACTCTGCTGGAGAAGGCGATTTGAAACCAACAAAAATAATTGTCACTGTGTTTAGCCAGAGTCAATAAAAGCACTAAGGGCCTGGCAGTGTCAAACCTAGGAGAAAATAAATTGCCAGTTCATGAGCACTCCCTACATTGTATCCTGAAAAGTTTTCTTTTCTTTCTCCTCAGAAGAAAAAGGAGGGAGAAAAGTGAGATGGGGGAGGGCCTGGCAACGTATATTTCATGTCTAATGATATTGTTTTAGTGGTGAGCAATAAAATGTGGGGTCTTGAATGATAGCATAGGAAAGAATGAATAAAAGCCCTGCTCACACTGATTGCCTGTTGGATCACATAGTAAATCCGAGGTAGTGTCGTATTCCTAGGGACAGGCAAAAAAGTTGCAAAAGCAAAGGACTGGCATGATCTATCTTTTCCAAAATATCTATAGTTTTGGATGCCCAGCCTGAGACACAGTCAGGTCTGACTTCAGAAGGGAGAAGTCATGCTAAAATGTTTTAGCCCTGAGTAATGAAGGTGCCTAGTGCTATACCTAGAGGGGATCAGACCTGGGGGAATCAGACTGTGTCTCCAGAATCATGCCTGGTTTTACTCCCTAGCTCCACCAATCTCCCTAATAACATTGGCCCCCATCTTCAGAAATCGTGCCTCACCTAAAGCCACCAGCCACTTTTAAAAACCAAAGCCAAAACCAGAGTTCTAATCGTTTCCAGAGATCATGAACACATGAGGAAAACCATGTTCAAGAGATTTTTTTATTGAATGTTTTAACAAAATTAAACAGAGTATGGTAGACATTATGTTGAGATTAAAAAGTCAGGCAGAAAATACAGCGCTATTTGTGTTTCCTTTTCTGTGTTGTTTGCCCTAACCTCCTAATTTAGCCCTGTTTGTCTTAGCACTGTTAGATGCACAAAATGAGGGATTTAATTTTCAACTGAAATCTGTGCCCTGGATGTTGTTAGATATCTAATGCAGACCTTGAAACATCTGTGGTATTTATGGGCCTACAACTGCTTGGTGTACAAAAACATCTTCTCCATGAAGAAGGACACGCTGTCCCAATGATATTTACCATATTTTAATTGTTTTAAGCAAAGAAATGTTCATTCAGTGAGTTCAGAGTGATCTGATGAGCATGAAGGCAGCAGTTAACCCAGAGAGATGCGGAAAATTGGCAACATGCAGAAGTGAGGATGGGTTTGAAATTAAGTGATCAGCCAGTGATCACTTTGTCTTTGGAAACATCCAAATGGATGAAAGAGCTGGCTAGCAAGCAAGGAGGGGAGAAGGGTTTATGTGTCTCTGTGGACCATCTACCACAGAGATCTTGGTACCCCCAAGAAGGGAGAAATGTCCCCACTAAACAGACAAAAGTAGAAAGCCAACTTTTCTCTCCCAGGGTAAAAGGCTTAGACAAGGTGACCACCATTTTCACCCTTGAGACTGGACATGTCCTGAAGATTGAAACAAAAAAGCATGTTGTTTTTTTCCTGTTCACATCTGCCATCCCTTGGCTACAAACCCAGCTGGATTTCACAATGGCAAAATGAATTTTTGTAGAGAAAAACAGAGCGCTGAACACACAGCTGCCCGTCACTGGAAAATACTCTCTGCTGCATGCAAAAGCTTGGATCACATTTTTAATTAGATGTGACAGCTCGTGGTTCAAGCATGTGAGGAATTCCAGGCTGGATGAAAAGGGACCGGGCAGAGATCAATAGGGATAAAGAGGCAGTGATAAGGAGAAGGACTTGCTTAATCTTGTTTTTATCTCTGTTTATTTATCCTCTGTCAGTGGTGCTCTCCTGATCAAACACACAGGTATGTAGAACCCAGTGCACTTACTCCTTAGGACATGACAATAACAACAGAGCTGGCGCTCACATCCCATCCACTCCACGCCTTGGCAAACAGGGTCTGCTGGCTGACACGCAGCTCTCACTGCCCTGTTTGCTCCCCAGCACTTATCAGCTCGCCAAGGCACTCAGCTCCAGCCTGGCTCCTTTCCCTGCCCTCCAGTGATAACAAGTGGCACTGCTCTCCCACACCTTCCCACTTGACAACTTGTGTAGTGCCTGGGCTGGAGATCAGCGAGGCTGATCCAGGTGGTGTCAGAGAACAGAGGTGCTTGGGCCCCATCTCCTATTTTACTCTGCAACTTGTTTAACAGTTTTAAGGTGTATGAATTGTAGTTTTCATTGCCCTTCAAAAAAGTCTCTGCAGTTGAGAGGGTGAGAATCTGGGGGTCCTGGTGGAGCTCATCAGGGGAGCACTGCATTGCAAGTCAAGACAGGGCTGGGCATTTATTCATTAGACCTCGTTGTCAGGTTTAAGTGGGGATTTCATCTCTGATTTACACTCTTTCTGATGTCTCTGCTCTATTTCAACTCCAAATTTGGACCCAAAATATATTTCTCTGCTCTTGGGGCTTCACCAGCCTGTTTATACAAAGCAGGGTTGCTGGGCAGCCTCTTCAGTGGACAGACGTGCAGGAAAACATGGCTGGGATTTTCATGGGAAGTGGGGCCCAATATTACTGTCTGTACCATGCCCTTTTCACTGACTGAGTACATAAGCAAACCAAGCCCCAGGGTAATTGCTTGATTTAGAGCAGCTGAGGGTAGAGCTGGATTTTTGGAGAGCACACATGCTGTGATTCCAGAGGAGAAATAAGTCTCTAAAGAACAGAATATATGGCCACCCATACATAGCCATATATCCTCTGAGCTATCCCCAACCCTCCAGGCTTGTTGAATAAACCTAATTCAAGCAAGACTATTTAAATATCATTGTATCTATTTCCAGGATGATTTTTTTGCCAAAAGTGTGATGTACCTTGCCTTCCATTCAAGGGTTTTCTTACTCCAACATTGCGCAAGGTAAATTATTTCTAGCATTGTCCTAATTCCCATCCATGCCTACCTGCAAAATAGCAATTTTTGGTAAGGCACTAGGAAACATCAATCATTATAAACACTGGCACATCATAGTTTTAGCTTCAGGCTAGATCAATGTAAAGTGAAGATTTTGATGACAAAGCACTTGCATTGGCAATGACGTTACCAAAAAGTGAATACAGTACTTTCACAAACCCAGATTAATTTCTTTCCAAACATAGCAATTTCATTGGATTACCCAAGCTGAACTTACTCAGTATAGGCTGTAATGTGCAGAGGTTGCCCAGATCGAGCCGATCTGCCTCGCATCTTTTGGTGGTGCCTCATTCTTTCTGCTAGCTAAGGAGAAGACCTTGAGTGATTGTGTTTCTTGTCTAAGGGACTTTTAACTTCCTTGGCACCTTTGAGATAAGCAAAGGCTTCACAGGTGTTCCATAGCAAGAGAGAAATGCTGTTTGCTTTACAATTTCCCAGTGCTGTGGGGACAGTCAGAATTTTGTCATCCATTTAAAATGGGTTAAAAAAATCTCCTGTCAGGATCACTAGCCAACAAACAGCAGCATGTTTAAAATATATAGAATTCCTAGGGGTGCTTTCATAGATGAGGCTTGTTGCAGATGATGAACTTCCTGGGATCTAGACGCACTGGGAAGGAAGGTTGAATGTTTCTTTTGGCTTTATCTTCTAACACCTTTGCCTGTGTTATCCCTTTGTTAAATCTAACAACCTCTTAGTCTTCTAAAGAAATACAGCTTCACAATGGTCTTTAAGTCTAAGGTACAGTATGGAATGCCTGCCAACTCTTTTTGCTCTCCTCAGGGTCTGCAGTCTGGGTTCCTGTTGGCACGTTCTCCTCTTGGGTCTTCATCCATGGCTGATATCTGTGAATGTGCCAAGTGAGAGAAAAGTACATTTTTGGTTGCCTTCATACAGCAACACTTCTTGTCCCAGACACTCTGTGGCCACTTCTATTTTCTGATCTGGCATCTCTTCTCATCCTTTGGCCAGTTTGGAGCAGGCAGCAGCTTTTCATTACAAGTGAGTGGTGGTACAACGTGTTCAGCACAGACCAGAGCTGTGCTGACAGAACAGGCAAGGGTGCACACGATCATCTCTCCTGTGGAACTGGAGCCAGACAGGGACTGAGAAGGTCTTTTAAGAAGTATGTTTGTACTACTGTTGACCTTTTAGAAGAAATGCTTCTCCTGTCCCATTTCTTCAACCAAATTTGGCCTGCCTTGATGAGTGTGCAGCTGGGGTGATTGCTTTGCATCCTGTGGCAAGAGGAGCCTGACACTCCACAGCTGAATATGGTATTTGGAGAATTAATTTCCTTCTTTTCCTGAGGGGTCATTTTCTTTCCAGTGCTGCCTGTGCAAATGGAGGAAGGAATCTTTTCACATATTTTTTTTCTGAAGACTGCTCTACTCACCTGTTGCCCTCAATGAGCTCAAAGTTTTATTAGCTGGTTTCTGAACATCAGACCTTTCCCATCAAGACTGAAGTCACCTGCAGCAAGCAAAATACCTCTAAGCACTATTTCCATACTAGAAAGGGACTGTACATGTTCACACTTGTGTGGATGACGCACAGGTGGTCCCACATGGGAAAGGTGAGGAATTTGTGTGCAAACCTGGTATTTTCATTTTAACACCCAGCAGAAGAAACACCCTAAAGAATGTTTATATTAATATTTTGAAATTTTTTTCTAGATAAAGCAGAGCTGAAAGGAAGAGATTTCCTTCCTAGTCTTATGGGTGCTCTGAATATTGACCCCATTGCAGATCACCTTAAATTAAACTGGTTTGGGGTTTAGAAGAGCTGGTTCTTCACTTTTCACTGCTTTCCCACCATGCACATCTGGGAGTGTTGCCTCAAGACAGTTCCCCCAAATCCACCTCCTAGACTTGCCAGTGTACTGTCTGGTGCTTCTTGCACAGAGATAGTAACCTTATGGCAGAAATCTTTCATGAAGAGAAAAAAATAGTACCTCAGTGAGTATGGTTCACCTGCTGTGAGCATTTTTTAAAAATGCTCCAGAGCTCTTCAAAAACCATATATCAAGATGGGTAAATGCTAATTGAGTGCAGGTTTTTCTAAAGCAGATGTCTAAGGGAAAGTGAGATTATTCCTGCCTCCTGAGCCCATCATTGTTACTCTGATTAACTACCCAGTAATATCCAGATTTAAAATTTTCAAGGTAGGGGTGGCAGTTGTGTTCTGTATCTATTTAACATCAGTTCCTGACAGGGATCAAATGTCTGTGGGAGGATGCTAGACACAGATTACACAGTATAAAGACTAAATAAAAGTATTGTTCAGGCTGGTTGATTTTAGCTGTTTTTAAAAATTCCTTTCTTTATTTTGAGGTAGTTCTAAAATAAGCAAAGTAAAAAAATCACCCTTCTCTTGTCCTGTCTCTGAAACTGAAGGAAATATTTGAAAATACTGAAATTGAGGGGCCAGGCTACCCCAAAAGGGAAATTGGGCAGTGGTGCCCTGGTGAGCAGACTGATCTTGAGAAAGTGAACTGATAAAGAAATGAGCTTAAGAACTTTACAGTAGAGATAAAAAGTGATCTTCACATTATTCAATAAATCTCAGACTCCTGGTGATCCAGATGCCCCTTTGCTCTTTTACTGATGTGTGACCATTACCAGAGATGTGTAGCCTATCAGTAAATCAACCTAAATACTTTGTTATAATAGTCCTCATTACAGAACATTGATAGATTAACTGTGTTCCATTTCAGTTTATGAGCAAAGCGCTTTGCTCTCCCTGGCAGCGTGATTAATGTGAGGTTCACATACTTAACATTAGAGACCAGTATTTATGGCCTTAAAAACATCAAGAAAAAAGCAAAATGTTTGCTGTGACAGCATATATAGTACAAGTGTCAAATCTTATCAAGGATACTCTCATCCATTATAGCTTCAAGAGGTGCTATCATTTACCAAGCTGACCCGGCAGACCTTGAAGCCTTATTGTAACATTCTCTATATGGTAATCCAGTTAAGAACAGAATGCAGCCTAAGTGAGACATAGCTTAACACTTTCATATAATCAATAAAAACATTACTGGGAAAGAAATCATCAGCAAACCAGACAAAGTCATCCTTCTCGGGGGGGAAGAATGGAGTAAAACTTAGCCAAGTAAAGTGATTTTCTACCTCCTTTGAGGTAGAAACAAATTGAAGTCAGTGGTAGTGCTGGTGATGTGGGGGTGGTGCAAATTTGAGGGTGAGGTTGAGGCATGGTCCAGGCCAAGCCACCAAACAATCTTTGCAATGGCTAGAGTTGTTTACAGTGCTGCTATTTTTAATCAAGGAGGTTGAAACTTAGCAGGGGCTTATAAAATAATTATAATGTGTTTGCAACGCAGCTTGAAAACTCCAAGGGGCACAATCCCATTTATGTGGAACTAATTTCTCTTGTAGGGCTCAGCATACAAAATCTTGAGTGAGAGAAACAGATTATTCTCAAGTTTGTGCATCCTGTTTCAAAGTCAAACTTCTCAGAAAGTCCTGGAATGCTCTTCACCTCCCACATATCAAGGATGTGCCTGGAATAGTCAGGATCTGTTTGAGGAGCTGCACTCTCAGTGGTTGCCATCACAACATGCTTCATAGATGAGCTCAGAGACAGCTTGACCAGGTTGATTTATTATTTGTCCAGTAGTAGGACAGGTGTTACTGAATGACTAATGCTGGCCCTATTCAAGACATCAGTTAAGCACTCAAAGGCACTTAAACTGCACATAATCACAGATATGCCTCAGTATCACTGACTTCAAGGAGACACCAGCGTGCAGTCAGAGCCAAGCACGTTCTGAAGTACCTTCATGAATCAGGGCCATTATTTGACCAAACTACTTGTGGTATTTGTAAAAATACAGACAGATTGCAAAAGTTTCATTGACATAAGGCTGAGTGATTGTTTGTGCAGAAATGTGAAGGACCATCACCCAGCTTTTCCTCTTTGTCTGAACTGGTTCAAGAGACACATCCTGCAAGTGCTGAAGGTGAGAAATTGCAAAGTGCCCTGGTGTGCCTTGGTTTCAGTGTACATTTCACTGGCTTTAAGGCATGCAATGACAGAGACATTCAGCAATTGTCATTTCTGGACATGTTTTGCCATGTCTAAACCCAAAGAAACTATATGCAGGATCAGGTTGTGAACCAATAAAGAACAAACAGCAGATAGGACCAAGTTTGGAAGGAAACCAAAATGCCTTTGAAAATTTACCCAGCTTTATCCACAGGCCTGTACACCAAATGAACAGTCTGTTTGTCAAATGGGAGACTTGAACTGGCATCATACTACACAACCCAACTTCCATCCATCATCAGATCCCATGCCAGATCCTGCAGGCAGTGCTGTTTCACATCAGCCCCATAATTTGAGGGTTAAAATGCTATCTACCACTATCTGGGAAAAGGGTTTGGATGCTTTCTGGTTTGGAAAGGGTTTGGAAAAGTTTTTTTTTGATGATAAAGAGCTCTCAAATTCAGCTGTGAGCTGTACTTAAATCACTGCCTCTAAGTGCTTGGAGTCAGTGGCAGCTTTCCTGAGCTGTGTGGAGATGGGAGCTTACAAAATGTCTCCATTTGATGTAAGGGAGAGAGACTGCTGAGGAGTACACATTTACCCAGAGATTTATTGGGGGAGAGGGCAGGCTTGTGCCAGACTTGAAAGAGAATATGCTTCTGTGAGATAAATTCATTTTCATGTTTATTTATCTAGAGTAGAAAAATGGTCCTGCCTAGTAGAGCATATGCTGGGCATAATGAAAGACAAACGTCAGCTTTTGAAAGAAAACACCCATTCATCAAAGGACATGGAAGAACAAACAACTTGTTCATTAAAACACAATTGAAAGGTGGCTTCTCCTCTCCACTCCACCTGCTTTCCCAAGTTGGGGGCTGCATGGGAGACTGCTGCTCTCTTCTTACGCTTTCTACTTGCTCTCTGTCTTGGAGCAGATGAAAGGCTTTTCCCATCTCACAGATGGGGAAAAAATAACCCAAATACTTAGGCTCAAAGTACTTCACCAGCTTTTTCTTCACTGTTTTGAAGAAGGCCATATCTACATTCAGCTCAAGTCTGTTGAGACTGATCCTGGCTGAAGGACTGACTCTGTACCTGGGCCAAATTCTGGTCAGCTCTCTGCTCTCTGTGAGTCCTTGTGGTGGGTGCTGGAAGCTGGTAATATGATACATCCCAAGAATCCCTCTCAATAGGAGGAAGCAATCAAAACCTTCTACATTTTCCCAGGGTGGGAAAGCAATTTCCTCCTCCAGCTGTAAGACTGGGGCAGATTGAAAGGTCTCAGGGAAAGTAATTATGCCTTTTGATGAGTCTATCAGGAAGCCAAGACTGGCTCATTGGTGTGAAAAAACCATTTTTATCTTTGACCTAAGTGTCTGTATAAACCAACAAAAGGAAATCATCTTAGTCTAGTGTCTAATGTCTATATTCCTGCATGTGAGGTTGATTTCTTTTGTGAAACGTCATCCATATTTATGGACATAAATAAGTAATAAGGAAAAGAATAAGGACAGTAACCAACCCATGTGGTAGGCATCCCAAATAAATCCACCAGTGTTTGAGCTGGATGGTTTAAATCGTTTGCCACTGCTCTGTTCATTTTCTGTGATTTTTTTTTGGCCAGTAGTCAATGAGACTTTTGATTGTCTCTGTCATAATATCATTCATCTGCATCTCTAGAAGCCACAATTAATTAATGAATAAATTTCTGTAAAATCATGATAGAGAAATACAAGCTGTCCCTCCAGACTGACTTTTATTACTGCACATGAAAGCTCAAGTACAGAAAATTACTGAATTGTTGGTTGATTTTTGCACACTTTTAATGTGAAGTCACTGTTCAGCTGAGTCTTTTAAAAACAAGTCAGTTGAGCCCAAAAGATTCTGTTTGCAGTTCCTACTTGTCAGCAATGACTTACTGCTTAAAAGAAACCGAGGAGACTTAGAGAGTTCTCTTATAGAGCAGATTAGATATAAAAAGAAATGAGTGGAAGAAAGAAATTCTGTTTTGCACTTGGAGTCTGAAAAATGGACCTGAGAAGAAACAATACAGCTCCAATCTGGGAACACCTTGTAAAACCAAAGTCTAGAAAAATGTGTGTAGGTAAAATTACTCACCATCCCGATGGCAAAACATCAGTGTTGACATTTCTTTGGATGTAACTGGAAACTTAACAACCATGATCCACTTTAGCTGGGGATTTTCTTAACCTATAAAGTTCAAGTAGCTATTTCTTCTCCCCAGACCACTGATCTGGCTTTGCCGACTCCGAGACTAAATAGACGCCTTGTGCGAGTGACCTTATGGACAGCGCCTGGCACATAAGCTTTATTTTCAAAAAGGGAGCAAGCAGACAGCCAGGTTTAACTTGTGACCTATTAATATATCTAGATGGGACACAGCAGGGGCCACAGGCATCTCAAATGATGCATTGGTTTGTTTGAACAGCATACTGCTCTGTGCCCATGCACGGTCCTAGCCTGAGACCTGTGGGCCAGGAGGGAGCAGCAGTGTAAGATGAACTGCCTGGGAGAGAGCTGGGGCAGGAAGAGGCAGATTTCTCTTTTTTTTTTTTTTTTTTTTTTTTTTTTTTTTTTTT
>VRYO01002355.1:34128081-34173118 GCA_009812075.1 Sialia sialis
TCCACTTCTCTTCAGCTCCTCTGCTGATCACCCAGGATGCTGTTAAGGAGAGAGGAGAAATAACAATGCTTTTATAGGTTATTGTGGGTGTGTTTAAGCAAGAAAAAGCACTTCCACTCAGCTGTTCCTTCCATGTCCCATAGCAGTTACAGAGGATTCATACTGGAGGATATTCCAGTCTGCTTTCATGCTGCTTACAAGTGTGATGCCTTACCTGTCTGAGGTCTTATAATGCCAATTCATGTAGTGACTGAGTGGGAGACATCTGGCCTGGCTCTAAGCATGAAAAAAAGGCTTGATCTTTGGTCTAACAAAGTCCCTATAATCAATGGAAGGAAAGACATTTTCCAGTATACAGTAATGCCCATCTATTTCATCAGGGGCTGATGAGAACCTAATCATCCTTTACTGAATAGAAAATACCATAAATCATTAACATCCAAAGAGTAGAGGTTGTTTTGTTTTGCCTTATATTGACAAGCACACCAGACTAAGCTATGCTGGTAGATAATGTCCTCTGTCACAGAGGCTGCCAGGGGTAACCCCCTGCCCCATTTGCAGAGCAGTTCACATGGATGACCTGTTGACAATCTCTAGGAAAATTAGCTGAGCTGACTGATGCAGCCTCTTCAAATATTGGGCTCAGCTAACAGAGCTGAGCTTGTTGAAGTGTCATAGACAAAATTTGCATGCTCTGATTTACTGGAAGACAATAGGGCATGGCAAGGGAGCAAAGATAGAGGAATGATCAGCTGGGAATTTGAACCTCTTACAGGGGTACAGCTGAGGCCAAGGAGGTGTGTATGCAGTAGCAAAACAGGCTAAAAGACTTCCAGATTTTTGTGCAGTTGATCAGAAACTAAAAGCCATTACAAGATACTAAAGCTAAAGCTTGTCTGCTTCAGTAACTCTGCTCTGTTTTACTTGTGCCAAGCAAAATGAAAATGTCAATCCTAGAGATAACCAAGCAGTCAAATTATTGTGGCTTAGGGATTTATGCATATAGACACATATCTAGTTTTTAAAGAAAGCCAGGAAGTTCCACTCCTTGGAAAAAAGATTAGGTATATGTCAGGCAGAGCAGACAGAGTGCTGGAAACAGCCACTTAAAGGCAAATAAATGAATGAGAAATGTCCCAGGTAGAAGATAGCACACTAAAAAAAAAACCTAATTGCAAAGGAAGGGATATCAGAGGTCACTGCTGTTCTGCTAGTTGTCAGGAGTCCTGCCATGGAGCAAAGCACACAGTGCTGACATAGCTGAAGGGTCCTGGCACAGCAGCAGGACTGGATCCAGCTCTAGTACAAACCCAGGCGCCTGCTTAATTCCTTGGGGTGAAGCTGCACATGCTGAGCAGCAGGAGCAGTACCAGAAGTGCCTTTCCACTCCCATCCACAGCCAGCCATCTCCTCTCTCTCCTCTCACCACAAGTTACCATCCTGTCTCTCATGACTGGTTGCTATCCCAGATCTAATCTAGGTCAATAACAGTCCAAAGGAATGAGGAATGGATCTCTTACCACAAACACATGATTTTTGGAGGAAAATTTCCAATTAAGGTTTACCTCTCTGACCCTCTTCCCTCTGTTCCCTTGCTCCCTACATGTCAACAGAAGAGGGAATATTGTAATATATTTCTCAAGCCACATGGAGCCGAGGCAAATGATGGGAAAGTTCACAGAAAATGTTGGATCAGGTTCCACCACTCAGCTGCTGAGATCTGGCCAGTATAGATGAAGAAGCAAATCTCCAAGGATTTTTTGGGCGATCTGGCAAGATAAGATTCTCTTGTCTGAAGAGGAGTCCTGTATGAGAGTGTTCAGGTTACTTGGTACATCCCCAGCTGCTTCTGCTCCATAGAGGAGATGACATACTCCTACTGAACATGATGCCTTCAAAGCACGGCTTTGGTGCTGTGAGTCAGAGCTGTAGGCTCCCAGTGAGGTGACGGACAAGGATAAGCTCATTGCATTGTGGGCATGAGGCTGACTTGAACCAGGCTCATTCCTATGGGATGCAGATGCTCCTCCACTGGATAACTCACAGGACTCAGGATTCCTCACTGATCATCTGTGTAGCAGTTTGGGTTTTCATAGACCTGATGATCTGGGGTTTTTTTTAATGTAAAACTGGGTTATCACATTGGAGTTCCTTCCTTTAGATGGAAGAAGCAGAACCACAGTCAGAACAAAAATACAACATGAGAGCAATGAGGGTGGCCTTTTTTAACTATTTTACGTGTGGGTACCTCTAGCTACTTCACAGGTCTCCAAAACAATTGTCCTTGTTAATTGTCTACTAATAGCAAGTATCAGTAAAGAGATGTGGGGATTTATCCTATGGGAAATGGACGACGAAACAAGGTTAGAGATGAGGCCATTGCAAGGCCCAATCTGCTTCTTAGCCTTTGGTTCCCCTCCTTGTTTTGTATCACAATGTCCACATACACAAAGACATCCTCTCTGCAATAACTCTTTGGCCACTGATAAGCAATTTTCTCTGTGTTTTCCATCATGGCAACCTAGAGCAAATTTTCCTGGAGTAGTAACTAAACCTGTTTCCTCCCACTGACAATGCTGGGGTTTGCTATGTGAGCCTAAAGAAAGGTTCAACTCAGTATTTTATATCAAATTTAATATACACAACTGGCCTGAGTTCATAACAAAAAATGTATGGAATGAAACTAGAACCATTTCAAAAGCGTGAAAAATATACATTCAATTAGAGGTGGATCAAGATGATTTATTTGTGCAGCAGTATTGAGGGTATGTGTTGGAGAATATTGCAGTACAGTTCATCTTACTGCTAGAGGTGAATCTGAGTCACCATGCCTGGAACTCGGAGTGAACTTTCCCAGAATTTAAGAGGAAGCCTTTAGATCTCACCAGGGAGCTTTAACTTCAGTTTGTAAAGCTGCTTTTTTTGGTGGTGTGGCCTTTTTAAAAAAATAAGTCTGCTACCTGGGAACACCATAGACTTGTCCATGCCATCTCCTGTGGCAGTATCCAGCTAGTGCAGAAATTCTTCTCCTCTCTCTTTGTCCTGTTGTGCCAGAGAAGGACAGGAGAAGATGCAAGTGGCTGGTTGTCCAAAGTAGAGAGGACTCAAGTCTCTGTCACCTCTCTGCACAGCCACTTACCACTAGCACACAGGACCTGTAAGATTTTCTCACCATCCTGATCGTTGCTGGTGGCAGTGATCTTCCAAGATGTGGAGCAAGAGGGAATTTATCTCTTCTGCAATGACAGCCCAGGTATTCACACCCTCTCACCAGACTCCTCCAGCTAAGCCAAACACACCCCTGTCTGCAGATACAGACTTGGCTGTGTGGTGCATTCTCCAATCAACCCTGTCTTTCCCGAGTGAAGCCATTTCAACATCTCCCATTTTCCAGATTGGACTGGGCAACCAATTAATTTCAAAGCCGCTTTCAAATGGTGTAAAGCAAGTTTCTCTTCTCATTTCCAGCTTCCAGACATTTCATCCATCAGATAGCTACCATGAGAAATTAAACATCAGCTCACATTTGTTTTGGCTTAATATGTGTTTGTTCAAATGTTAAAATCTCAGCCTGTACTTCATTTTAACCTGTTCTGTCATTTGTCCTTAACTCCCTCTGACATGTTTTATAGCAGACATTTTAAGACTCTACAAAAAAAAGCAAATTGATGCTGTTCAGGTTGTGACCTTCAGCATGACAGGGGTGTGAGCATGAGGGCCTGGACCAAGTTTCTGAAGTAAGGTTCATTTTTGTACTGATTCAGTAGGGAATATATGAAATGGCATGGGAGCACACAATTCATAGTTTCTTCTCAGCCAATGTGGTGCCAAGATCAAACTGATGTTTGAAGACAATCTTGTACATTGAGCCAGGGGTTGGACTCAATGATCTTTACAGGACCTTCCAACTCAAGATACTCTGGTTCTGTGTTTCTGTGCCTTAGAGGGACTCATTGACCAGGAGAGATTTCTATGTCCCAGTAAGATTTTGCCATTTAATAGAACATGCTCCACATCAGGATGAGCAAGAGATCACTCAGAGCAGCTACAAGCAGCATTTTATCTGCAGAATAAGTCTTAGCCTGGCATAAGTACACTGTAATGGGATGCAGGATGCCAGCACACAAACTCTGTGCAAATATTTTTATTTAAACTGTACTTTTGCAAGGTGTGGACTATTGTTGCTGGATTATGGTTTGTTGTAGTTTCTTCCTCTTTTAAATGTAGAGCAGTGTTTCAGAGAAAGGAGCTGTCCTATAAGCATGGGGAGTAACAAAAATTTTAGAAGAAGGAAATTAAAATAAGACAAAGTAATTTCAATTTCCTATCCATGGTGGCACAGTAATCATGATATCAAAATGATATAGTTGTCACAATAATTGTTACTATTATAAAATGCTGAGCACCATTAGCCATGTTTATAAGGCAGAGGAGAAGGATGTGACTTGTTCCAGGCTGTTCCCCAGTGACAGCTGGTAGCAGAACCTGAGCCTTTTAAGGCTCACTCTAAGAATTTCCTTACCCCAGCAAGTAGTGGATGTGACCATCTGGTGCCAAGGACTGAACATCCATGCTGCTCCAGGGCATCCACTCTGGAATCCATGTCTGAGGGCAGAGCTTTCCTTGGCTGCTGGAGCACCTGAGTGCACTTCTGACCCATGAATTGCCAAGCCATGCCCAGCAGTTAGGTGGAAAGCAGTTCATGGTAGGGTTGCTATGATATATGAAGGCTGAGGCAGCACTGTCTCCAATGCAGTACTTCCTTTTTTGATTTTTTAATTTTTTTTAATTGTTACATTTCTGTTCCATTTTGCTTCTTTGTGTTTCCTGAAAGCCCTGCTAATGGATGGTGGCAAGTGCCACAGTACAGTAATTTCACGGCTACAAGGCGCACTTAAAATTTTTTGACTAAAATTTTGACCGAAACCCAGAAGTGCGCCTTATAATCCAGTGTGCCTTATATATGGACAAAGTTCGGAAATTTGCCAACACGGAAGTGCGAGCCACGGAGCCGAGGAGCTGAGCCACACGCCACGAGAGCCACAGCAGCCAGCGCTAGGGGCAGGTGGGAATGCCAGGGCCCGCGGCACGGGGAGGATGCCTGGGGCTGCTTTTAAAGGCTACACTGATCCGTGAAAAATGTTTGCAAGTGAGCACCTGCCAGTAAACCCCACGCAGGATTGCATTACTAATTCGTTACTTTGTTGCACGCAGATCCTCGCTGCAAAAAAAAAAAGTGCGCCTTATAGTCCAGTGTGCCTTCTATATGGACAAAGTTCAGAAATTTGGCGACTACCTGGAAGTGCGCCTTATAATCCAATGTGCCTTATAGTTATGAAATTACTGTAATTTGTTATTTGGAGGCAGAGGGAGCTCCTGGGGAACTGTGATTTGTGTCATGGATGCTGCACAATGTCCTTTAGGCTGCCAGGCTCAGCAATGCTCCTGTTCTGTGGCAAAGGAAGGACAGGAATTTTCCTCAAAAACCCCAAGGGTGCTGATCCAGCTGTGAAAAACAGCTGTTTCTCTCGGATGCTGATAAACATTGTATAGAAAAGGACTGTTGAATGTGGTCTGAGCATTTTTTCACTGCTTTTTCAATAACTGCAGTATAGAAAGTTGCAATCGCAGCTGCCCAAGCATAGGTGAAAAATGGCTACCCTGTAAGAAATCGATTTAACTAAACCCAACCATGATATACACAGCAAAGACCAGTCTTTGGAAGTTTTTACATGCTGCCATAACTTCAGGCCAAACAAGTCTGAACCAAGAAGTGTTTTGTCCCAAGACTGTATATTTTATGGGAAGTTGATGCTTATTTTCCATGGAAAGCTAATTTTTCCAAAGGATAGTTTCAGCCTGGCAGCTCAGCACAGTGCTGCTGTGACAAGCTTCTCTTTTAGCAGCACTGACAGATTTTTTTGAGAAATATTTATTTTTTCAGCTATGTCATGAGGCTGGTGACAGGTACATTGTGGAATGAAACAGAATGCATGGAAGCTCACAAGAAAACATGGAAGTTGGTGAACAGCCTTTTTCACTAACATAGAACACATGTTAAAGCCACACCTGTGCAGCTCATTAGAAAGACATTAATTATTATGTAGTCCAAGTTTGCTGACCAAAATAAAGATCCTGAATGGAAACGTTTGTGACAGATAAACTCAGAGGTTATGTTTTGGGGAGACTTTTTTGCCAATACGTAAGATGTAAATGATTTTTGTTTGATCCACACCTGCATTTTTTTAGGCTAAAAATATAAATACCAAGGGAAAAATACCTTTCATCTCCAATCCTGATCTTCGGGAGAGAGAAAAGTTTTATGCCAGTGAAAAAAGGCTCCTGTTTGGCCTTTAACCAGGCTGATGCATCTCAAAAATAAAGAATTAAGTTGAAAACAATTCAAAAGGCTAAAAGGCACAGTCACACAAATTAAATGTCTTCTGAAACTAGTGCCTTTCAAAGTGTCTTATTCTAACAATTATGAAATGAGGCACCTGAGCTTGAACAGCTACTCAAACACTGTCAAATAAAATGGATTTCTCAGATGAATCAGGCCATAAACATCTCATAATGCATTGCCTGGTATTTTGATTTTTCCTTCCTCAGTTTCCCCATGTACCATGAGGCCTCAGCCAGTGCCAGCTGCAGTGGTGCTCTCTGGGAAACAGGGACTAGAAATAACCTTGTGATTGCACATCTCAGAGAATTTTTTTGAAGATGCTTTTTCGACTATTTTGAAAATGGGTATCAGTCACTAATATATACCCACAATCACAGACAAATGGCACAAAGTGTACCCAGTCACAGATGGGTACAGAACAGCTTCAGAACACCAGCTCATCCCAAATCCCTTCCCATAAGTTGCCAATGATCCCAATCATTAGTCTCCCACAAAATTCTCTCTCATGGATGGAAATTAGCATGTTCTTTCTGCTTCTTATTTTTGTTGCTGGATATGGCCAGTTCATCCACAAAATTCTCTGTGGGCATAATAAACTAATTTAATCCTATGTTATAGCCTCCTTGTGCTCTGCAGATTATTTCAGCACTGGTAAAAGTTTATGCATAACCACAAATCCTCAGAGTATAGAATTCAAGAGATACGCAATGATTGTGGATCAGAAACTGATGTGGATTTTGAATTACTGGCTTGTAAGAAGACCATATCTTTAATGAAAAAAAAAGAAAACATTCAAACACTTAATGTGAATGAATATTTAAAAAAATTTCCCTCTAGCCCCCTAATCGTAAATTTCTGTAAATTTATAACAGGATTGCCAAAGCAGTTACATACCAAAATAGGCCACCAGCTGAATTTAGGACTCTAATTAGGACTGTATACTCTGTGAGGGCTGAAAATTGTAACACATGAAGCATTGTTTGTAGCTGCTGAATTTGTTCAAACCCTGCTGTATTGACTTCACACAGCTGTTACTTGGAAAATCACTCAGGCACATTGGAAAAGCAATGAAGTCAGTGGTTAAACACGATGCAGGTTTTACAGGACACGATTAGGCAATTCCATTGGTTGTTCTGTCAATGAGGCACAGAAAGTAGCTGAGTCCATGAACAGGTGAATATACTCCTCACCACTCAGGAAGCCTGATGTGCCCTGCATGATCAAATGTTTATATCTGTTGGTACAGGTATAAAAGTGGTGACAAGGAGGGTCCTGTGCTTTCCATTGGTGCCATCCTGCAGAGAGGACCCTTCCCTCTCATCCATGGCTATGCCCATACTGGTGGCTTAAATGAAACATAATCATTCACCCCATAAAGTCACCAAAAGGTGAAGTTTCACCCTGTGCCAATTACAGCTTTCCCAGGTGATGCCCCAGTACGGCTGGGGAGGTAGAGCACTCCAGAAGTTGTTCCCAGCAGGCAGCTGATCCTGGGGACAACCCCAGGTCATTTCCTGTACTGGTACAGGCACAGCTCCAGCACAGAGATTTCCAAATGGTGTAGAAATGTCATGCTGGGGCCTGCAGGATCCTGGAATGGTAAAATGATACATTTTCTACAGAATGACTTCCACTCGTTCTCCAGGCTCATCAGATTGTACCAGGAATGTGGCAGGTTGTCCCAACAAACATAATATTACTGTTGCAGTGACCCCTTGAAAGCCCCGAAGTGCAAAATACTTTGCAAACGTATTGCTAAAAGAATGTTCCCACCTCTAAAGTATTTTTCATATAAGCAAGACAAGAACCAACATGGATATAGATGGTCAGGAAGCAATGAGATTATCTTGGAAGGCACCTCAGGAAAGGCATTGCTCAGCTATAAGAAATGCCATGTTTTTTGTGGCAGGACAAGGTTTTTTTTCCAAAACGTGGAGAGACATTTTCACATATGAGCAAGGATATCACGATGTTTGTAGATCAATCTTCACCCATTTTCTCAAATAAAGCATGATGAATGAGATGATTAAAGGAAGAGCTGTTGATGCAAAACCCTTCTCTCCTCTAAACATAAAATGTCAGGACATGCCTCCTGGGACTCACTCCTTGGTCTTGGTCTCTCCCTACATTTTGTAGCAAATGCTTTACATTTACACTTTTTTTCCTTCTCCTAGCAGCTCTGCCAACTCCCTACTGTGTTCCATTCCTCTTTTGCCTCATCACCACCAGTGGTGGAGGCCAAACACTCTTCATTATGTGCAACCTCATGATGTTCAGATTTAGCTCTTGCTGATATTTTTGCAGCTCCATTACTTCAGATGGGCTTAGACAAGTCCAGCAAAACATAACTGCCTCTGAGGATGCAATCATGACTCAGTGTTTGAGAACACAGCAGATCTCAGAGCCACAGCTCTTGGAAACACAATGAGATCCCTTTTTTAAGTATAACCTTAACTCTCACTTTTGCTGAGTAAGGCAAAGCCTTCAGTTTCAATTGTTCTTTAATTTCTTCAAAGCCAACTTTATAATTATTGATGCCCAATTCTGAGTTTTTAATAGTTAAATACAAATTTATGAACCCTAAAGTTGTAGATTATATTGGCATATGTGTTCCAGAAATCATCTCAAGAATCCTTCTGACTTAACTCCAGTATAGTCACCTTCAGATTGTTTTTATGCTCTGTGGAGAAAAAATAGGAACTTCAGCAGCTTGGGTCATTAAATTCATCTGGTGCTTTCTAGCAAAAAGAATCTTGTCCTAGAAAAGTCTTTTTCTTTCCATGAGGAGAGCCAAGGCAACTCACCATGGAGTCTACATCTAAAGTTACGTAAAATTCAGTTTATTCAAGAAATAGCATGATTGAGTTTGGCTATTAAATTTCATGTTTATTCCTTTAAAGAGCACAGATGAGTGGTTTGATCTCTTGTTGATCTTTCTGCAATTGTGCTCTTCACCCTAAGGTAGACCTTCTTTTTCCCCATTCTCTTCTGCTTTTTCTGCTAAAAAACTACAGTTTGTGATATTGCTTATCCTGGTTAAGCCAGGAATAACCTCATACAAAGCTTTCCAAAAGATTTATGCTGGTGGTCTCCACTTCTCATTCGAATCCTCAATGAATTTGGCAAACTCTGTCCTGGGAGTTGAGAGAAATGAGATAGTTCTGGGCAAGTAGGAGCTGTGAAGACAGGTAAAACATCACAAAAAACATGGTTAATGCTCTTTATAGAAGGGGTTAGGTCCTCCTACATGCATGTAGTTTCCCTCTCATTTAGGGGCCAACATGGCTTGAACACTGTAGCTCAATATATTATTGAACCACGAGGAAAAAGACAATGAAAGTCATTGCAGTGACACAGTGGAAGGTCTGAAGATCTGCCTTTGGTATCCTTCTTGAAACCTTCTTACCCTCTTCCTAAAGAGCCATTAGTGAGTTCATTAATGGCACTTGGGGAAAATAAAGAAAATCAGATGCATCACAACAAATCAGCACCATCAACGCATGAGGCAGATGAGAGGGAATTGGTCTCCCACCCTTATCTGTGATTCTGGGGATCTCTTAGTGACTGATACCCATTTTCAAAATGGTCGAAAAAGCATCTTCAAGTACATGGATTTCTGGACTGTGCTGTCTGACCTCACACTGGACACTTGCACAGTGGAGCACTGCCATGGCATTTACAGTCCCTTGCTTCAGCCATGGATGGGCACTGCTATGCTGACCCAAATCACTGGGAAATATAATATAGGAGCATAGCCACGTCCTGCTGAAATACTCCTTGATTTAAAGGTCACCTATTCTTTACTTGAGATTCCATAAAAAGTTGGCCTGAACAACTTGATAAATAACTTCATATCACAATTGCTGTTTCATAATAAAAGTGCATGTGGTCGGGAGATGAAAAAAGAACTAGAAGATTTTCACCCTTAGATATGTGTTATGCTGAATTGTATACATAAAAGTGCATTTTAAAATTAACTTTTTTCCAAGTATCCATCCTACTTTTATTCTCAAATAATTTTTCTAAGTGACATATTTAATGTGTAATAACACATATTGACTTTCTTATGAATCTAAGCCAGGATGTAGGATGCCTTCATCTGGTTTCCTCCCCAAACTGCCTTAAAGCCCAATAAATCTGTGACTATTTCCTTTCTGAAGCCTCAGAGGATATAGAATTACTTCACAATTCCTCAAGCCCAGAGCCTTCAGTGTGCCTGATGGAGAGCCAAGATCAGAATGGAAATGCTGTAATTGGAAAGCGAAACAAAAATAGTCCCTTGGAAAGGAGGAAAGCACAATGACAAAAGCAAGTCCCATTTGGAACTGCAGCATGATGGCTATCAGACATCTTGGTGAAGTGTATGTTTCCCTCAACAAACTGTTCAAACAGTAGTGACTGTCATATGGCTCCCGTCATAACCCATCACTGACAAAATCTCCAACAGCACTCGACAGTCAGGGCCCAATGCAGTTCAGTTTCCCCATTGTACAGTCAGCAGTTCCTTACTTTCCCAGAAAAGGGATAAATTATGTCTCAGTTTTAATTTTATGTAGTCACTGTTTCACTGTGTGATTCATGTCATATTAAGCTCCCTGCCTGGCACAACTTTTATTGAGCATTATGTTACTGCTGGCTTTGAAGGGCAATTTCCTATGCACTTACAGGTTCAGTTTGAGGGAAGCAAGGAACTGCTCTGGCCACTGCCCACCTTTGCAAGGATCTGTGACTGCAGAACCCAGTATAATGTGCACAGTTTCAGTTTCCAAGACAGAAAGAACAGGTTTTTGTTGCATTTCCTCACCCCTTTCTAACTATGGAGAAATAAAAGCAGTGTGTTTGGCTATTCTTTCGTTTGTATTCACATGGGGATCAAAGTGTATTTGCATAAATCCAATGTCTGTGCAAAACCACCTGCCCCTGCTCTCCCATGCAGGGAATTTCCAAGGGCAGAAGCTGTTAATTTTAGGTTGTTCTGTGCATAACAACAGACATGGGGCTCATGCAAAATATTTAGCAAAAGTCCCCACATATAAGACCTCAAATATGTGGCTTAATGATCCAGGCTTTTTACAGCTTATTGCCCTGTATCTATTTGCAGACAGACTACTTGCTAATTTTGAGGGAAGAAGGGTTTTGTGATATATTTAACAGGTTGATGTTAGAAAGAAATTAAGATTATATTTCTTCATTGAGATTGTGATAGTGGCACTCAGGGAGATCTCTAGTGTCGCAGAAATGAAGGTAATGAATCCACTACTGTGAGAATCTACCCTCCCTGAATATCCTGATCTGCCATCCAGATCTATGGTTAGGTCTGTGGCTAAGTCACATTAGGGTCTTTTCAGGCCTTTCAAGGCCTTGCTGCACACCCAGACAATGCTGCACAGACACCCTGCACGCCACTGTCCTACTGACTGCCTCTACAGCTCCCCTTCTAACAAGGAAAATTACTCAGATTGAGAGTGCCCTTATCAAATTCACTTTGCTGAACATCCTTACAGATTCAAAGCAAGATCTGTGGGCATATGACTGAGGTTTAACAATCTCCTTTCTGCTGTGCGCACCAAGCTTTACAGAAGCTAAACCATTAAAATATGTGTTTCTCTCACAGCATGGACACTTGGCTCTAAGCATTACTTAAAGGACATGTGTAAACACAGGAAAAGATGTCCCAGCAGGGGGGAAGTGATTGTGGGGACAGTATGTTCTGACAGCAATTCAGGTTACAGAAGAGGTAGTGGCAGATAATGAGTTGTTTTATTTAAATAGTCAGCAGGTTTCAGTCCAGAGAACAATGGAGTCTGCTCCCACAGCGCTGCCGAACACAGGCAGGGAGCTTCATTTGGTCAAGCCAACAGAGACTAGAAAAGGCAGATAACATCTCTGAAAGAGGCACGGGGCTGAGAGATTGGCCCTGGTTTTCCTTTTGCCCACAGCACAGAAAGTCACTTAAGGTGAGTGGCAATACTCCATGGCAAAGCTGGAAAGCAGTGAGGCAAGTTTGGGCTTTTCCAGCCTCAGGGTAGTTCTTATTTTTCATTTAAACACCTGTGAGGTTCTCAGGCCAAGATCCATAGCCATGCTGGGTCGGGAGGGAGACACAGCACGGGAGCTGGAAAGGGCAGCACCCAAATCTTGATGGGGATCCAGCCCACAGTGTGCAGGAGAACAAAAAAGGATTCAGCAGCAGATGGACAAGAAAAGGGAAGAATGGAATTATTCTCTTTTTTCTTGCTGCCTTCTTATTTCTCCTTTCCTTTCTCTCCGTATCCATCTCCATCTCCAGCCTCACATCCATCTGCATGCCCTCTGGGCAGCCCACAGCCTCTGCCCACACTATTCACTGCCTTCTTGAAGCAGCTTCCAGCATCAGTGGCTCTGCCCAAGCCATAGGCAGGTGTTCCCTGCACGCCTGAGCTTGGACTTTGATTCCTCGTACACCTTTGGCATCAGCACATCACACCCACTGAAGTTCCATGGACTTTAGGCCTCCTCTGTGAGTATTGAGGATTTGGAAGAGGATCAATTTGCCCATTGACTATTCTTTTAAGAAAAGTACGTACACTGGTGGACACAGAGGTACTTTTTCAGGTCTTGAGGAAACTTAGCAGCATACTTCAGAACTAAGCAGGAGCTGGAAGCAATTTCTGTCTTCTTCCATCCAGTTTAGCTTAATTAGAGGAAAGGATTTGAGAGAAAAAGATGTGGTGAGGCAGAAAGTTCATAAGCCCTTGTGAGATAGACAGGATCACCTGTGAATCCAAGAAAAGAAATTGGAGAAGAATTGTAGGGAAAAGTGAAGTATACCAAAGAGACTCCATCTCCATGAAATCTGTGATTTTCAATATCCAGTTGAGTAGCTAATGTAGTTTACATAAATGAACTCCCATATTGATTGCATTTGCTCATAGCATAGTATCCCAACCCTATCTGTTTTCTAGGAAGATGTTTGACTTACAGGGAGAGCATGGCAAGTCGTTTCCCATCATTTGTTTGACGTCTGACTGGGAGAACACTCCTTAAGAAAAGCAACAAGCCCTTCTCCACGTTTTCCTGGGGACAAGACGAGGAGGGTTAACTCTGCAAGTAGAAAGATTCCAGATAGGTATTAGGAGAAAGGCATGCAGTGCCTATCATATGAGATTTGCAAAAAGAGATTAGAAAAATCTCTGTAAGAAATTGGCCAGGTCTAACTGATCTTGCCTTGGGGCAGGGAAAGATGAAATGCCTTCTTTCCAGCCTTGTTTTCCATTTCTCCACCTACAAAATACTTCCAAACAGCTGTGATGTGTTTCTTTCCTGTGTTCCCTCAAGAAGCAGTGGGGAAGCTGTCTGTCCACTCAGCAGAAAGTTGCCTTTCAAACCCTTGAGCACATGAGCTGGCTGCCATCCATTTTGACTAAGACTCTCAAAGAGGAGATGGGTAACTCACAGTCCACTGAGATTACCAGCAGCAGGGGTGCTCTTGGATGTGGGGAGCATGCTTCTCTCCTTGGGGAGTAAGAAATGTTTGTGTATTTCACAGACATCACCAAAAAAGCCACCCTGGGGTAAAAATTATGATGCCTATGGCTGGGTGATGTTTATGATCAACAAAATTGATTGGGGTAGTTCTCAGAGAAGCAATTCTGAGATGAAAGATTCCATATCGTGTTACCAACCACTCAACACAAGTGTGCCAACACTGACAGACACCCTTTGGAAACACATAGAATTCAATTATTTTGGCTAAATTACCACATCCATGGCAAATTACAGGCTGTCTATTGGAAAATATCTCCTCTCAATCCTGCTATTTTTTGTTCTTCAGTTATGTTTATGTTCCCAGCATTTTTCCTTCCTGGCAAAGGCCCAGTGTTTTTTGGGAAGGACTAAAGATAGGCTTTATCTCCACAGAATGCCATTTAGTGGTTGGACAAGGTTGCAATTAGACAGTGTGGTCTCCACTGCAGACCTGTGATATGAAGCTTTCAGCATGACCTACAATATTGGATCCAGATCTGAGCCTTGCCAGACCAAAGCAGTGCAGAAAATCTGACTGCTGTTGGAGGCAAGTGATAAGGGCTGTGTGGTTACAAGCTATCAGAAGCTGCTCCTTATCTGGAGTGTCTTCAAGGGGCTTGGAGAGGGATGGAGAAATTCACTTTAAACTCTAATGGACAGGGAAGCTCATTTCTGCCCATAAAGTCACAAGAAGACCAGGGCAAGAGTCTGGAAGTGAAGTGAAGTGAAGTGAAGTGAAGTGAAGTGAAGTGAAGTGAAGTGAAGTGAAGTGAAGTGCTCATACTTTGCTGAAAACAGGGAAGCTCTTCCGAGAGGCACCAGCTTGGCTGTCAAAAGCTGTGCATGTGTTAGCCTAGCACCCAGGAACCCTCCTCAGGCAAAAACCAGGGCGGTTTAAAACTCTCCAACCTTTCCAGTGTAGATAGAGAGACTAGAGATGGAGCCAAAAAATTTAGGTAGAGATGTAAAGTACCATTATTCTTGCACATTTGAGGCTTGATTTTTGTGTTTCATTCTGCAATGTCTTCATTCTCCGTGGGCACATGAGAGGTCACTTAAAACTCATGCTCACCATGATACACATGCCACATCAAACATTTCACAGCCTGGAGAGTGGAGCTGGGAGCTCACATTCAGGTGTACAAGTCACTGAACTCCTTGGCAGAACAGGAGCATCCAAGGATAGGTGCTATCCCACTACCCCATGCCTCTGGTGCCTGTGCTGGGACCTGTCCTGTGCCTTCTGGGGAGGGCAATCACACCTCTCCCAGTACTGTACTGTCTAATCATTTCCAGCTTTTGATGTGTTTAGCATCACATCACTCTGGTACGGAGCTGCAGGTGAGAAACTGAGGCGCAAACCTTCAGGTCAGGTTTTGAAAAGATAATGAATGGATAGACACCTTGTCTCCATTTAAAAAATCCTGTCCCACAGAAATGACCCAAGAAGGTTATGATGGAACAGAGACTTTTGCTCACAAAGCCCTCTCTAAAGGCACAGCGCTACTCCTGACTTTTAAAGGCTTTTTCATCAATTTAATTTAGGGAATTATTGTTCTAGATTTCAAAATATCTACAAAATAATACAAATATCTCTGAACTCAATGATACCCACAATCAAATTAAATGGAGTTTTCTAATATTACAGCTAAGGTTTCCTTAGCACACTTATCACCATGACATGTGCCTCTCACTGCACATGAAAAGGTCTGGAGAGGGAAAAAGAGAATATAGTAAAGACCAGACAAATTAAACAAGAGCCACAGAATTACTTTGGTAGGATCTAAACTATTTAAATTCAATTACATTACATAATGAGACACTTCTTAATTTTTTTTTTTCCTACAAGTACCAGGTTTTCTAAATTCTAACTTAGATTCCCTCTAAATAATCATAGCTCTCTTTAGCTGTCACATGTAAAACAAATAGTGGAAAAAAAAGGGACTGAACAAAGTTATTAAGAAAGGTAAGCTTTTTAATCCATAATCTGTGCCGGTTGTATTATTTCTTGATGGCCACAGGCTTGTCTGAAAGCATACAGAAGGGATGAATGAACCCCATAGAAAAGTTTTGGTTCAATCAGTTCAGCTTTCAAAGCCAGATGAAACCTGAAAAAGTTTCATTTACTTCAGGGAATTTGTGAAGAGAGAGATTCTCACCAAAGACAGCTATTTTACATTAACCTTTAGGTCAGACCAACGTTGCATTATTAGCATTATTTAATTAACAAAACTCATGCTTTGAAACTTTAAATATTTGCAAATTCATCCCCTATAATGACTTTCATTCATTATTATTTATCTAGGGCTGGAGTCAGCCTGTAGCAGCTCTTATTTCCCGCCGCAGGAGCAGCTGGGGGAGACAATCCAGTCACTTTCTTTAGGTGTTTAAATGGGAGCAGAGCTCCTCCAGAAATCTGGCTCCAATTACGAGCCCTGCGTGCTTTGAAAATGTGACCCTCACCTTCAGTGTCAGCGAGACGTTTCCAAACAAGGCTGGTGAGAATGCAGAGTCACACAGGCAGAGCTCTGCTGGCACACACAGGACCTGGGCTGGGATCACACCTCTGCAGCCTCCTCAGCAGGGCTGGGCACCACAGCCACAGCAACCAGCCAGAGACCCCCAGCTGGCCATCAGATCCACAACAATTTGCCACCAAAATTGCTTTGTTGTGGAAAACTCAGGGTTGTGTTGGGACAGAATGGGCATTCACTTTTGCTGTTTTGTTTTTTTTAAAAACAAGACCTTTTACTTAGCTTTTTAAGGAAGTTATGATTTTTAATTTTATTTTTTTTTTAAGATTCCTCTGCCATCTTTTGAGGTTTTCTCTTTTGTATAATATGTTGCATTTTATATTTTTATTTGTTTTATATTACAGTTTTATATTATAATTTTGAAAGAAACCACTCATACTATGTCATTTAGCTTAAAGGATTTTTATTTCCCATTTGCAAGTGACCCCTCCACCTTTGTCCTCATTCCTTTGAACAGCCTGAAGGAAAACACTTTACCTCTTTCCATCTCTGTTCTGTTGATGGTTAAAAGGGGAAGTGATGCTGATGTGCTTCCCAAGTGCTTGGAGATTAAAGTGCTCACAGTCCTGACAGATGGAGAGAGTCTATGGGTTTGTACACAGGAGCTAATAAAGCTTTCAGTACTGCACCCTGCCACCCTGTACCTGCAACACTTGAGAAAATATTCACTGATGTTTTTTTGAAGCAGTGTTTCTCACATCAATCCATCTTACCTACCTTTAAGTCTTCATGACCATGGGGAAGTAATTGAAACCTGCATGACTGCTTCCTGTGAGTACAGAAGCAGCAGGAAATTAATCTGGGTAATGATATATACATGATGATAAATACAGTAATTTCACAATTATAAGCTACACCTGATTATAAGACACACCTCCCGGTAGCCGGGTAGACCACGGGATTTGTCCATATATAAGCCGTACCTGAATATAAGCCGCAAGTTTTTTTGTTTTTTTTTTTTTTTAAGCGAGGATCCATGTGTTACAAAGTAACAAATCAGTAACAGAATTGCTGCCATGTGGGTTTGGTGTCAGGTGCTCAAGTTGCAACAGTTTTCATAGACCAGCAAAGCCTTTAAAGGCAGCCCCAGGCACTCTCCTAGCCAGTTCTCACTTCTGGGTTGGCATTTCACTGGGATTTGTCCATAGATAAGCCGCACCTGAATATAAGCCACACTACTGGGGTAGGCTGAATTCTTCAATAAAAAAGGTGTGGCTTATAATTGTGAAATTACTGTCCCTTTCCTCTGCCTCTTCCTTCTATATCAGAGTCTCATGGCAAATCTGGAGATGAGTTTCATCCTCCTTCCTGGTATGAGTGTGACCAGGTTTTAGGGAGGAGCAGAAAGGGCAGCAGAAGGCTTGGCTCACCATTGTGCCACAACACAGGGGTGAAAGCAGTGCCAGGAAGGGAGTGGTGAGTGGGCTTTGCACAGCCTCAGTGTGAGAACTGACCACTTAAATGAGGTGAGAAATTACTCACATAGATGGGTACACACACTTTCTCTGGAAAAGCCATGCTTCTCCTGTGGTTTAATAAAGGGATTATAGAGTTGGCACCCCAGAGATGGGCCTGCACTTTCTCCTGCCAGTACCAGAGCTTTAGGGAGGGCTGCATGGATGTGCACCAGTCCTGCCTCAGGGTGCCAGTGTGGGCACACACTGTGGTGTCCCTCTGCTATGCAGGCTGTTCCTGCACCCATCTTTGCCATCCTCACTCTGGAATCCCCCAGCTGCTTCCAAGAGCCAGCAGTGCTGGCATTTCGGTGGGAAGTACAAGAAACCCTCTAGTGGACACTTAGGGGGAGCAGGTTTGGGCTCTGAAGTGAGAACATTTTTATTGCTTCTTGGATTTTATGCCATTTTGGTCTTGAAAAGACTGCTCTTCTCTAGGGAGACACCTAAATCCTTATCACATGGAGATTTTTTGTGCTTTCAGTCACAACTCAAGCCTATGCCTGAGCTGGGCACAGATACTTGTCTCACCCGGGCTGGAAGCTGTGCCATGGGTAGCAAAAGCCAAGAGTCACAGAAATGTGGAATCATTAAGGCTGGAAAATAATTCTACCATCATCAAGTGCAAACATTAACTGAATACCAGTGTGTTCACCACTGAATCGTGCCCCTCAAGTACCCCATCAACACACACTTTTGAACACTTCCACAGATGGCAATTCCACCACTTCGTGGAGGAGACTGTTCCACCCTTTCAGCAAAGAAACTTTCTCTAATATCTGGCTTAAACCTCTCCTGGTGTAGTTTGAGGCCATTTCTTCTTTTCTTGTCACTTGGGGGAAGAGGCCAACCCCCACCTCACTGGAACCTCCTGTCAGGGAGTTTTAGAGAGTGAGAAAGTCCTCCTGAGCCTCCTTTTCCTGCCGGCTGAACACCCCCAGATGCCTCAACCCTTCCTCATAAAATCTACGCTTCAGTCCTTTTCCCAGCTCCATTCTCTACTCTGGACATGCTCCAGGACCTCCATATCCTTTTTGTCTTGCAGGGCACAAAACTGGACACAGAATATGAGGTGCAGCCAGGGGCCAATATCCAGGTGGCAACGTGGAGACCTGGGCTGCTCTCTACCAGCTGCAGACTAAACAGGGGATTTTTAGAGCTACTCAGGCATGTAACTACATAAGTACCTAAGATTTCCCCTCTGCATCCCTTCAAATCCATATACCTTGGAGACTTTTATGAAAATCTTTTAGTAGTTTAAGAGCTTTTATAGCTCATTCAGTGCTAGGTAAGAGCCTTGCCAGGGTCCCAGGCTGAAGCATTATCTCTCAGGCCAATGGTAGGGGCTGGATAGGAAAAGGATTTCATCATAATTTGTAGTGTTGCAAAGCCCAGCTTTTCCTGGTCATTTGAATTCCTGCAGATTTTATTTTTGGCTGAGCAGGATATCCTTTACTGTGAGATACATCTGTCTGAGCTGCTGCTTCCTCAGCCTAAAGCCCTCCTAGAAAAGCCATGACAATCAGGGTGCCTTCACATGGAGAGCAAATGCAAAATCTGCAGGATTCTGTGGCTCTTTCTGCAGTAGGGCACTGGTAATGAGGAACACCACAGCGCTGCTATCCTGCAGAGGGGATGCTGCAAAGGGACACTGCTTTGGACACTGCAGGGGCTGAGGCTTGCACAAATCTGCCAGGTCAGATTTAGCTTGGTCTCTCAGAGAGTTGCTCACTGTCCTCACGTTCAAGTCACTGCATCTCCTCTATTCCAGCAGCAAATGAAGACCTGGAAGTTTCTTTGGTTGTACTTGTGCATGATACACCATACACAGTCCTTGAAGCACTAATCAACTGGAAGCATCCAGATAGGGGTGTCACTGACAGAGCCTTGGCAGGGCCCAGAGGTGCTGGAGCAGTGTGCTGGGGTGCTGCTGGAGGAAGGAAAGGTTGAAGATAACGTATGTTCCATGTGCTGCTTTAAGATTTGCCACTTTTTGGTAACCTCAATACCCTTCTCTGTTCTGTGGCCATTCCAGAGCTTCCCTGCCCAGACTAGCTCAGCAAAGGGCTCTTGGCTTGAGGCTCCCCAGGGAGATGGAGCTGTGCCTCTGGGTGTGCAGAACCTCCCCCTCCTGGTGCCCATTAAAACCAGACTCCCAGAGCACAGCTGGGAGCACATCCTTTGCATGGCCACCCTTCCCTCTTGCTGCCCATCCTTTGTCCATCACCTGCACTCTTTTTCAGGAGTTGGCACCCATGGTCCTTTGACTTAGAGAGTGCAAATGTTCCTTTTTCCATGTCCTGCCTCCCCCAGGCCATGTGGGGGGACAAGGGCCTATTTCAACTCTTTTGAATACAACTGCTCCAGTGTGGGCAAAGTATTTAAACTGCATTGCAGCAGTGAGTCAGACACAGTGCAGCATCACACCTCTGTATGCCTGGGGCTCCTCTAGAGGAAGTAAAAGGTGTTTTTTCCCTCTTTGAGTTTGTTCCTGAATTTTATCCTATTCCTATTTTAAGCAAATATAGTCCAAATAAGTACAGCAGTCTGCTGCACCAGAGCAGACCTAACAGGGGTCTCTCAGTTTTGCAAAGGCATTAAGGTGGCGAGTGAGCTGCCATGGCTCAGTGAGAACCTCAGAAAGGATACTTGTCAAGTATAAAATAATGCTAACAAATTAGAGCAATTAAATGTAGGATGTGGTATGTCAGAAACCGAAAAAAAATGCAGCTGCTGGCATCGCACTGGGGTGCATTTGTCACATAATGTCAAGGGGAATCCCTATAGATAGAGGGATCTTTCACTGTGCACAGAAAATGAAACTTTCATGGTCCTCACAGGTTATAAATGGGACCGTTGTTGACTTTCTTCATGCAAAGCTTGCCTGCTCCCCAGCAAAATCTCAACAACCCCAGAAAAAAATTCTCTCAAGTAGATTTTTTCCCCATTGAGACCCACTTTTCAGGCACAGCCATGTTCTCTCCTAGCCCCTGCTGCAGTCAAAGTGCCTTTTGTACGTCCCTCCAAAATAGTTTATTCTTCTCTAGCAAACAACATCATTTAGCACTAGCTGGAGGAGCTGAGGGGTCTCAAGTTAGGAAAACCAGATGTATTTGAATCATGTGTCAAAATCAGAGGCCAACACTTGATCTATGGCAAGGTAATGAAAAGAGTCACTCATTCATTAATAGCGTGGAGCCGCAGGAGCGCTGCAAATCACGAGGCGGGATATTGTATGAATGTGTCAATGTTACTGATATCCAGGGGCCTGTTACTGAAACATGCTCTGATGAAAGGCTTCATGTGTGCACCAGAAAACAAGCCAATAAAGTCCTGCTCCTTGCAGGAAAACAAAAACAACATCTGAACAGGCAGCACAGAGTTAGAACAACAGTCTCCTGTTACTCTTTCTGCTATCACTGGAGCAAGACACTGGACTTGAGAAACCCTTTTTTGATTATTTTTCTAAACATTTTTTACAGATTTAACAGCCTACCTCCAAGGTCATGCCATCAAGAGGCCGAAGTGATGACTCAGATGCCATCAGTGAGTTTAACACCCTGTCTTGTGCTGTTATTTATAGCTGGTTTTATAGCCGTGTTTTTGAGGCTCCAGCTGAGGCAGAGCCTCTGTGCATGAAGTCTTGTACAAACACACAGGGAGGACAGCCCTGGCCAAGGGCTCACAGTCTGTAAAAGGGGGCTGCAAAGTGCCTCTGGGGTATGGCCAGCAGCACACAGAACATTTCCAGGAGGCAGAATCATCTCTGCAGCAGGAGGAGACACTTCCTTGTGCAGCCAAGAAATCACCTCCACAGTGACAAACGGGGATCCCAGTGAGAGGGAATGCTCAGGGGAAACATTCGGAGGCATTGGCCAGTAGTCTGCACTCACAGGCACATTAGACACAGTCTTGGGCTTGTGCAATGGATCATCTTGATTGAGGGCATTTTCTGCTCCATCTGGTGAGCTGAAGTTTGATTTCTTTGGTCTGAACGCTGTGACTAGTGGTGAGAAAGGTGATGAAGGACATGCTCAAGGTCACACTGAATCAGAGGTTCAGAGAGGAATAAAACCCAGCCCTCCTCAGCCCCATCTAGATGCCAAGGCAATAGTGCTGGAGATGCAGATGGCCATTAATAAACACCCTCATGATATCCTTATGGGATTTGAATGGTGACCTGATAAAAAGATTAGAAAATGTACAGAATCAGATCTGTACATAGCACCCATCAGAAAAGCCAGCTTCTCTGGATTTAGCTGTCAAAATTTGACACCAGCTTACATCAACTGAGGATTTGGCCCTCTATTCTTGGGAAGCTATTTACAGTGGAAGAATGTGCATACACTTAGGCAGCTTGCTCTTTTTTTTTATTTTAAGATCAAGATTCGTTCCAGATTGGTAATTAAGTTTAGCTCTTTTGGTGACAGGAACTGCTCTGACAGCTGCAAATCATAATAATATGCATTTGTGTACATTTATGCCTACATGCTTGTGCATTTTTGCTGTTGTAGCTAAGAATACAGTCAGTGACTTATGTACATTACTCTGTATCTTGAAATTGTTTTTGCAAACAGACAGTGCTTGCACAGTGAAGAGAGCTGTGCTCTGCTAAAGACATCTTCAACTTTCTCACAGAAAATACCATCAAGATATGAACATCTCCCCCTAGGATGTTAGTCACATCAGACCTGACATTAGCCCAGGGCTACAAACACAAAATTAAGGGGTTGTTTCTCCTGACATGCTGCCTTCATGCTGCAGTTCATGCCCACACTGCTCTGGGGAAGTTGGTTCCAGCACACTGGGGCTGTTCTGGGAACAGGCATGGAGGCTGGGGAAGGCATGGAAGAGTTATTAGGAGCTGAGAAATGCAGTCCAGATCTTGCTGGGAGTGGTGGCAGATTGTTAAGAGAAAGCAAAAGAAATGCTCTAGGCAATGGATCCTGTTGGGGCAGCCTGTCCCAGCTGGCAGCACCAGCTCACCAGGATTGTGTTCTCAGTGGGTAAGGAAAAGGTTGGGAGCAGCTCCTGAGCTGGGGCTTGTGCTATCCCAGTGTGAGGACACGCCTGAAAGAGCCCACCCGCCTTCTCAAACATGTGCTGCAAGGTTTGCACTTGTGTTTGGATGCTGATCACAAGTAGAAATGCCATCAAAATGTTGCTTTAGTTCTGGAAATTCAGCATAATTCAAAGACGGTTTTATGATGCTGCCAGCCCCAATTCCATTGATGGAAATCAAAGCTTCCCAAAACCCAAACGACGAGTGACAGCGTGTCAGATTTAGTCCTCCTAGGTGGTGGCACTGCTTGCTGAGTCTAATATGTGGGCATGCAGCAGAGATCCTCCACAGCTTCTCTTTTGGCTGCAGGGACTGATGGCCACATCCTTGAACCCCACACAACCCAGTCTGCTCGTCTCTGATAGAGCCGCATGATAAAATCCAGCTTTGGCGGGATTTATTTTCATCCCTCTAATGAAAGTGTTTTGATTTAGTTTGCAGCATGGTTTAGACAGCAGGAAATTTAAAACCAGCTCAGTGTGCTGTCAGCTTGAACACAGCGATTTGCTGTCAGCCCACCCAAATGGGGTGCAGGCTGGTGAGCGATGGAAAAGGCAGTTTGGGGGCTTCAGAAATTCAGTGATTCCTTCTCAAAGAGCAGTCATCTAAAGTACCTCTCCCCAGCTGTCGCTGAAAGCCTGTCAAGCAATTCAGTATTCCCAAAAACTTCACTGAGATACTACTGAAGGCTCAAAAAGTGCAACTAAAATGCAGCACGATTGCTTGAATAGGAAAACTGCAGCATTTACAATATGCATCAAATAGATTGGTATTTTAAAAAACTTTTGTCATTTAATGTATTGATCAGGACTCTCTATTCAGGCTGTACACGTTGCTCTTAAAGGGTTGTCCTCAGCAAGTCATAGAGTTGGGGGCATGGAGTTGGGTCACAGAGCTGAGTTGTGATAGGTGGAGGACATGCAGGAGCTGAGTCTCCAAAAACAGTTCTGGAATGCATGGGACGTGGTTACTGGTGCTGACTGTTGGACAGCTAAGCCCAGACTGCTTGAGGAACAAGGGCTTCTAACCTGGGAATTATTTTCTGAATGTGTCCTGCTAGACCTGATGGAGTACAGCTAGAGAAGAGAGACAAGAATGCCCCACACTTGCTTGGTCACAGACAAGTAGGAAAGCACAGCACAGATCCTGCTCTGCACCTGCCAGAAGAAGGATTTGAATCTGAATCCAAAACTGGGAAGCACCAGGCTGTTACATGTAAAGTGAGGGGTGAGGTCACCTGATGGGGAACACGTCCTCCTGCTTCTGCTGGGGTGAAAAGGATTTTTCCCTCACTCAGGCTTCCCCTCAAAAGCATCTGCTGTGGATTTCAGGTATCTCCCTCCAGCCCAGAATTAAGCACTTTGTCTCCTGAGTAGGTGGCATCACACCATGACACCAGCACAGCTTTTGATGGCCCAGGCAGATTCCTGCCCAGCACAATTTCACCATGGCCCTTGTTTCAAGGTGCCCATGGCTACCAGTGCCTTACAGTTTTTCTGGCTCAAACACATCCCTTGGTTCATCATGGCAGGTATGAATGTACCTCACCCTCCTATGCCTTCACCCACATCTCCCAGCCAGTTGTTACCACAGTTAAATGTGAAATAACTTATGAAATCCTGGTTTTTTCCCTGTCAGAGCATCAGCTAAATTTGGATGGAGTTTAGGAAGCTAACAGGAATGCTGGTTTTAATTTTAGGGGAGTAAAAGCAAGCCTCCTAAGCTTGAATTTGTTTTCCAACTTCCACGACAGTAACCACATCCTCCCTGTTTTACTGCTTCTCCTTATCTGACAGCCGGGGTCATGCCGCAGGGATAAAACAATATATATTCAACACAGAGGCCTCACATGTTTATGGGGAGCAGCTCCATCCCTGGATGCAGCTTTGGTGGGATTTATTTTCATCCAAAATCTCCTCAACGTGATTTTGAAAACAACTTTTTACTTTAGCGTTTCTTTGATGGCTGCTAGTGGGGTTGGGTCCCTCACTTCTTCAGAGAAAAGTGACCTTTAAGTCTCCAATTTTGAAAGCTGTTCCAAACCATGGAGCCTGGAGTGCCAAAACCTTTTCACATTCAAATCTCTTTCAAGCAGAACAGGGAGAGGAAGAGTAGAGTTAGAGAGTTAGTGCACTCAAATGACCTCATTTGCCACATCAGAGCACAGAACATTTATTCTATAAAGACCATCAGTATGTGTGCAGTATCCAGGATGTCTTGTTAGCCAGTTTTTTTTTATATTACTAGTAAAAAGCCAGCTTTTATATGGTATGGTTTGGCTGGGAACAAATGTATAAATTCTGCAACATGCAAAATTTTGAGGTTCTGATCAGCAAAGCCACATTAGCACAAATGTAATTTTCAGTACACAAATATGGAGAGCATCAAAACTTTCCACAAAAGATGTTTTCCAGTGAAAAATTAGCTGTCAAGAATTTTGGGGTCAGAGGTCATTTTTTTTCTTTTTCAGAATTAATTTATTTGCGAAAGTTTTGCTTTTTGAGGAAAATGCCAAGTATTCCTTCATAATTCAAATACTTACTTTGAAAATAAAATGCTTAGATTCAGCTTGCTTTCCACAACAAATGGTGGAATTTTCAGATGCCTTTATATTCCCATTTTCTTTTATGGGCTTGGCCAAGTATTATCTCCCAGAACACAACTGGTTTTTCACATCAAGAGAGAAGGCTGTGGTGTATCATAGGAAAGAGGATCTGAGCAAGTGTGGTCAATTGAAGCAAATGTAAGTATAAGGCACTTAAATGGCAATTCCTGCAGGGCAACACATTAGCATTTCTAACTTAAAAAGAAAAGGAAAAAAGAAAAAAAAAAACAGCTTTCAACAGCAGAAAAACTTGCCCTTTATTGAGAAATGCCTAAACTTTTCTCTGGAAAATACTAATGAAAACAGCAATGCTTTCATTTTTGTTAAAACACCCAAGGGAAAAAAATAAAGCATTTCTGAAAAATTTCTGAAGAGGCAACTTCTGAAGAAAGTCAAATTGGGTCAAAGAAAAGGGGTTCTTTCTGGGTAAGTCAAAATTAAATTTTCAAACGATGGGTCAAGCAGCAGCTTTGTCTCACAAAGTCCTGCTAGCAGAAGCACCTCACTTTTCTAATTTCTGAACTGTGCAAGTTCATTGCTAAGAGCATCAGTTTAATGGAGAAAGGTTTGACTGGATGGGAGAGCAGCTATTCCTCATAAAATAACACATCATGTGCTTTGGGACCTTGGATGCTCATGGCTCTGAGACTTCAGAAACAGCTACGGATGGAGATGCATTTCCTGCAGAGATGCATTTATGGGTCTGCACTGAACCAAGCACGGGCAGCAGCCCACATTGCCCAGGAAGAAGGGACAGGGCAGATGGTAAACATTTCCCTGCAGGGACAATCCCCCCTCACTCTTAATGCAGATTTCCTGTGCACTTGAGAATATGTGGTGGTTTGTCCATGTTTCACCAACTCTGTGACTCAGGATGTAGCAAACGGGTAAAACAGAAAATTATGGCACCAAAGTCTGGGCTTGCACAGTCAGCAAGTTGAGTGCAGATTGTTCTAGGGAAAGAAAGTACTGCTGGAAAAATTGTCCTTTAATGAAGGAACGTCTTACTCCCAGGACATTCTTCAAGGTGCTCACACTACCCAAGTTGCCTGGCAGGTGGGCATCCAGTGTGTCTGGTATGAGGTCAAAAGGACGTGATTCAGAAGTACCCACATGGATATTGCAGCATTTCACTTTTTTTTTTCATCTTTCAGGTTGGGGGAAGAAAACCCCTTTTCCAGTAACTATGAAAATTTGGAGCCTGCAGCCTTGCAAGCAGATGCACTCTACAGCTCACAGCTCTTCTGCAGAGATCAGGTTTACAGAGTTTTCTAGAATAGCTGTTCATCCCAAGCAATGCTCTGCTCTCCTCTAAAAGTCTAGGACACTTTACCCAGCCCAAACTCCCACCCCATGGGGCACAGGACAATGCTGCCCTTCTCTGGGTGCATGTTGCTTTGCTGTAAGCTCTCTCTGAGTATGTGGTGCATTAATTCTGCACCTCCTTCTGCTGCCACCATTGTGCTAGCACAAAACACTTGATTTAATAACACGGTGTGTGTAACAGGGGTGCGATGGGAACAGCAGACATAACCCTTCAGAGCTCAGACTGCCTCATTCCCCCCTTGGAGATATGTAAAAAAACCTCAAAAAACTAAACCCAGAGTGTCAGGGCCGAAACTACCCCACACCTCATTCCCATGGTGTACAATGTACCTAACAAGCTGATCTTTCAGAGCACAGCCATTAAAATAAAAAACCCATGTCAGCTTTGCTGGCAGAGAACACAATGTTTTCCAGGTATTGTTGATAGCTGGCTGACATTCTAGCTCTCTGTGCTTCTGAGAGAGGAAACAGTAGACTCTTTTTTCTTTTAATTGGAACTGATGAAAGTTTATTTTGTTGTTGTTATCACTTTCTGCTAGGAGCAAAAGGACACAGAGCAAAGCAAAGGGGCTCCTGGAGAGAAGTGAGGATGCCAAATACCTTCCTCCTCTTCTGCTTTGGTTCAAACTGAGCTGGTGGGGGTGGAGGCTGGGCTGATCACTAAACTGGATCATCCCCTAAAGCTTTTGGAAAGCACTTTCTTTCCTTCTTTGACTATGTAGAAGACCTGTATAGGGGACAAAACTGAGATGCTCCCAGGGAAAAAGCTTCACTCTCTCTCTCACGGAATGCACTTTCAGAAGAAAAAGTGGTATTTTACTCAATTCCTTTATCAATCTTCTGTCTCAGCCTCATCTGAGACCATCCTGGGATGTGTGACTGTCTCTGGAAGGCACAGGGACATTATCACTGATAAGGAAACCTGACACATTAACAGAGACAGGGAGAGGAGTGGGATAAAAACAGAGAAGAAATTATTAGCACTTGGGCACATATCTAAGAAAAATATCTAAGAAAAATAGTTTCTTTCCACAGAGAGATTTACTTTTGCTTCTGAAATTAATTTAATGTAACATGTGTTCACTTCTTTATTTGCTATAATAGTTAGCAGTCTTGGCTTAAAGATCTCCAGTGTTATCCAAGGTTTGGATTTGCACAAATTTCTTTATCGATACTTTTCTCAAAATCAGCATAATGTAGTAAATTAAATGTAATCTTTTATTTTCTAATTTATTTAGAAAGGAGGCATCTCTTAGGACAAAATTATTTATAGGGCAAGGAGATGAAAAGGAGCTTTAGGGATTGAGTTTTTCTATCAAGGACAAAACAAGGAGAGAGTCTGAATAGGATTGAAACAAACAATTAAGACTGCAAAGAAATCCTTCATCTCTGTACTCTGGAAGGTCCCAGTTCAGCAAAGTATGTGCTTCAGTATGTGCTGGATTTTTAGGAACAATTTCAGTGTTTCAAGTCTGGCATAAACCTCAGTGTCCTGACGAATGGATTTTCCATGGAGGTTGAATGGTCTTTGCAAAGTTCCTTTAGTTCAGATTTTTGTAGTGTTCATTTCTGTGGTCCTAAAGAATAGCACAAAAACATGCACACACAAAAACACAAGGAGTCACCAGGTTAAATTCTCAGACCTGTTTTAAATGAGAGATCAGTTCACCACCTTCTGGAGATGCCTTCCTCTCCCCATCCACTCTGGGGGGAGCTCAGGTTGGGTTTCTTTCTCTTTTTTAAGTAGCAAACAATGAAAACAAAAAAGACCACCATGACCTGTTGGAAATCTTGCAATATCTGCTGTTCCCCCAGCTCCTAGGTGGGAGTTCCCATTAGGGCTGGATTAAGCTAAATCAGATTATGCACCACAGATAATGGCGTCTGCAAGCTGCGGACAAAAGGTGTCAGGGTAAATCTCTCCTCAAACCCACTAATATTGTGCTGCAACAGGACTGTGAAACCAGCCCCTAAATCAATGCTCCTCTTGTGGGCAGGCTGTGTTGTAACAGATCAGATGCAGGCTGGGAGTGTTTTGTGTTAATTTAAATAACATTTGCCAATACACCTTCGTCTCTCCCAGGGGAAAATGAAGGGCAAGTGCCAGCTTTACCAACCATCATCTTTCCCTGGATTCTTTTCCTGTACTCCTTTATTTCATTTATTCTACCTTCTGTTGGCAGCCACAGGGCAGAGCTGCAGTTTTTGTAAAAACACACATTCTTTGTAAAAGTACTAAATTGGGTCAATCCTAAACAAGACAAAGCCCAGCCTTTCCAGTGTCACTGCCAGTGCCAGGTATAGATTGGATATCAAGAAAAATTTATTCACTGAAATAGGAATAGGCATTGGAGCAAGCTTCCCAGGAAAATGATGGAAACACCATTCCTGGAAGTGTTAAAAAAATGTGCAGATGTGGCACTGGGGACATGATTTTGGGGTGGATTGGACAGTGCTGGGTTCATGGTTGGACTCAATGATTTTAAAACCTTTTCCAACCTTGACAATTCCATGAGTTATTACAACACCTGAATGTGCCCGAGCAGTGCAGGAGAAGCATTTCAAGCTCCCCTTCTGTGAAGGGCTCTATGGTGTTTGGGATATGGCACCAGTTTGAAACACTTGTAACTGGAGATATATTCCATGTGCTTGTACGTGTGAGTGTGTGTGCACTGCATGCATGAAGTCTTCTTTCTGAAGCTCCTCAGATAGTTACAGAAAATGTGAAACTTTGCAGGCCTTGATGAATCAAGGCTTCTAATTTTTTTCCCCTTTTATAGCACAGTTTTCAGTTTTGCAATTCATAGTTTCACATTAAGATAGCCATGAACTATTTGGGCTGTTTTTTCTGACTAAAGCCATT
Source organism: Sialia sialis (assembly GCA_009812075.1). Lineage (NCBI taxonomy): Eukaryota > Metazoa > Chordata > Aves > Passeriformes > Turdidae > Sialia > Sialia sialis. Next base: position 34,157,835 of record VRYO01002355.1, read on the forward strand.
TATATACAGTTCTCTTCTTCAAATCTTCCTCTCCTAACAAATGACGCTCCTGAGCAGGCACGGGCTACTTAGATTAGGCAGTTGAAAACTGTGGACTTTAGCAGTGCCTTGGATAGAAAATCCCACTTGATTTAAGTGCTTACAATTGCCTAGTCATAACTGTTAGCAGAAGAGAAGTTACTTCACACTAACCCTCTCTTTAAAAGAAGATGCCCTTATTAAGGCATTTGGAAGCCAGCAGAGTCTTTTCTGTCCTCTCTCAGATTTTACACAGCTGAATCCTGACCTACATTACGTCACCTAACCTTGAGTTTGATGCAGAGCAGGGTGAAAGCTGGCTTATCGCCTGTCTTATAAACAAGAGAGCATTTCCCCCCTCAGACCTGGGCTGATGTCACTGTATTGTGTGTTATTACTCATGGCAGAGACTTCTGCAAAGAAACTTGATGCCCAAGAAGACTGGAAGGCAAAATATACCAGCCACTGAACCTGTTCTTCTGCTGGAGAGTGCTAACAAATGGAGAGACCATTATCACCATCAGTACCACGGGGAGATCAATACTCAGTGCAGAATTTCTTCTCCTTCTTGCATTCTTGTGTTATTAAAAAAACAAACCCCAAACAACCAGCACAATCTTTAGCAGTAGAGCAACTTTGTATATTCCAGACCAAATGCAGTCCACATACTATTTACTTCTATTAACAGATGCCAGAATTTAGTTTTATCTGGAATAATGATATGACTTACTCTTCAGTGGTAAAACAACTGTGAATAAACATTCTGAAGAAACTTTGTGAAGCTTTCTTCGCTCTTTCTTAGATGATGAACACCACAGAGGAGACCAGGTTCTGCAAAGCTCCTGTTTTTCTGGAAGCAACCACACACAAAATGCCAGTGGGTGTTTGTCACCAGAAGTGGTCGAAAAAGCTTTTTTCACAGATTTTGCTAGAAATTATTGGCAAATGCTTTAGGCATCACCAAGAGGACACCATGGCAATGTCCATGCTGAGGAATTGCCTGACCCATTGACTTCTCCCTCTGGAAATAGGTGGGAAGCTTGCAGGAGCAGAATGGAAGCTCAATGTGGACAAATTTCCAGTCTCTCACAGGTGGTCATAATAACACTGTTGAATAATTGGATGAATATTAGATGTTAGGAAGAAATTATTTCTTCAGAGTGTGCTGAAGCACTAAACAAACTGCCCAGAGAAGCAGGGGCTGGCCCATCTCTGGAAGTGTTCAAGGCCAGGTTGGACAGGACCCTGAGCAACCTGGTCTGATGAAAGGTGCCCAGAGCAGAGGGAATTTGAACCTGGTGGTCTTTAAGGTCCCTTCACACCCAAATCACTCTGTGATGCTGTGGTTCTAGGAAGGATTGGACAAAGACCAAAACATAATCAAACAAAAACATTTGTGTCCCAATCCAGCAAAGTTACATTTCTTATTTCATTTCTGAAGAAGGCTTTCCCAGTAATCCTGTACTCTGTCCTTGCAGCCTGTGACACTGGGGGCTGTGCCCTACCACCCCAGTGTGGGGCAGAAGCAAAAAGCCTCATCTGAAGAGCAAAACGGGGGCTGCTGCTAGCCCAGTGCCTCCTCTCTCTAAGCTGGTGCTGTACCTTTTGAGTTCCCCTAAAGCAGCCTCCTCACTGACTGTCCCTGGCCCAGGAGGGACTGTCCCTCCCAGTTTGGACATTCCCACCACAGGAGGCTTCTGTGCACGAGTGCAAAATACTGCAAACAGACCACCACATCTTTTTCATCATTATTCACTCTGAAAAATGTGCTTTGGCAAAGGCATCTCCTTCATTTCTGTGAAACCCAACTGAAGAAACAAAAGATAAATGACTATGTCTAATTCTGAAGCACAGTTTAGAAATAAGGTCCAGTCTATCCCCTGATGCAAGAGTGCACCATTTTTAAACCTTGGCTAGAGATGCTATATTGTCAAATACATTCACACAGAGGTCAGTAGAGTTCAGTCTGACTTTTTTTCCCCTCTCTAGCCACTATTTAGATTGCTACTCAAAAAATTTACTGCTTTATGCTCAAATTATATTTACATTTGAGCATAGAATTTCAGCATGGGCAGGGGAGGAGAGCATATTTTCTTCATTGCCAGCTGTCAATGGTTTTTCAAAATGCTTATGTCTCAGAAAATTTCCACAAACTTTCCGTTGTGATCAAGGGACACTTATCTCAAACCACTTAGAAATTGACAGGACTGCACAGTAGGTCACTCTGACCACATAGGAATATTTAGCCAGGAAGAATGAGAGGGAGGATTAAGAATCTGTCTTTGGTACTCCTGACATGCCAGCCATTGTACAATCCATCCTTCAGAGTATTTACATTCCTGAAAATAAAGGTAGTTTAAGATGTGTTTCAAGCAATTAGTTGAAATCTAGAAAAAGAAAAATCATTTAGCAGACTCACCGCAGTAATTCTTATTTATTTTATCTTCCATTTTATTATTTTGCAGAATTGTGAATGTTGATGCTGAGATAGAAACAGGACTTTATTGGCACTGCCAGTGGTTCAAAGATGAAAAGGCCCCGAGAGGCCTTTTGTTATCAAATTCCACTTACCCTCCCTGCTGTAACTTTCATCACAGCTGAAGGGATGGTGCCAAAATCTGACTTCACTCCTGAAAGTGCCAGGAGACGCCACTGGCGTTGCAACAGAAGAAAGAGAGGGGGAAGGAGACAAACTTCAATGCTGACTGCCTGGGAGAAGGGGAAATGGCTAGAGAGAAAGAAAATGGCTTAGTGTTGCTTCCCAAATCTTCCCTGAAGTTGCTAAGCAGGTGGAGGAGATGAGGCCAGACCCATGCTTTCCAAGAATTGCTTTTCAGACAGTTTCCCTGCCAAATGGGGAAAATGAAGAGTTCCCACCAAATGACTGCAAAGTCTGCCCTCATTTTTCCACCAGCTCCATCCTCTTATATAAAGCAGATGAGAAACTCCAGCCCAACAGCAGCTGAGCAGGCAGCACACTGCTGCTTCCCTGAGCATCTCAGACACGGACAAATCTGGTTTTCCTTTGCCTCAGTTTCTGCCCAGTGTCGCTCCAGTGATTATGAGTTGTTGTCTGAAGAACAAGCTTTTAGGGTCAGGCACCACTCTGCCATAGGTTTGAAAAGTGTGTAAGGAATGAGAACCCCCAAATCTATATTTGCATGTGTCAATAACATTGGTGATGATAATGTTTTCACTACCAGAGCCAACATCTTCAGGACTGATAAGAAAGTTTTATTGCATCCAGTCTTGGGTACAAACAGGGAACCTCTCAGAGTCTGTTTTCCAAGTTTAGATGCTCACCATTATCTTAAGTTCAGTCTCTTCTTGCTCTTCACTTAGGTTTTGATCAAAATGGAACATCTCAGATTACTTACTAATAATTTTAGAATATCATTCCTTATTGTGTTTGTTCCTCAGTTTTTCCTTATTGTGCAATGGAAATAAGGCTGCTTACTCCACTGTGATTTCTCAAAACACTTTTAGTGACTCCAGAAACAGCCATTTGTGTGCTAAAACTTTATTAATATTGTGAAATGATGAATAATCAGCATGTGCCAGCAGTTACCACATAAACTTGTGTCCTTGGGCCCCTTTTTACTTGACAGGTCTGTCATGTTAAAGGTGAGGTAAATTCAAGAGAGCAATAGTTATTTAATAAACCACAGATGAAGACTCTAATTTGGTAAAAAGAAAGATATTTTAGACTTATCCACCAACAGAATATCCTGGTAATTGGTAATAAAAATGTCCACACATGGAGTTACTCAGGGACAGTTATTTCAGGAACAGCTACTTCTTCAGGGTTATTCTGGAACAGCTTCTTGTCTGCAGCAGGGGGAAGCCCCTGAGTAATGTCAGACACCAGAGCACAGAGCATCCAGAGAACAGCTATCTTTCAGGCACACAGCCAGGACTGAGCTCCATTTCATTAAAAGTAAAACTGTTCTTCTTTCCTATTGAAAAATTGCGGGCAATTTTGCAAGAAGTTTTCTGCTTCTATTTTGGATTCTGTAAGAATGGAGGTAGAAGAAGTGAGCAGCTCACGTGGTGTCCTTCAGAGGTGGTCAGAAGCAGATACTGAGTGATGAAGCCTGAGGTAGATGAACATGACATCTCCTGTGGCACCTGCCTGAAGCTCAGAGTTCTCCTGCTCTCCTGAAGACTTTTTTGCATCTGTACATTTACTGGGTCTTGAAGAAATTATCCTTTGGACCTCTGTCTAAACACTTTTGAATAAGTTTATACTTTTGGCATAATGCCTCGTGGTGGTGAGAGCTGCATTTGTGGCATAACTTCAGTTGATGTCCACTGCTTCATAGGTGGTGGAGACTGGGCAAAAATGCCCAGTTCTCTCCTCAAACTGCTCAGGTAGACAAGACCTTTCTCATTACTTTCACTGGGAAAAGGATGGTGGTCCAAAGCTGATCACAGATTCCCTCAGGCCCTACAGGAAAACCTCTGCCTTGCATCCTCTAGTCTCAAACTTCAGCACTCAGCTGGAAATGGAATCAGTTTTTCTGTGGCCCACATTTTCTTGTAATCACTGGGAATCTTTTACTGGACATCAAAGCAAGCTCTTACCTGCTCACAGCACTCTCCCCACTGAGTGCATGGAATTAGCCATACAATTTGTCAGGGAACCAAAATAACAGTAAGACATATTTGGTGTCTAAAATGAGTTTATATTCCGTGCTCTCCTCCTGCTCCCTGCTGAAAATTCTCGTGCTACTTCGTATTTCAGTACTTGACAGACTGGGCTGGTTTAAGTCAGCACCTAGAGAGAGACAAACATCTTTTGTTTGGTGCTTATCTGCTCCTCTCCTGCCCTCTCTCCACCCCTCTCTCTTGCTTGAGATAAGTTCACAGCTAATCATGAGAGATGTCAGATAAAGTTACTGTGAATTGAAATCCTGCAAGACTGAAAGGAGCACTGTTGTTCCTTTCTCAAGCAGGTATTGTGTTTATACAGTCAAGCGAACAGGAGATGCAAAAAAGATAATTCCCTCAAAACTTGGCTGGCAAACTCTCCAGAGAAAGATAAATGATATTTAATTTTTTTTTCTCTTGATGTAGAGCCAGCAACATGCCACTGGTGCAAAGCAGTTATTATAATCTTCTTCCCTGCCCTTGCAAATACTTCGGGTTTTGGTCTGAAGCATCCAGGCATCCTCAGTGCCCCAGCTGGCTACCACAGAGCCTCTGAGAGTGACCTGTGGCATGGGGATGGCCATCCTGGCAGACCAGCAGCTCCTCATGACTTACCTTGTACAGCTTTGACCACGATGTAGTAACCCACTTCTACACCACTCTGGGAATGAAATCTATCCCAGTATAACTTCTTGTAGGAACACAAAACAGTTAAAGGCATGCTGCTAATGTTTTACTCATCTATGTCTCTATAAACAGTCCCCCTCCACTGTAATGGATGAGTTTTGATATTATTGCTTGGTGTACAACAATGATCTCTAGCTAATTAGTAATATATGCTTTTTCCCCCACTTGTTTGCTCAGTTTGCCTGAACAGTGAGGAATTATTTAAAGCAGAGACAACAAGATGACAGAGAGCCTTGCTTTCGTGGGAACCCGTGGGTCTTCCAGCTGCAATTTTGTGTTTGTAATGAATAGTGACAGGGTGTTATTACACCTAAGTCCTCCCTGTACCAGCCAGTGCACACAGGAGCACAGACAAGGGCCGTGACTCAGAGCCACACGGTCAGTGAGCAGAACTGCGTGGGAAAAGCAGAAACGCCTGAGAAAGGTAAAACTCAACTCAGATTTGCTGGCATTTGCTCCAGCTCTGCTGCACTACCAGTGCAGTGCCCAGCTCCATGGTTTGCCTGTTGCCTGGCCCTTTCTCCATGGCCCTGTCTGCTTTTCAGCAGTCACCTTGCCATGCCAAATCCCTGTAAGCCTTACTGAAGACAGAGCAGGTTCTTCCAGCCATAAAATGATGCCAAGTCTCTACTCAACTACAGACAAAGCTTCAGATCCTGGTTGATTTTTAACCATCCTTATCTCAGTACTTCTCCAAGAGTTGGAAGAAGGTCCAGGTTGTTTTACTCTAAGGGTAGATGGATCTACTGCCCAGCCAAATACCATCCCCAGCCTGCACTGCAAGGCTTCCCTGAGATCAAAGTGAACAGCAGGGCTGAAAATATAAATGTGGTCATATTAAGCAATGTGAGGAAAGACTGCTGAGATCAAATCTAGTCCTGTAGTGAGCATGAAGCCTGCTCTGTTCAGGGGTTGTGGGATTTCACACAGGTACTCTCCTTTCTGCTGGCTGCTGCTCCGTGTCTAACAAGGCAGGAGCAGAGGCTGCATGGGCTGAGCACAGAATTTTCCTTAGGAGCCACTCCCTGATGCTCTGAAAGCAGCAATTTCAACTTGGACCAGCCATCCATAATAATAACCACTACATAGGTGTGTCCTGGAGTTACCCTGCTACGTCATTTTATTTAGGATGCAGTTCCACAGCCAAGTGAGAGACAAGGGTGGAAAAGTGATGTCTAATTTTGATCCTTCTGGAAAATACTCTCTCAGTACACAGACTTGCTATTTCCAGCTGATATAGGGTGATGGGGTTAGGCTCCTGGGATACTCATATTGAGTTGGAATATGGAATATGTTCAAGCAATTACTTGAAAATTATCTTTAGCAGCCGTTTCCTGTTAGGTGCTCTGCATGGAGGCTCTCAGCACCCCAACAGGAGCAGATGCCCTCTTGTCCCTGGGCGTACCCCCCGCCAACTGATGCTAGCCTAAATCTGCCCCTAGATTTCAATGCCAACATGTTTCCCGTCAAGCATTACTCATTAAAAGCTCATCTCTTCTTTTTTTGACCACACTTGAGACACAGAGCTAACAGAGAGAAAAAGATCCTATTTATAACACATCGTATCATATGGTTAATTTAAAAATGGCATTTGTCAGCGAAAGCAGTAATTTTTTCAAGATGCTCACAGAGGGCTCATGAACAAATAGCCCCCAAAATTACAGGCCTATAAACCTCACTTTGACTCAAGTAACTTGACAATGTTCACTGCAGAGCTATTTGGGGATGGCTATTTAAACACAGTGAGTAGTTCATTATCATTTGTGTTTTCCTGCTAAGCTTTCACTCTTTTGTTAAACCCACTTCAGTCCCCGATTGAGACATTCACAAACCTGCCAGGTCACTCCTGCTTATCTTTCCCATGACACCCCCGGTCTCCCAACGAGCCCAGGGCCATGTCAGTGCATTTCCACATAAAGCAATTCTTCTGGCTGAGCGGAGGCATTTCCCCCCACCCCCTGCACCTCCTTTCAGGGGTGGTGGGTTTCAGAGCAGACAGCATGACAGATGCAGGGTGCATTTCCCAAGCAGAAAGGAGGTGGAGGCTGCGGGATGAATGTTAAATGTACCATGCGCCCAACAGAAAAACAGACCAAACATGCTTACGAGATTTATACCGACGCTTCACTTTCTCCGCTGGTCAAAGGTTCAGGCGCTCATAATAGTTTCCCAAGGCACGTTGACTGTGACAGATTTTAAAGAAGAGGCTCCTGAAGGAGTTCAAGGCATAAATTGAATTACAGTATGCTTGGCCTGTGGTTGCTAGGGAGATCCCAGATCCAAGGAGAAAGTTCCTGGTGATTTTTCACTGTTGTTTGAAGGCTGTGAAATTAAGGCTTTGTGTGGCTCTCACCGAGACAAGGCTGTGGTTGGCGTTCACCATTGACATCAAGCTGGATTGGCCCAGAGGGGGCAAATTTTTATGAAACAGATATGACAAAGCAGCATTTTGATCAAGTCATCGCTCTCTTTTAGAAAGGCCACTTTCACTTTTATTCACACTGAGTGATGGACGTTCCTATTTAAACACTTTCAGCTGCAGAGGCCTGAAGCTCAGAGCAGGAGCCCAGGCTGCCCTGGGCTCTGGGAAGGTTAGGCAGTGGGATCAGGGCTTCACAGCTAATCCCGTTACCTCTGGCATGGGTGGAAGGAAATTCCCAGCATTGAATACACCAAACTTTAAGAGAATTCATGTCTGGCACTGTGTTTTGCAGACAGAGTCTAATTTCAGCCCATTTCATGGGCTTGAGCTTTTGCAGGATTCAGGAGGAATAAATTTCAGCTCTTTGGGGTTACACAGGCAGAGCAGAGCCCACAGAGAAGACAAGGATTTTTTCCAAGGGAGCTCAAGGCCAAACAGCTCGTAAAGAGCCACCTGCAATCCCATGAACTCTTCTTCTTATTATTCTTGCACTCAGCCACACATGACCATCACCTGTGCTTGGACAAATTTTCCATGGCTGTGCTGCCAACAGCATTATCAAAAGCCAGCTTTGGCAGCTTTGGCTGTGCTTGCAGAGCAGGTGCTGAAGACAAATCAAGGCAAAACAAGTGAGATGCTGAGATCCCAGGGCTACTCCCAGTAAGCCCAAATATCCTGTGTTCAACAGGACATCCTGAAGATTTCTCAGCTCTGTGTGCAAAGCTGAATGTTGTCAAATCATGGATGGCAAGATCCTTTCCTGTGACCCTCTCAAAAGAAGGCGAGAAAGAGAAAAGTGTAAAAATGGAATGGGAGACTTGCAGAGCTGAGCCTGCTGCTCTTGCTCTCCTGGGAGGGATGCTGTGTGGGAGAAGGAGTGACCGTCCTCAGATGTCGTACTTGCCCTTTCCCTTTTCTTCCCAGCCAGATTTGTGTCTCCTCATGGCCCTGCACTGTTTCTGGAGCCAAGACCCTTTCCCAGCTGTGGAACACCAAGACCTTTTTCCTTGGAGAGGAGTCATTTTAGCTGGGGAAGAGTGCCTCCTTAGGGCAAGGTGATGCCACCCAAACCCACGCCAGGAGTGGCCTGGTAAGGCAGCTCCCAGCACTGTGAACCCATCAGACCAGTTATAATGTCAAATGACTTTGCCCAGCTATCACTGGAGCTTAAGCAGTACCAGTTTGTAGTAAGTAGCAGCTACAAATACTGGGAAGAGAGTTAGGATGAAAATTAAAATCACGATTAAAGTAAAGATGGAATAATTTTAATAAATCCTAGCTGGAAAGTTTATTTGCTCCAATTTCCCCTAAATCACTTTGTCTCCATCCTCTGACCCCATCTCAGAGGGACTGATGCTGCCCCTTAGCTGACAACCATTTGGCGTCTTGCTTGGTATTTGAAAGCCAGCTGGACTTGTCTTCATTTTATAAAATAGCAGGAGAACTTTGCAAACACAAAAACCCTCCCAGAATGAACCCCTCTACTTCTTTTGTGCCTGCTGTGAACAAAAATGTCACCTCTGTTTGCTGGGAGGAGCTAAGTGAGTTAAGTATGGATGGGGAGAGCTTATGGTCACTCCAGCACTGTTTGTTCTGAAACATTATGCAATGCAGATTAATGTCTTAGCACAAGAGTTCAGCTGAGTTCCTGTGATTTTGCCTTCCAAAAAATTTTAAAAACCCAAATAATAAACCATAAACCAAATTAAAAAACCCACTGAACAAAAAAATCAAAGGAATCTAGTAGGAGAGGGAGAGCCCTGCCCCCTCCACGCCCCTCCCCCAAAAAAAAATCCATTTTGAGAAGTTGAACTTGAGGCAAAAGGAAGGAGGTTTAGTGGAACTGAAGGCAGCAGACAGAGATCTTTCTCAGGGTTAAATCACTGTGGCTCTCAGGGAAGCTGCCTCCTGTACACACTCAGGGAAGGCAGAGTTTGGGTTTCACTGAGGTCCTGGCTTGCCAGCACCTACAGCTCTGCCATGTTCCTTGTTGCAATCATTAGTAACTCCAACAGGATTCAATAGACAGAATAAAGCAGGTGTTGTTCTTGACCAAAGGTCCAGACTGTCCTGCAGAGGTCAGCCCTTGGGGCTTGCTGAGGCAAAAGCAGGTGAGCCTCTTCAAATGCTGCTTTTGGAAAAAAACAAAACTAAGATCTTCCAGAGAATTCCCCATTTCTGCCTTTCAAGATCCTTCAAATGTAGAGAGTTCTTACCGGGGTAGATTGATCCTGATAATGTGAATTTCACCAGCAGATCCATAATAACCATTTTTTTTTAATTTTTCATCTTTCCATGGCTCTGGCTGCAATGTGTCTGTCAGCACCAAACCCTGTCAAGCTGTCTTACTTTGCCTCTGAGTTTGCTCCTGGGCCAAACCCCCTCAGCATTGGTTGTGAGTTATCTCCTGCAGATCTCAAAAGTAAGGGTACCCTAAGACCTGTGAGTGGTTAAAACTTTGCTGTGGAAGCATACATAATGATGTTTTTCTAGGCAAATATATATACATATATATTGATGTTTATATCTCAATGTGTGTATGTTTAAAGTTTTAATAATTGAAAATGTTTTGCTTCCTTTTGTTTCTAATCAATAACCCAGAAAAACACAGTGAGCAAAGTACTTCCCCACTCTAACATCTCTACTAATGAGCAGTTCCCAGCCAGAGCAGATTCCTCACCTGCAGAGGAGGAAGCCACCCTAGGCAGAGGACAAGGGAGCTGCAGTGTGTGACCAGCAGCCACCTTGGCCCCTCAGCCCCCAGGCTGTGCTCAGTGCCAGGACAAGACCTTTCTGTGAGTGTCACACACTGCTCCACCTGCTGACCTGCACTGGCTGCTGCCCCTGTGCATCACCTTGGAAGTGAAATGCTGCCCATCTCTCTGCCACAAACCTCCAGCAAATCTCTGCTGTTGGCCTCCCCCTCGCACAGGTGGAGAGGGATCCCATTACCTGCCTCTGGGAACGGCTTGTGGCAGAGTTTCTCAGAGGTGCAACACTTTTATCTCTGTTCCATTAATTTCTAATCTATCTCCTTCCACCCTCTGCTCCCCCTCCCCCCAGTGTGACTCTGGGTAGAGAAACACCTGCAAATAAAGAAGGGATTTGCTCTTGTCTCTTAAAAGACAACTTCTCATTCAGTTTATCTTTTAGTTGGTAAATGAGACAGATGCCACCTATTTATATTTTCTGTTCCAAAGCACACTGGGGAAAAAGGAATCACTTCCTTTCATTCCCGCACACACTGGACAAGTGGCAGTACCTACAACTTCATCTCTTTACACACCCCTTAATTCACATCATTTCTTTTTCCAAGGAGGGAAAAAAAAAGTGAATAATATACAATGCACCAGGGTTTCTATATTTTCCCTTTGGGCATCTTTATCTAGAATTTAAAAGCCATTATTAAGTAATGCTTTCATTTTATTTTATGTTTTAAAATAATGAAGGCTAATAAAGTTGATTTCCAAAGCCACTCAGTTTTAAATGTAATAAATCAAGCTGCAGAGATGCTGTGTGTGCATGTCTGTGTATGCCAAATGCAACTCAAATTATTACACTGATGTTTTACACTATTATAAAATGTGGTTTTATATTTTTTTTAATGCCAGCTTGATTAATTGGTCCCCTAACTGAACATTCAGGCTGCTACTGTGATGAAATGCTTTGTGGGTTGACTGGGCAATGGATTATTGTAAAGAGCTGAGTAATTAACTCTATTGGGAGTCCTATATCAGGCGCTGGGGCTCAAACCAAGCCATGATGACTTGCTGTTAGAAATGAACCAAATGCCAGGGGGTAAATTCATACCTGGTGTAATCCAGCGCTCAGCCCACTGGAGTTAGTGCAGGAAGGGGTTTTGCTTGTGCCTTATGTTTTCACTTGCACAGTGCAAAGGTTAAGGCTGTCAGGCCAGGCTGTTTGAAAGCTTAACGAGTAAGTATTATCACTGTTTGCAGAGTCATTCTTCACATGTTTTCAACATAAAGCAGTTTATTAAATGTCTGGCAGTCTTTCACTGAGAAATGCCAAGATGTGAATTCTCCCCTTCCTCGCTGTTATTTTAATACTTAGCACCTCTGCAAGCAAGGGGAGAGAAAGAGAAGGAAATCCCCAAAATAAATAAAGCCTGATACTCAAAATGCGTCCACTCAGAAGTGCAGAAGGGATCCAGGCCCCATCATGGAGGTTTGCATGGGAAGGGCTGTGTGGACCAGGAGTCAGTGGGTGCCACCAGCCTGGAAGAGTCACACAGGCTGCACCTCCTTCAGACAACCACTGTGAGCTCTCCAGTGCATCATTCTCCTTCCCTTTACATCTATTGGCATTTCCCTGATGTATTTCAAGCTTAAGGACAGCTCTGGCCTGTGTGATGCATTGCCTGGGCCACCACCTTGAGCTGAGGGCAGCAATGAAACCAGCCTTGTCCCCACCATGTGGTGGGGCTGCTGCATTCTGTACCTGGCATTGCCAAAAACGCCTTCACAAAGATTTCTAATACTCTGAGATGCCAGCAACCTGAACTTGGTACTGGCCCCTCATTGGAAAAAGAAAACAAATATTGTTTCTTAGCAACAAACAATGATTTAAACCTTTAAGAGCTTTTGGAAGAGAAAGGAGATGCCTCAGTATCTCTAAATGATTCCCAGGAGGAGGGGAGTCCAAAAGAAAGAACACTGTAATGGAGAATTTTGGGAACAAATGAAAGAGACCCTGGAGAAGACTGAAATCTATTTCACAGATGTTGCTTTATTATGTTGGAGAAGCGTTTATCCTAAAAAAAAGAGAATAGCACAGAATAGAGAGATTTAAAGTTTATGACTGCAACAGCGTAAAGAAACCTGGTCCAGAAACCACACCTAAGTTAAGGCATTGCTGCCAGTGTTGGGAACAAGAGGATTAAAAGGAAGTGGGGTGGGTACTCTGGATACCTGGTGTGGAGTGGAACAACCAGCTCATTATCTCCTGTATGGAGGAGAGGGATGTTGGTGGGTGATTCCCAGAGCAAATCAGACAGCAGCAGTGCTGGGGGCCAGCAGACAGCAGAGCAGGCAGCAGGTACAGTACCCAACACAACAAAAATTAATGACATGAGGCAGAGATTGGCTCTGTGTCTGCAGCCCCACCACTGTGTCCTTGTCCTTCCTCTGGTGCCTCTGACAATCTGGACACAGAGATGCAAATAATTCTTCCACTCAAGGAGAAAAGGCTTCTCCTAGATGAGGGGTGCAGTGGCCTCCGATTTTGGCTGTTTACAGTTTGTTTTTTTTCATTTGTAATGTCTTTGATTTCATAAGGATGTGATATTCCAGACTGAAGCTCAGCTCACCAGAGCACAGCTGACATCGATATGCTGCAGCTCACTGCAAACTGCCACCAAGTTTTATCAAGAAGCAGCATTCTATTAGTACAAGTATTTGCTACAATGCTTCAAGAATTTGGTCAGAACTTTAGCATTCAGACAATATGCTAACAAGCTTCCTTCCTTTTTAAATGAGGAATATGAGATCAAAGGGCTTTTTCCATATATTGGTCTTCCAATGATTGTGTCAGGACCATTCAGCAACCAGGGCCAAGTGAGAGCCCCAGGAATTCAAAGATTTGCTTCTTCTTTAAGAAACTGAAACCAAACAAACAAACAAAAAAAAAACCAAACCAAACCAAACCAAAAACAAAAAACAAAAAAAAAAAAAAAAAAAAAAAAAAAAAAAAAAAAAAAAAAGAAAAAAATAAAAACCAAACCAAAAAAACCCCAAAAAAACCCAAACCAAAACAAAACCAAAAAAATACCCAAACATAAAAAATACCCAACAACAACAACAAAAAAGACCCTTTCAAAATTAGGAAAGAAGCTTCCAGACACAGGAAAGAAGCAATATAGAACAACATCCATTTCCAGATTTGTGATGCAGCTTCCACTTCTGTGTGGGGTACTGTGTGGCAGGCAGCTAGATGCACACTTTGGAGTAAATTCTCTTTAAAGGTAGCCAGCACTGTAGATTAAGACCCCCACCTAAACCACAAAACTTTACATAACAGCTTGCTGCAGCAGATAAATAAAAAAGTACAAGTGAAACATTGGAGGCTACAAGGAGAAGAGGTCATTGCTGGGCTCACTGAACACAGAGAGTTGGAGCCTTTATAGTAACTTTGTGGGATCCATCTGAGACAGATAAAAGAAAGCATTGATTTCTCATCCAAAAGAGATGAGAAAAAGAAAAGATGTAAAGGAGAAACACTTCATTTTTTCTCAGAAACATGCATCATTAGGGAAATATCATCTTCCTCTGTGAGAATAAATTACTGTGCAGTAAACATATGCTACTGCTTGTTGTACTGGAAAAATAGAAAGCATCTAGTGCTTTTTGTGGTTATCAAGTTAAAATGGATGAGGAAAATGAATCAGCTTCATATCCACTCTTCCAGTTATGTCCTGAAAGCACAGATATCCACATGATGTTCACAAAATGAAAGAGAAATTTAATTTAGAGGGATTATTTAATAATTCTGCCAGTGCCCAAGCTGGAAGAAAGAATGAAGAAGGTAGGATATTTGATTACCTGCCTAGCCTGCACCATGCCACATAGAATATTTTTCCCAGAACCCGTCCCTGGGGTCAAAATCTATTGACTTACAATGATGTAAGTACAAAGTCTGAGAGGTACACGGATTTTCTTCCACTTTGTGCATGTCCCATCCCTGGAATTTTCAAGGTTGGATGGGGCTCTGAGCAACCTAATCTAGGGGGCAGGGAGACTGGAACTAGATGGTCTTTTAAGGTCCCTTCCAACCCAAAACGTTCTGTGATTCTGTGGCATCCACAGGGCTGATAAAGATCACAGAGCACTCTGATTCACCATCAGGAATGCTGGGAGTCAAGAAAAACCTGAGGGTTTGCTACTTACAGAGAGCATAATGAAAATTCTTTTCCTTTCAGTGGATCCCACGGATGTACTTTACCTTGAACAGATAGATTTTTCATTAAAATTTTCCTCAGCTTACAGAAAATACAATAATAACGGTCTCTCCTTTCATTTCATTTCTCTACAGGTTAAAACTTAGAGGGAAAGACAATATCCAGGAAGATTTATTTCAAATATTAGGGTAGGATGTTCACTCTAACTGAAAGATCCAAACCCCAAAAGTATTACAAAGGTTGCCATTAGGAAGAGCACCTAATTCCTGAGGAGTTATGCACAGACTGCTTGGGAAAATTTGGGTTTCCTTGGCTGTCAGCCTTGTTATCTAAGAAGCACCCATTTAGTAACGATTTAGCATCGTTTAGGAACAATTTAGACAGAGCAAGGCTCATGAGAGCTGATTGGTGTATCTCACATTTTGCCTCCAAAATATGCAAAATACGGTATGCAAATATCAAATAAGCATTCATATGTATACATACAAATTACTGTGAGCAACAAGCTCAGATGTTTGACTTACAGATTCACAGGTTGATATGATTATCTCATGTAAATGAACATAATTCAGCCTATTCCCCATCCCAAAT
>VRYO01002355.1:34174118-34213182 GCA_009812075.1 Sialia sialis
TGAAATTACTGTACTCTTGTGAAACCAGGGGCCTTTCTCTGATTTACACCCCCTGTAGTCATGATCAGAATCTGCCCCACCCGTAGCACAGAGGAGTGAAAAATGAGATGCAAATCTCAGCTCGTTTCACTGCAGTGTGGATGCAAATGCCCACGCTGTGTTATGCGGAGTAACAGTGCTCCAACATCATCCTGCCTTATCAGAGCTCCCTCCAAACGTGGATTTATGAGCTGCACATTAAGCCCCATGATTTATGATGCTTTCTCTGCTCAGGTTTGCTGCTTTGCCCCAGGGACCGTGTCTGTGTCCGTAGGCACTTTCTAAGATTTCTGTGCACTACCTAAACAAAATGCCCTTTCATGAGGCCAAATACATCACATCAGGAAAGCAACTGTATTTCTTTCACAAGGGTTTCAGCTCCATCAGCTCTCTGAGGCTCAGTAGCAGCTTCTGGAAAATACTTAGCCCTGTGTATACCAGAGTGATAAATTAATACAGAAATGTTCTTTTAATTTAGAGCTGCCCATGTTTCTGTCACTGGCCACAGGGCACCCTGACAGGAGCACAAGGCCCCTCTGTTTGTGTCACCATCCTTAATGCAAAGTAGGTAAACTCTGAGGCAGGCTCTTTTCCAGCAATGGAGCAGCTTTTTCCTTTTATTTCACCCCTGAAGTGGCATTTTGATGCACTCAATATGTGCTCAGTGCAGGTCCAGGAGAAAAAAAAATTCAAGGAAATTCCAACTCCCACAGGTTCTTGTGTTTTCATGCAATAGCACGCTCTAAATGGACCTAAGAATTAATCAGCATCTGTTGGAGAACTGCACCTCATTTGAGTTTCCTTGGACAGAAATCCCATAGCTGGCAGAGAAAGGAGCCTCTATCATATTTTCACCTACCACTATATGTAAAGTGGAATTTTATTGGCATGTGTGCAGCAGCTCAGACTTTGTTTCAACAAGGCAACTGGGAAATCAGCATTTTAATGTTAATGGCCATTATCGTTGCTTTGAAATTGTGTCTGTGTTATGTGGGATATGCCATGTCCAAAGATGGAAGAAACTCAGAAAAAAACATAAGTGCAGCAGAAAAAAAAATTAAGGATAAAGATAATTTTTTCCTTTCGCTAAGCACTGACACAACTTTTTGGTTAAAAGGGAGAAACAGAAATAAATTTCTTCTAAAAAATAATCACCTGTCTGGACACCAGCCCAGTTTTCCAGTTTCTTTTTTTTTTTTTCCATTTTCCAGCCTCATATTTTTGCCTGACTTACAAGCTATTTGCGTCCTTTTCATTACAAATGCCCCAGTTCTGGGGGCCAAAACTTTGACTAATAAAAATAACAATGATGATAAAAAGTTAATTATGTGCTCATTTTATTTGTAGATTGCATCCCTATTCCCCACCACTTGTTCGTTTTGGGCAGCATCCAGAATTGCACTCAGGGACCTAAAATGAAGCTAAAGAAGAGTTTAAGCTCCTATTCTGAGAACAACAATCCAAACCAAATCCTCTGATAGGCTTTAGTTAATTTAATGGCCTTTATTTTTCTGATGAAAATATTCTTAAGCTTATTTTTTAGGGAAAAGTGGGTCTAGAGATTGTGTTATTCTATCTTCACTGCCTGAATGCTATAACTAATAGTTGTAACAAAAAGGTGAGAGGAGAAAGGACCAAACATCTTTCCACATAAAACAGGGACCCTGCCACCTGCACTGAAATTATTTGATCTTGGTGCCTGCCTAAAAAACTTCCAGACTCTGAACTCTTATTTCATGTAGGGACAAAATAAACCTTCAATTATGAGCTACCTCTGGATTAAAAAAAGATTTTTTTTTTTACCTTTCTATTGGCTCAGCTACTCCTCTTCCTACCCCCACTAAACCTCTGGGCAGTAGAAATGCAGGGCTCACTCAGTATCCCGTGTTTCATAATTTTCTAAATATCCAAATGCCTGCATTTCCTCTAGAAATGCCTGCAGTAACAGGTGGGTTCAGCTCTGCTGCAGAAATCCCAGCCAGGTAGAAGCCAGCCTGCACTGGGTTGAACTGTAACAAATAAAAAAGCTTTTCCTTCTCTGACAGACAGAGCTTTTGTTCTAGTCCAGCAAGGACAAGGAATTCCCACCATTGTTTCATGCTTCCCCCTTCTTTCTTCTTTTTAAGTCCATTTTTCAAAAAGTAATTTTGAAATGTTCTGGGAAATGTAGGGGGCAGTGGTGCTAATCTATCATCCTCTTCTGATAACATTTAATTAAAAACCACAGCTATTAGTCATCTGCTACCCCACCACCAGGGCTGACCTGACAATATCCTAACACACTGGTGAAAGAAAAATTGAGAAGATTCTGTTTCATTTGATTTTATTGTACCAGCAGGGGAGTACAACATATAATTTAAGGGAGGGCAAAGGCAGATTCTTCTGCCAGTTTCTCAGGAGGTTAATCCAGCTTTTTTTTTTTTTTTTTTTTTTTTTAAATTAGGATTTTTTTCTACTGTTGTTTGTTAAATGTAGTTGGTTTAAAAAAATTCAAACCAGGAACAGCTACCATGGAAAAAAGCTCTTGTGGGACCAAAGCTTTATCCTCCCAACAGAACCTCTATAACTAATATTTTCAGCCTATGCAAGGGTTAGACTTTTCTCTCAATGGAATGGGAAGCCAGGAATTATCAGGTTTAATTGTAATAGAGAATATTTCTGAGACCAAATTGTTAAGCTACCCATGGACTGATGACATCTGGGCTCAGCTTGGCCCATCTGCTCTTAGACCTGTCTCTTCATAAACCTGAAGATGAAACCTGTCTCTTCATAAACTTGAAGATACCTTTGCTAAACCAGACTCAAATGGCTAAAGCTGGGAGCAGCTGAATCCCCGAAGACAGACTCACCGGTGCCCTCCCCTTGGTGGAATCTGAGAGCTGCTGGAACTTGCCATTCCTATCCTGGTATGTGGGTCTAGCTTGAGACTGCTATAAAAAGAAATTCTAGTTTTGCTTTACTCACACAATTGCAGGATCAGCTCAGCATTCAGCTTTTAAGAAGAAGCAAAAACAGCAAAGCGTGGCCACAACCACACATCCCCTGGAAGACTATCCAGCAATAGCTGGGATGGGAATGGGTAGCTACCTACAATTACTTTTATTATGAGTCAAGCTTGGGTTCAGGCTTCTGACTTGTAACCTATCATTAGGGGCAGATTTCACAGCCTGCACTGTCTACAGCACTCAGCCCTTAGAGGAACACGATGAGGATCCTGACAGAGGCAGAGCCCTTTGTTCTCAACATGCTGCATAAAGGTACCAGGCTGAAGTGTGAGGCTTGCCTGGGCTTCCCAAATTGCCAGAGGAGTTTCATCAACAGCAGAACATGGTTTCATAAGTCTAGTCATCATATGACCAGTGTAAAGTAAAAATATGTGAGCTCTGAGCAATTCCAGCCTTTCCTTCTCTCTCAGGTGAGGATTCCCTGATGCATCCTAAAATTGTGCTCCTGCTACCAGCTTCTCTGATGAGAAGATGATGAGGCTCTTCTCTACAGAGACAAAATTTTTAAGGAAACTTCTGAGGCCTTGGTATCTTCAAGTCCTTTACAAACATGTCAAGCATTGGCTGAAGCAGGCAAGAGGATTCCAAAGTTATTATTGATGAAAAGGGGTTTAAAGAGGGCCAGGAAAAACAGGCAAGCTAAATATTAAGAAAAAGTCATCAAGAGAAGGGGATGGTGGTGACACTGCAGGGTCTCCCAGGGAGCCAGGAATGGTAACTTCTTTTGTATCTCTTTTTTGACCAAGTCTAAAATGACAGCAATAGACAGCTCAAATTGTGTGAGAGTCATTAACCCACAAACCAAAAAATGCTTCCCTCTACTGAGGCTGCTGAGAAAAGCAAGATCATAGCAGGAGCACAGCATGTAAAGCTACCTCAGGGATGTGTCTGAGCTGGTGTCACACCTTTGGCTGCAGTGCAGACACACCTGGAAACGTTTTTGGAGGCTGAGGCTCTGTGGGGGCCAGTCCAGCTCATGGCAAAGGTAATTCCTGCATCTCCAGCACATCACAAAGGGGGCCTTTGGCTTTGTACCCTTTTGGACTCCAAGCTCCTATGAAAATATTCCACCTGTGGCCCAAAGATTTTGTTTAAATATAAAATACTAAGATTTGAATGTGCAAATTTTTTTCCCATGTGGAAAAAGACATAATTACACATCCAGCATTTGTGATCTGCAATCTTCAGCTGTATCAAACTTCTATGGACATGAAGCAAAGCCTTAAAGCTCACAGATATCCTGTTATGGACACAATTCTGCCAACATGTTGGTTTTCAGGGATACTTCTTTATTATTTAACCAACTCCAAGTCTAAATGGGAAAAAGGTGAAGCGATGTTCTGTGTTTATTTCTCTCCTTCATTTGTTAGAGTGTGTGGTTTGGTTAAGAAAGTAGCTATAATGAGATGAGACCACAGGCCACTGGTTAAAAAGCTAAGAATAATCATGCTAATGTTTTATTCATGTGGGAATGTTAATTCAGATGCAGCTGTAATTACAGTGCCTTCATCATCTAGCGGCCTGGAAGCTCAAATGTTCTTCCTGACATGTGGAATAATGGAAACAAGCTCGGTACAAATGCTGCTAACCAGTACCCAGACACAATCTACACTCATCTCATGGCCCCTGGGGTGCTCTTCCAAAAGGCATCAGTCACTGCCACTCACACAAACTGCTGAAGACAGAGCTGCATTTTCCTCCATCTCCAGGCTTAAAACAGATCACAGCATCCCACGACTGAAAACAAATAAACAGCTAACCTCAAAGTCCTCACTGACACCAGCAAATGTTGGGAGCAAAAGTTGGGTGGTGGGGAGGTTTCTTTGTGCCCACCTTTGCTCGGGGAGTGTGTGGTGCTGACAAGGATGCTGGGCAGCAGGAGCTGTCCTGTCACAGCTGTATGGACTGTCCTGTCGCAGCTGTATGGACTGTCCATTCACAGCTGTATAGGCTGTCCTTTCACAGCTGTATGGACTGTCCTGTGGGCAGACCTGGCACATGGAATCCCTTCTGCTGAATGCAGAGCTGATATTTGCTGCACCTGGTACAAGAACAGCTCTGAGCAGCACAAGAGGCAGGAGCTGCTTGGCATTGCTCTTCTCTGCAGCTGCTTTTTCATGAGTAGCAAGAAAGCAAGGAGCAGAAAATCCTCTGTTGTTTTCCCCTCTCTTGGCATAAAACTAAAAATTAATTTAAATTTTACATTAGTGTACAATGTTTCGGAAGATGTACTTCTGCTTTCCTAAAGACCTGGCTTAAGCAGTGGCTGAAATGGAGAAGATTCTGTGTAATGAAGAATGTACCAAGCTCCAAAATCTCTGTGAAACTTCCTTTTCTCACTGGTACTACAAAAGCCCCTGACAATGATCAGCTTTCTGGCAGGCTATTTTGTTATAAACCATTTTGAACCAAAACTTTTTTCATCTCTACACATCTACTGTCTGTTTCTTAAAAATGTATGTAGATCATAAAATTTCTGGTAGTGATTTTATTTTTACTCCATGTCCACGGTTCAGTAAAAATTGTTCCATTCTTCAACAAAATGTGCTCACAGTGTTCCGGGGGGGAATGTCCATGTTTTAAAAGTTGTACATCACAAAAGTTGGGAGCCAGGCAGAGAGTTCAGGTTTACACTGGAACAGCTTTCAAGAGCTGGTTGAGACCCATCTGTAGTAAAAGCACTCCCAGCTGTTTGGAAAAACATATTTTCATTCTGCTAGAGATGTCAACATAGCTAAATTACATTCTGTATAGAATGGAAATAATAATCAAAATACTGAAACAATAACAATAATCCCAAACCAGAATGTCATCCCAGGAGCATGAAAACACACAAACATGCACACAAAAATAAGTCCTAAATACAAAAAAAAAATTGGTTTTGAATTTCTGAAAGTAAAAACAACATTTTGTGGGAATGGTAAGCCCCAAACAAATTTTTGTTTAAAATGCCACAATCCAGAAAACTTGTTGTTTGAAATAGAGCTCCCTGAAGAAAAACATGTATGCTCACACCCCTCTCTAGTGTTTCCTCCACAAGACACCAGGCTGGCACTGCCCTGTGGTCCAGCAGGAATATTCTGATGGGAGGTGTTTCAGGCAGTTTGGTGGAGTGTGCAAGGGAAGGGTTCTGTGCATTGGCTGCTTCATTAGTATTTGCTGTCACCTGCTGTGCCTGGAGACTTTGTTCTCTGGCTGGACAGGAAAGCCACAGTCACTCAGCTGTCACTGCAAATTTCTTGCCTAACAGTTGCAGTGTTTAATTGTCTTAATTTCTCAGGAGTAGAGGGCCAGTGCTTAATACAAGGAAATAATTAGTATAGCACTTGTCAATCACAGAGTGTATCAAATAGGATCTATGGCTCTCATCACTCTCCTACAAGTGGTGATGTGGAGGGGAAGGCAGCAGCTCTGGTCTTTACTGCAAAAGAAATAACCACAATGGAGAGCCTCTGAAACAGACAAAAATAAATTATACAACAAGATGATGTTTTGGTGGGGCCTCCTATGCAAAGGCTAACGCTTTGACTGATTTGTTTTATGTGTGTAATCAATAAGTTATAATCAGTGGCTAACATTTTTTTGGCACAACAAAACTTCTAATTGTGCTTTAGGCAATTTGTTTAGGTGGAGAACATAGTCCTTCCTTCCAGACTTCCAGGACACACTGAGATGTTCAGCTCTCCTTTCTTTTAGCACTGCTGCCCTCATGTCTGTGCTGAAGGGGATGCACCTCCTTCCCACAGCTGCCTTGATAGACACACTGACTCTCTTCCAAAACAGCCTTCTCTACTTTGAGGAAATTCTGATTTCTATTAGAAGACACCAAAGTCTCCAGGAGAATCATGCCCCTGGTTATTTCACAGAATTGCAGGATAGTCTGAGTTGGAACAGACCCAGCAGCATCACCAAAGCCATCCCAAGAGGTTAAAGATTTGAAGAAGTGAGGGATGGTTTCGAGTAGCTGTTTCTAAAGGGAAGGGAAGTGCAGCTCTGCCTGGGCAGACAACCTCTCATCCATACCCTAAATATTACCAAGATTTAATGTTTTCTGATTCTTTTGGCAGCTGGGATCACTGTTCTAATATTTTGAAGGAAGACATTAATGTGAGATCTTGGACCTAATGGTGAGTGCTACACTGTGATCACACTGTGCTAAAAACTCAAAAAAAATGGCTCATCTCACCTGCCAGCGTGGGGAATTAACATTGTCAGGGCTGCCTGAGGGGGAAGAACAGCTCACAAAAGGCATCTGATTGTTAAGCACAGTAATTTCACAACTGTAAGGTGTACTGGATTATAAAGCGCACTTCCGGGTCATCAGAAAATTTCCGAACTTTTTTCCATATATAAGGCGCACTGGACTATAAGGCGCACCTTTTTTTTCCAGCGAGAATCCACATGCAACAAAGTAACGAATAAGTAACAGAATCACAATCACGGGGTTTAGTGGCAGGTGTTCAATTTGCAATGGTTTTTCACAGATCAGCATAGCTTTTAAACGCAGCCCCAGGCGCCCTCCCTGTGCTGTGGGCCCCGGCACTCCCGCCCGCCCCCAGCGCCGGCTGGCACGGCTCAGCTCACAGCTCGCACTTCCGGGTTGGCAAATTTCCAAACTTTGTCCATATATAAGGCACACTGGATTATAAGGCGCACGTCTGGGTTTTGATCAAAATTTTAGTCAAAAGGGTGCACCTTATAGTCGTGAAATTATTGTACATTTAGTTCTGAGGAAAAGTAGTACTTCTATTGGCCTGATGTTGGGGAGCACATCTGGCACATGGCATGACTGGCAGTGGAGGGGGGATTGAACAGAGCACAGCACTGCTTGATAAAGAGTTTGATTCTATCATGAATGCCAAATAACGTTTTTTTTCCCATTCACCCTTTGGACTTGCAGCCCCTAAAATCCTCTTGGTTGTGTTGGAACTTTCCTCAACAACCTTTGCTGGACCAGCCAGCAAGGACTTTTCTCCTTCCAGAGAAATGTGGGACACCCATGCAAAGGCACAGTTAGCTGCTGGGTTTCCGGCCAGGCATTCAGATTGGGAAGATTCAGATAACAACTTGAGGCATGAACAGCTCCAGGAGTTCAATTTTTTGCTCTTTGAATGTACAATGCACTTATGTTGACCTTGCTGATCTAGTTAGAAGTGAAGGAAATTATTTTATTTTCTTTTTTTGCTGAGTTTTATGTATCATTTTGTCAAAAGGGAAAATTACAGCAGAAGAGAGTCCCGAGCAATATCCAGAGCTACAGAATTTTGTGATTTCAGCTGTTCTACTGCTGGAATTTTCTTCCACGCCTTACAAACAAAAAGCATCAACCCCCTCATGTAATCCCCCACCCCACATGGGAGCTCAGGTTCCAGATGTATTCAGCTTGGCACAGTTCAGCCCTCACCATTTACTCCTTTCTCGGCTCAAGCAGCTGGGAAGGCCTGGACCTGTCCTTGTCCTGAGCCAGAGCACTCACAGGGCTTTCGGGTCACATCAAATAACTCTTAGCGACTTCACTTGCTGTAGCAAGGCAGTCTGGGCTCAGAGGAGCCCACATCAGCATCTTTACCCTGCATGGATGTGCATGTAGAGTAGAACAGGATTCTTTCACTTGGCAAGGACCTACAATGACCCAGCCCCACTGACCAGCTCAGGGCTGATCAAAAATTAATTTTATTAAGGGCATTACCTAAATGCCCCAATTACTGACAGGACTGAGGCAATGACCACCTTTGTGGAAAGCCTGTTCCAGTGTTTGACCAGCACCATGGTAAAGAAATGTTTCCTAATGTTCCATCTGAACCTCCCCTGGTGCAGCTCTGAACCATTCCGATGCATCCTGTTACTGGATCCCAGGGGGAAGAGCTCAGCACCTCCCTCTCCACTTGCCCTCCTCAGGAAAGTTTAGAGACCAAAATATATGTGTGTGGTTGTATATATATGTAACTGTAACTACAATTAAAGGGGCACATATTTTTGGCAGCTCTAGACAGATTTTTTTTTTTTATTCCAAACAGAAACATTTCACTCTGACCATTAAAAATCTTCTATGGCAGTCCAGCTCCCAGTGATATCGCCATGCTGTTCAGAAAGGTGACAGCAGACATGGGAACTAAGGGAAAAGAGTGAAGGCTGAGAGCTCTGAGCAGAAAGACCTGACTGCAGCATCCCTTTCCTGAAAGCAGCAGGAGAGATATCCTGTGCAATTCCATTTCTACAGTATCTTGTAACTCTGCCACAGGGAGTTCAGCCCCCACACCAGTGCTGCCCTGTCCCAGTGCCTCCCTCAGCATCCCCTCTCCCCAGTTCTTGTAACAAACGATGCTCCCATTTCCCTCTCACACCAACAGAGCCACTGTCAAAATCCTCCTGGCTATTCCCAGGCCCTTTCTACAAAGCTAATGCATTAACAAAACTATTTCTTGCTTCTTTCATTTTCCCACTTTCTGTCCTATTTTTAATTAAACACTCCCTGCTTGTGAAAGCGGGGCAGGGAGGGTTTCTTTGCCTTTTTGTAAAAAAGCCCACCAAGAAAGTTTCCTTAATCTTTCACTAGTGTAAAATAAGCTTTCAGTATGCCAACGAGAAAGCTTCAAAGTTTTAATTAATTTCTCTGCTTACATAAGCATAACAATATTAGTCATGTTGGCCTATAAATTGTAACGACCAGTGTGGATTTTTAATTAAATTAATGTCATTACTTTCAGAGGCATGAAATATATTCCACCACATGTACTATCTACTCAATACTTCTCCTCCTTGACTCCCCCTCAATTCTTTGTGGCCTGCATAGGTGGGTTCAAAGCTGGGCACAGCAAAGGAGCTCACCAGCCAACCACTTAGAAATTAACAGCCATGTTTGGAAAAGATATTCACATACCCTACAAACCAAGCGAAACAAGAAACCACAGGGATATGGGTGTAGTGGAGGAATGAATATACCCACATAAAAAAGATACTCCTTGCTGTTTGTGATTTGTGAAATACTGTGCAAACACAACTTTGGTTTGCTGTTGTAGCAATTTACTGATGCTCAATAAAACACTCGTTTGTGTGATGACGTCTATAACAATTCATAGGCTCATTTAATCATGGAAATGGAGGGCTCAGAGGAACCTGGAGAGATCAGTTACATCCCCTGGCCCTCTCTTGAGCTATACAATAAATAATAGCAACAAAATGTGTAGAGAGAGTGGGTATGGTTTAGAGTTTGGGCTCCTTCTGTGTTAGAGGTTATCACAGATAAATGGTCCTTAGAAAATAACTCCTCTTATTTGCCACATGCTTTAGCTCAGTTGTAACTCATACTAGATGAATTAAAGCTTGACTAATAATTCTGGTGTTCTTCTTACTGAGGCTTTAAGAGTGTGCACTTAATGACTAAAATGTGTTTATTTAAAAATGACATAGCAGAGTCATGACAGCCTTTTGTAAACTCCAACAACCAGTCTGTTTTGCTGCCTGCAGTTCAAAGAAAGAAAATGCCTTCCAAAGCAGACAATAACCTTTGCTCCCTGCAGCATGTCCCAGAGAAGAAATGACTCCATTACATACACACAGCACCACGCACCATGGACTCATTTTAATCGACAGCTGCTGAGCTGTTTTGGTCAGAGGAGCTATGGCCTAATGCAGCTCTTCTGGAAATTTCATACTGGGAGCACAACTTGAGCAGGTGTCTCTAGCTCCTGAGGACACAGGTTTTTGTATGTGCTGAACCTGCAAGGGTGGAGCAGTGCTCCACAGGGATGTGGAGCTGCAGCCCCAGCTGTGTCATCACCCCTCTCACTCCCTGCCCCACATCTAAGGCATGCAAAAGGTGGGCTGCTCCCTAAACCTGACGGACAGTGCCAAAAGCCAACTAGGGAGGACACAGACTGTGGACAGTGGGGTCAGCAGTGCTGGGGTGACATGGGTCTGTGCCAGTGCAAGATGGAGATAGAAGTGCAGATGTAAACAGAGACGGATAAAGATGTGGATACAAGTACAGTAATTTCATGACTCTAAGGCGCGCCCTTTTGACTAAAATTTTGATCGAAACCTGGAAGTGCACCTTATAGGCGGTGCGCCTTATGTATGGACAAAGTTCGGGAAATTGCCACCCTGGAAGTGTGAGCTGCGAGAGCTGCAGTGAGAGCCAGCAGGTGCTGGGAGAGCCGCACAGGGAGAGCCAGCAGTGGATCCTCGCTGCAAATAAAAGGTGCGCCTTATAGTCCAGCGTGCCTTATATATGGACAAAGTACGGAAAATTGACAGCAACCTGGAAGTGCGCCTTATACTCCAGTGCGCCTTACAGGCGTGAAATTACTGTACTCATATCCTGTTATAGCATGGGGGTTTTGTTGTTATAAAACAAATATGAAAATGACTCCCAATTGTTGCCTTTGCCTGTGTGTCACCAGGCACCAGAACCAGCTGAAGTGCTGCATGACTCCCCTGTTGGAAGGAGCACTCACAGGGACCCCAAGCGTTTCTCACTAGAGAAGAAAAAAAGGCACTCTCCATCCTACAACCAACAGAGTGATGCACCAGCAGCAGTTTTGCTTTCTGTCCAGGCACAAACAACTCCCTCAAGCATCTTCCACACTTTATTTCCTGAGCTGGCATTCTTCCCAGCATCTGGAGGGGACTTACCTGCTCAAGTCTGCCAGCAGGAAGCCAAGAAACATTTGCTGACCAAGCCAGCAAAGTAACTACACCCCAGTTCTCCTAGGAGCTAAGCAGTACTCAGAAGTGTTGGGGTAGAAACTTTCCTATGGATGGGTGTAGGATTTGGAGAGTACTTTAGTATTGCTCCAGCTCACTGCACATTTCAGTATGACATGCACTCTTCCCAGCCCAGGAGTATGAGGCTCCTGGCCTTGGAGATCATTCACTGTGATAAAACAAATAAATAAAATTTTGATTCAGCTGGAGAAAGTCTGACAGCTGGTGTAGTAGGGACATCATCCATCTGAAAGTGCACGAGGAATCAGCTGGGTCTGCCTCTCTTTACATATTCAGATATTAAAAAGAGGAAAAGTGGCTTCAGCTAGAGAAACCAGGAACAACTTCCCAGTGGGATAATAGAACACCAGGAATCACTTCTCAGTGAGACAACAGACCTCACCAGGACTGAGGTAGACTGAGAGCTGAGCAGACTCTGTGTTAAACACTCAAGAGGAGCTCCCAAATTGGTTGGGCATGATGGAGAAAGAAGGGTGAAAATAAACTCTTTTTTTTCCCTTTGCTTCTATTAATTTGAGTGAATTCAACATTTGAGTTTGGGGTTTTTTTACCTTTCATCATCTTCCTCAAAACTTACAAAAATCTTTCAAACTTCAAAAAACATGGCCTTAGTGATGAGGACCCCTAAGCAGAGGATAGGATTTGGGATGCCATTTTCACTGGCTTTTGTCCTGAAATGACCATGTTACAATGGCAA
Organism: Sialia sialis; assembly: GCA_009812075.1. NCBI lineage: Eukaryota > Metazoa > Chordata > Aves > Passeriformes > Turdidae > Sialia > Sialia sialis. The sequence continues at coordinate 34,186,587 of VRYO01002355.1, forward strand.
AATATCTCTGCACAACAACATTAAGCCACAAACTATCTGCCAAGGCCAGGTACAAATCTATGCAGAAGTTTAATGGCAGGACCATGAGGGAAAAGCAGGTTTACTGAAAGATCAGAACATACCATAAGGCCAAATAAAATCAGGACAGAGCAGGACCTGGTCTGGAGAGTGGAGAAATAGCTGCTGATGCAGCCTGTGTTACATCTATATCACCCATTACTGACACACGGGTGTCATAAAGCTCTGCAGAGGTGAAAAATATGCTTATCTGTGAGCAAGACTTCTGGGCTTCCCTGACTCTGCAGAACAGCCTTGTAAAGAGGTGATGGATGCTCATCCTGCTAAAAGAGAGGTGGCCACCATTAGCAGCTCAGGATTCCAGACCCCTTGTGTCAGAAGTGAAAAATCAGAGTGGGAAAAACAGGCATAGAGCTTAAACTGATGGATTTGTTGGAGTATCACACCAATATTGAGGCTGTGAGTCCTGGCATTGCTGTGGTATAGAAGGATACAGTCCAGCAGCAGGTATGGCAAAACTAGGACATGGTATCACGGTTTCCTCATGGAAATAAGAGTACAGCAAAAGTATGCTTTTCTTTTGGGGAACAAACCCATTGGCATGGCTGAGGCAAACCATTAACTTTAGCAAAATAATGCAAAAAACCTATTCCAGTTTAAGCCCACGGACAGCCCATCTCAAGGCACCTACAAACTACAGCAAACAGTTAAAATCCCCCTAATGAGAGTTGTATTTGCAGAGTTGAGGTCAAATTATAAAACTTTGACCTGGACTTTGGCTGAAACTTCAGAGTTCAGGAGTTTTCATAACAAAGGTTTTACGTCATTTTGACATTGCATGTGAATTGTGAAGCAGGAGATATCCTTGAGAAAATATTGAGCAAAATAAATATTTTCCAGACAGACATCAGTTAAAAAAAAAAACAAAAGAAAACAAACCAGCACAACCAAACCAGCAAGTATTATTTTTCAGTATTATTTTTAATTTAAAAGTATTAAAATTAAATTATTAATTATTATTAATTTTCAGACAAACATAAAAACATATGTACTAAATGTTTTCAAAATAAGTTTTAATACAAACATTTTAGAGAAAGCAAGGGCTTTTCATAATACCATTACTTTAAATGAAAGTTCAAGTTCCTAGTGGATGAAGAGGAATGTGAATTACTGAACTCAGTGGAGAAGCCTTGGTAGATCAGGAAGGATTTGCTGTCTGAAAGGATGTCTGCAGTGCAGAAAGAAAGAAATTGGATGAGATTAAGAATAATTTATCTGCAAGGTCTAGGTTTGAGGGAACAGCAATACACTTGTGTCTAACAAGTAGAAAGACAAAATGGGACCATAAATTAGGTCAGGTAACATATCTGAATACAAAAATCCTTTCACTCTGTAACTACTTTTTGGCTGTACAGATCAGGCAGTATTTTGTTTGGCTGAGTCAAAAACTGAGATGACTACTGACATAGCAAATAAATAAATCAACAGGGGCCTGACACCGTTTTCAGCTTGACCAATTTAACTCAGGAGCAGTTGTTCTGAAATCATTCAAACTCTTTCAACACACAAATGGTAAATGAGATTAGGCCTGGGGTGTTCAGCACCAGAGAGGAGCCTCTGTCTGCTAAATGCAATGATTTAATCCTTTATGTAACCAGGAGGTAAAGAGGGCCCACAGCTTCATTATGTCCCTGGACAGAAAACAAGGCTCAAAGCAGCAGATCTGTGACTCCTGGTATAAAATGTTGGGCAATCATGAATTGCATCTTTCAGGTGTAGGCATTGGTAACAGCCAGTGGGTTTGAGGTCACTGAAGGAGGCTGTGCAAAAAAAGAGCAGATTTGTGTAGAAAGTTTAGTAACCTGATCTCAGATCAGATTAGCTGCTGACACGGAAAATTATCTCTGTGAGCCAATTTAGACAAGTGGTGAAGGAAATGAAAAAATTCAGAGAGTGTCAGCCCAAAGGCAAGGGGGATGGAGTCCCATGCACTGGTGTAGGGGAGACCAGGAGAGAGAAAGAAATCAACTCTGGGCTGCATTTCCAGTGCTTTGTTTACACTGCACTGATCCCAGTCACAGCCCCAGGAAGGCTGTGGGTTTACAGGAACTGGCGCAGTGCAGATTATAAACAAAAAGCACTGCTCCCTCCTCCCAGGTGATATTTTGCAGCCTGATGCTGTGAATTACGTGTCCATTCCTTGTCAGTGCTCTTCCACTGCCAGATGATTGGAAGCATCCACATTAAAAATGGGAAACAGGTCCTAAATCCCAGAAAATAAAACTGTGGGGTTTTTTCCTGAATGCCACAGTAGTTGGTAATATGGAATTATGTAAATTAATGCTAATTGGAATGATATGCTGGTACATACATGTTTTCTGAATTTAAGAAATAAAGCATTCAAGGAATCAGGAGGTCCTGAGAGAGCACAGAGAGATGTCTGGGGAATCCAGCCCCACAGATATTTTACTGTGTTGATTTTTTTTTTTCCCCAGTCTTTCACATGTTTTCCATGTAAGGAACTTGGCCTTTTATCTAAGAAATTGCATCCATGCTTTTCTTGGTTTTCCCTTGTGTCTTTTTTAACCAAAATTAATCATGCAGGCATAGTACTTACTTCAAAATAATTAAGAGCAGCAGTACATTCCCTACACTGTCTTCTTTGAAATGAGCTGTCACCATTTGCTCTGTGGCATAAAAATCTGTCTAGGATGAGCTCCTGTCACCTCTGGTCACCCTCCTCTGCTGGCCAGGTCCTCAGCCCTGTGAAATGAAACCACTTGATGGATTCATTGTCTGGAAATGACTTCCCAACAGTCGGATTAGCCAGGTTTCTGACCAGCTCTCTCCCCTCAGACCTGTTTTAAAAGAAAAATGTGCCACCAGCATTCACAGATACAAAACTCATCACCACCAGGAGTCTTTGCCCATGGAATTATCTCCCTCGTGGGGTGAGGCTTTCCCCATCCTACAAAGTCTCCACCAGCCACAGAAAGTATCAGTGGATTATGAGGGAAATCCCAAATTTAGCAGTGCAGATGGTACACTGAGGACCCAGAGCTCTGTGCAGAAAGGGCTCCCCAGCCTGCTCTAAAAAGGCTGCTGTGAAGAGCCTCATATCTGAGGGTATGAGCCAAGAACGATAAATACAGTGAGTGGGAGCTGTGGGGAGCCTTTAGGATTAACGTGAACAATTTCATTCCATTGAAAATTCCCTTAATGACAGAGCAGCATTAGGCCATGCTGAGCTCAAGGAGAAGTGGCTTTGTGGGACAGGGCAATGACAGCAGGAGCTCAGCTCAGGCTGCCTGGGAAAACTGCTCCAAGGAAAGACCTTGCCCTAGGATGGAGATTAGATTGCTGTCCTACCACAGCTAGAGTGACACAGCAGCCACAAAATTTCAGTTTTTTCTGAGTTCCAGGGTTCATGGCTGCCTGATTCTGACCTAGCAATCTGATAGAAATGGCCTTTTTTATTTTTACCTATCACACAGTGTTTTGAACACCTCCACAACAAAGTACTGGACACTTTTTAATCGTAGTGTCTCTGCTTATGAGAAAAACTTTGAGGGGAACTTAATGTTTACTGATCCCTTGGCCACTCCAATGCTCATGCTGAATGCCACTTTACAGCCTGCTAGTGAGCACAAAGGAAATTGTAGCTCACTTGTGTTTTTTTCTTTAAATAATTAGAAGAATATTTAATGTATTAAATAAAAAACTGGAACATTCAAAAAAACCTACAGAGTTTCTAAGTGTGTGATCATTATGAGGGAAAAGCGAAATGTGTAAAACAAAACCACAGCATACAGCCAGTTTTTGATAATTATTGCTGTCAGATAGGATTCTTGGCACAGTTTTTGCACTCTGGTCAGCACTGCTGTGGTAATAACAAGCATGTTAGCTGGGCACCTGAAGATACCCGGGCATTTAGGTAGACCTGTAATTGTTGTGACTGCATGGAACAGCAAAGAAAAGCAGAGAAGATCCCTGAGCTCCACTCTAGGTGAAGAAAACTTTCAAACTCTTGAAATTTTTGGTGCTCTTCCCTTCTAATTCAGGCCAAAAGATGAAGTCTATTTGCCAGTACTTTAGAGGGTTATAAGAGATCTTTCTTCAGTTAGTTTTGCACATCTTTTAGCCTAACCCAGAGACCTGATGGGAAAGTTGCCTTTAACACTACCAAAAAAGAAGCTGTCATGCTTCAGAAGAAAAGCTGGCTACCAGCTGTGAATATGAATGTATTTTTCATTCAGCTTTTCTGCTTCAAAGTTGAGCATTAAAGGTGTAATGATACTTCCTCTGAGACAGGTTTTGATAAAATAAAGGGATCACACCTGTGGGTAATTAACTGTCTCTTACTCAACAATTCAACTTCCAGTCATGGATGCAGAACCAAGTCTGCATCACAGATTGAACAGCAAATTGATCTTCAGTTTCTTTGAATCCTAGAATTTTGTAATGAGGTCTGTAACACAGGAGGTTTTACTCCTATACAGAGAAAATTTAACCCAGATAGCTCTACACCAAGATTTCACCATCCCAAGCTAAAAAAGGACCTTTCCAGTAACTTGAATCCAGATAAACTCTTCCTCCAATATGTTTAAAAGGCATCTGAATTCATATTTTTAGAAAATTATGGTATGCCTGTATACCTCAAGTGTTGTAGGACATTAATTTCAAAAAAGGGGTTTGGTTCCCACAGTTGCAGGTTGCCCTGCCACGCTTTTCCATGACCTATGTGATGAGGCCTCACACCTCAAAATCCCTGTCCTGGACCTCTGAGGGCGCAAGGATTGTCATCCCCACATTGCAAAGTGTTCTCTGGTGTGAAATCAGGCAGCTCAAGCAGGGTGAGCACATGTCAGGAGCAATTAGTGTGCCATCAGAGATCCAGGGGGGTAAGGCAGAACCCTGCCTGAGCTTTGGTCTGGGCTTCACCCCCATAATTCTATAGCAACATCAGGGTACTGCATGGCCTATCATGATTTTCTTCACATTCCCCCCAAATTCAGATTTCTGTAGGACTTTTCAGACATCTAGTTTCACTCTTATTGAGGTCTCTGGGCTACATCATGTAGTTACCAATGCCTTTGTTTCCTTCTAAAAGGCCAGTAAAAACAAAACAAAACAATAAATATTGAGATAGTGTGACCCAAACGTTAAATTCCAGGATGTTTACTAATTATATTAGTATCTCTTGAGATACAATCCACTGAGGAGTGGACAGTGTCTGTTGCTGACTTGGGTCAAGCTCTAGAAAACTTTTGAAAGCTGCCTGTTAATGACTCACTTCCTTCCATCAAAATGAGGAATTGTAATTGCAATTGTGCTACAGTGACATGACTTTTAGGTCAAAAATTTAAAGAAGTTAAAACATAAGAACTGCCAGACAAGAGCTCATCCAGACCACTAGAGGAAAATCAGACATTTCCGAGTTCGTGGGGAAAACAATGAACACTACAGTATCCTGTTTTTACATGCATTTGATTAAGGAGATGCCCTTACAGAACTCACTAATACTGAGTTCTGCAAATCTAGGTAGGCCAGGAAAATTCTATAGAACACCAAAAACAGTGTCCATATAAAAAACAACACTGCAGTATATCACAACCTACCATCAATATATATATTGAATGTAGCTGATGCTTCAAAAAATGTTTTTAATACAAGAAGAAAAGCTCCTACTATAACCACAGATCCTAAACCTTTACTGAAGTTGCAGGCATGTCTCAGTGTAACTCAAAGCAGAAAGCAATGAGTTAGTGGAGGAAAAGCTGACACCTTAACTATTTAATAAAACATGGCAGCAAATCAAGAAATGGTGAATGATGCTTCATGTATGAGCTAATTGAGGCTACAAGTTAAAATACTCCTAAATGGAGTTCCTAAAAGGAGCAACCAGGAAAAAAACAAAAACAAGGGAACATTTACAGGGATTTGATGCATTTATGGCTTACATTATATAAGGCTGCTGTCTTTGTTAACTGGAGCTGAACTCTGCTGGAGCACTTCCAGTCCTATAAGCCGTGGTCCCACGGACCAAATTTACTGGGGATGCATCCCACTTCTTCCCACTGCAGTCACCCAAAGCCATGTAAGCTCCAGGCTCTGATAAGTGTGTGAGACACAATTTCTCACCATCTCTCTGAACTGCCTTTGGCAGAGCGTGTGTCCTGCCACGGGCTCTGAAAGGAAACAGGGAAACCAGACTCTGAATCTATGCATGGCAGTTTGTAGTTTACAGCTACGTGCTGTGAAGGTTCTTCCCCATTCCCAATCTCAGACAGGGCTCAGGTTTCCTCCTCTTATTGTGTTATCATAAATATTCAATGGAAAACAGGGATAGTAAATATCCCTGGGAAAAGGAGCTCCTTGTTCACTTGGCCTGTGTAAGGGAATCTCTGCCCCTCAGAAACATGTCCCCAGTTTCCTCCTCTTACTTTCAGACAGATCCATTTCAACCACAGCTCCACATATCTTCTACCTTTGCTTGTTCCAGGGTGTCAGAAGATTAAAAAGCTTTGGTGCCTTGGTATTATATTCAGCAGCTAAGTTACAAGAGCACTATAGTAGTGAGGAGAATTTCATCACAACCTGCTTTGGAAGGATGAAATCAAACACAATGTGATAGAGCTGGTGTTGTAGCAATGGAATAGAATGATCACAGAGTGTTTGAAAAGATCATTGGAAACATATTTCCATGAGCTTTTATTCAATTAATAGTTGTACTGCTTATCAAATTGCAGTTGGATTATTACTCTGGTGTCACTGCCAGTGCAGTGCCCAGCACCAGAATACCTGCTGGGGTTGGTTGGTGCAGTACAGACACCCATCTCCCCAAACAATTTCCAACTAACTCAGCAAACATAAGCCCAGAAGTGGGCTATGCTGTAAAATGAGGGAAACGAGCAGCAACATGACACAAATAACAATTTAGGGAAAATATCTTTGCTGTTTTTTGAGTTTCTCCTGGATAGAAGGAGTGTGTCAAGAAAAGTGTGTTTTTTCAGTGTGTGACTACAGAGGAGTTTCTCAAGAAATATGGCTAGAAAGCGACAGAGGGACCTCAGCACTGGTGTGACATGTGCTCAATGGCAAGCTGAGGGGACTCTAGAAGGATTCTAGAGATGTAATTCAAGAGACATCTTGAAAGATATTTGTCAGCTGCCCCAAGGAGATGCAATTGTGTCCATGCACACACATGCTCATGAATCAACATGAGCTCCAACAGGAGCCACTGCTGAATTCCATAAAAGCTGAGTTGTCATGGCTGGGACTCCTGTCCTCATGGCTAGAAAACCTGAGCATTCTAGGATGCCCATGGAGGCTCTCAATGGCCTAAAAGACATTTGGGATTCAATTCTGATCCTCTTTGTAGGGTTGTATCTTGGATCAGCTGGCCTAAATCCGGAGCAAACCCAAGGAGCTAAGCTAATTTTCCTTAGTCAAAGTATCTTGTCAAGTTTAGTTATAGACATGAAGAGTTCAGATTTTAATTCCACAGAGAATTAATATTTGTTTGGATTAAATCTTTTTATATGCTCTAGACCAGTAGGATTTGACACCAGCACCCCTTTCCAATCTCAGGCTGACATCACAGCCCAGTACCGTGTCAGAGGAAACAAGAGCATGCTCAGAAAGAGCCCATATCTATCGTGCAGAGAGAACTGCTGAAAATAAATGTTAAAACATCAGACACATCTGGACCCAATCCATAAGCAAACTTTCCCTTGAATTTGAACTTGGATTCAAAGAATAGAGGGCGGGGAGGGAAGCCATAAAGCCTCCTGTGATGTGACAAGTGAGGGCTGTTTCATTAAGGTGATGCTGTGCTTTTAATTAGATAGTCATTTCTTTTGGCTCTAAAGTGTCAAGTATAATTAATATGACATTGGTAATCATTACTCCATGGTAATCTTGGGAGCTGAATTTTTTTTTTTTTTTGCATTGTTCAAAGATCACACACTGCTCTGATGGAAGTGGATGATCCTTTTGCTACCAGTCTGGAAAATCTCTAGTTTCTGTGCTTGTGTCTTTCCCTATTGTCTATCTTTTCTTCCTTTACTAAGGAAGGGATTTGGTATTGAAGGTTTTTTTAAACTTCTGTGTTGCAATAGCCTGATTACCACAGGAAAGCCAAAGATAGGCACAGGCAGCCAAGTGTCTGACTATCTGTTTACCTAGAGATGCAAACATTTGATTACAGGGGCTGGGTGCCATAATTTTAACATGTGCACACATACAGACACTGTGGCACCAGCAGGATGCAATATTGTCACCGTAGTGGATCACAGCTGTGCCCACCCCTGCATGATCATACTGTGGTTAAAAGGAGTTTTCACCTATGTTTTTTATACTACACTTTTCTGAAACATGAGTCTTTTCTTTCTTCTTCACAGAAGAAGTCAAATACTGGTTTTTTCCCCACTCCTTTGGAAAGACAGACATGAATGAATTTGTGCTTCACTCCTTCATCTTTATGAGTAGATGTCTCCAGATGTGTAACAAGAAGCAACATTTTGGTTTTCATCCTGTATAACATCCTCAGCCACCAAATTAGAATGTCGTGACTGACCTGAAGACCCTAAAACTCAAGTTTTGTTGCAGGATTTCTCATGCCATTGTCTTCTAATTGCTTCGCTTGGTGTGGCCAAGTATGGAACAGACAGTAAGCTGTTCAATAGAGAGCTCCTGGGTGCACTCTGATGTGACCTCCACTGAGGTCCAAACCTCCTCAGAGAACAATGATTTGGGCTTTCTTCCTGGGACATTTGCTGTCCAGCCTCTTAAGGATATCACTGAACAAGAGTTTCTCCCTGTTCTTGCAGTACTCCATAAAATAAACCCATGTTCAAAAATCTGATGAGTCGTAGGGCTCGTGAGATTACACAGCACGGAGCACGACAATCAGAGGAACACAGACCTCCCTAAATGGCTTATTGAGCACAAACAACTGTGCCTGGCAGGCACGCTCGCACACACTGAGCCTTGCTCTCCTGCCCAAGCCCCAGTGTTGTCTTTGCTCACCAGGGACCCCAGGGCTGTGGCCTCTTTGCACAGCCTGCAAGGACATCAAGGGACGGAGCCTCAAGGCTGCTGGCAAGCATGGGACTGCAGCGGCTGCTTGGGTAAGTCAGGCATTTCCTATTTTCTGTAGAGATTTGCTAAATCTAAATATTTTAAAACAAATACAAGAACTGAAGCCTCTTCTCCTCATGGCACAACAGGATGCTCTTGCAGTGTTTATCTTGGTTGAGCACAGGAAGTTGTGTTGCAGGGAAGCACTGGTGCAGATACAACTTGTTAGGGTGTTGTATATTTGCCCAAAATGTCTGGAGAGGATTCAGGGTAATCTGCAGACTTTCAGCCAGATAGATGTGTTCCTCAGAGCTGGTGTGAGTCATGGAGCACTGACCTGCTGGGGAAGGAAAGAGATTAAATAATTTACAGTAAAGCCATTGTGGTCTTTGTAGCTACGTGCTCATGCAGACTTGCCTCATCTCAAAGCACCAGAGAGGATTCATGAGCTCTTCAAAAATTATGAGAGCTCTGATTATGGCAGGCACTGAAGAGATTGTGGTTCATCTCAAGGTTCAACAGGACAAAGTATTTCCATCTGAAGCCCAGGATTAGGACCAAAGGATGCTGCTGTTACTGTAGGCACAGGCACAGAAGCACGTTCCTGTGATTGAGGAGCAAATCAACTTAGTTATGGTAGCTGAGGCAGGCTATCCTCACCCAGCAAATGTGAATTATTGCCATCTAGCTTAACCCACAGTGGAAGGAGTTTCAGATAAATTACATTCTTTCACATTAGCCATGGAGTGGGAGCTCCATGACAGTTACTACATCTCAGCTGATGCTTAAGCCCAAACAGGATTTAAGTGGAACACAAGCTGTCTGTAGATCTCCTAGCAAGCCAAAGACCTCAGATACCAGCTGTTGGGAGAAATGGCTACTCTCCACATGCTTATCAATATATGCACTGTCACATACACCTGAGCTCAACCCAAGCTTATGCAGGGAGCACAGATCCATGGCAGGCACACAGCAGATCCAGCAACTTGCACCAGACCTACCCCTGACCAATGCTGGTGCATCAGGACCTGAGCTAGATGAATGTTGCTGCTTTTCGCTTGTTCATCGTTTTGCTTAAAAATAAGGGGCTACTGGGTCAGCATCCATGCAGTTTAGTACTCTACCCCTGACTCAGCTCTGGGTGCTTGAAAAACCTAAAGTTGTGGTGAAGACAGAAGGAAGAAAAAAACCTATAGAGGTCTGATTTCTAACATTTTGAAATAGTACGGTAAGTTCTGAAGCTCTAGATTTAATAACGTTCACAAAATCCTTTTTATCATTAATTATAACTGGATAGTCTGGAAAGAAATATATACTTAAGTCCTGCCCAGTATCCAAAGGCAAGAGAAGATGAAAAATAAGGAGGGACAAATGTTGAACAGATCTTTTTCTTTTTTTTAAATCTCAAAATTTTTGGCAGAAGATTGAGGATAATTTTCATTTTATCCCAATTAGCTCAGACTACACTAGTTATAGAAAACTGGAAGCCAGCCAAGTTTTCACCATGTGAGCAATTTGGTAACTTCAAGGAATAATTTTATTAATAGCTTTTGTGTCTGTGTGTGCACAACATCTGGGCACATGTAAGTGTTAACAATCGACTAATGTTTGCTCCTCTGCTGAAATAACTGAAACCATCTCAATGTGTCCAAGCAACCTCACCTCACTCTTCTATCCCCTTTCCAGTTCTGATACAAACAAGATCATTATCATTGCCAACAACTCAGGAAAACAAATCTGAACAAAACTGTAGAAAATAGATTAAAAAACCACCTCACTTTCATGATTCAATGCCACAAGAGTCTAAAATAAGCTCATAAATCAGTGTTTGACGGACTGGTTATTTTCTGTTCCAACAATACAACAGTTTTGTGGTGCTTTACAACTCTGTCTTGGTATCTTGTTTACCAGGAGATGGCTCTTTTCCTGCTCATCAACTGGGCTAAGAATGGAAAGGAAATAATCCATATAAAAATAAGTGTCCTCTCAGCTGCCAAGTACTCTGAAGTTTGTCTGGGTCCACCACCTGGACAGTTTGGCTGAGAGCTGTGTCCAAGGTCACATCCCTGAAGGTGTGTGCCCAGTGGTGATGCTTTAGAGAAGAAATTATGGTCCCTCTTGATGGCTAACTGTGCAAGTTGGAGTAGAACCTCTCTATCAATCCTGTAAATTAACAGTATCTTTAAATTAACATATTCACTCCTTAAGAATGCATAAGAAAAATTTCATATTCAAGACTGAATACAGAGGATAAGAGAAGAATATTTTCCTAAGTAAATGTCCACTTTCAGAGGCCAGTCCCCTTTATATTTAAGGAAAATAGCAGGAAGATAATTCAAAGTAAAGCTTAACTGAGAGCTCTGAATTCCCACTTGCAAAAGCATTTATTTTTCATCAGACTATGCCTTTTATGCCTTAAGGAGGTATTCTGCACATCCCACAGGGGAACAATACTGTGGTCTTCATCATATATTTTCAAACTTCACTGAGACATGCTCTCTTTGGTGGCCTTGCCACAAAAGTGCATTGATCTTATTAAATTTACCACCATTAATTATATGACAATGTGTTTGTGCCTTCCTCATTATTTTAACTTGCATGGGGACATCAGGAGAAAGAATTTAATCACAGGGATTTAATGTATATTAAATTAGCTTTGTAGGAGTCCTAGTAAGAGTAGAAGTCACAATAAACCCAGACAGTCTGATGGTACAGTGTTACAAGCACAATACAAATTCTCTGAGATATTGTGACAATATGTGGTGGCTTCTCACAACAGCATTGCTCAATGGAATGCTGACTCTCCTGGGGGAACCATGCACTCTGCAGAAAATGTACAGCAATTTCACGTGTATAAGGCGCACGGGAGTATAAGGCGCGCTTAATTTTTTTAGAGCGACAAACAACAAAGTAAGGAATTAGTAATGGAATGCTGTCAGGTGCTCAATTTGCAAACAGTTTGCACAGATCGGTGTAACCTTTAAATGCAGCCTCAGGCGCCCTCCCCATGCCGCGGGCCCTGGCACTCCTGCCCCTGGTCCTGGCTGCCGCAGCTGCCCGTGCAGCAGCGGGGGCCAAACTTGCTGCACTGGGCGGTGGCAGGAGCCGGGCGCGCTGCGGTGTGCGGCAGCAGGAGTTTTGCCCACACGGCTCGCACTTCCAGGTTGGCAAGTTTCCGAACTGTGTCCATATATAAGGCGCACCAGCGTATAAGGCGCACTTCTGGGTTCGGATCAAAAAGTCAGTCAAAAAGGTGCACCTTATACGCATGAAATTACTGTATTTGGCTCTTTAATGTTAATGCAAATGCAGATTTGGCTGCACAGTTGAAGCAAATGTTGGAGTTTATTAATTTATTCCAACTGGCAAGGGATTGAGCACATTGCTACAGTTTGAACACAGTGCTCACTCACCCTCATCACCCCAGGCTGTCCCACCTACATTCCATCAATCTCTCAAATGTCCTCTCCCATACTCATTAGACCCATGTTGCTGTCTTCAAGACTGGATGGAGTGCCTCCCTAAAATGGGCTGAATGAGACATGCCTCTTTCTCTTTGGTGATTTTACTCAAACTTCTGCTGGACGCCCTGGGCTCCTCTGCTTAGCAAGATGAAAGTAGGAACAAAGTTTCTGTTCAGAAGTAAAGCACCACAGATAGCATAAATGCTTTCAGCTGATGGCTCAGTAGAGAAGCTCTCACTGTGATGCCTTGCACATGATGCCCATCTCTGGTGGCTCAGCAGCTCAGTTCTCCTGAGCTCACCTTCTCAGTGATTTCTTCCTATCACAATATAAATAAGCCTCTTAATTTGGGCTGTCCAAGTTCAGCAGTACTTTCCAGGGCTAGGAAGGCACATGCAGAAGGGGTTTATCTTGCTCACACCTTTCAGACACACAGACTGCCTTCCTACAGTGAAGGATCTGTCTCTGAGATATTACACACATCTGGTACAGGGGCCCCAAACCCTTGCACTGCACCCACAGAGCAGGGACACAGCAGACTTATTATTATTCCTACCACTTCTTTATGCATAACAGACACAATTTGCCCAGCAGGAATGTTTGTGCAAATGCTCCATTTTACACATAAATTTAGTGGTTTGGGGCTCTCTCTGTGCATCCACAGCTGAATATATGAACTATAGGTCTGTGAAGTTTTCAGTTTGTTTTGGGCTTCTTTAAGATGAAAACAAGATACACACAGTAATTGAGACATGACAGTGACAGCACCATTCCAAAATAAACAGCTTGGAAAAGAGCCTGTAGTCAATCACTGTGCCATAAACCACAGCCAAACAATAAGAGGAAGACTAAACAGCAGAAGAGTTTTCTTTCAAATCTCCATAGTTTTCTAGAAGTTCCTTTGCTTTGGGAACAGCCAGACATGATTTTCTCTTCTACTTACAAGCCCCCAGAAGCACCTTTGAGGAATTCCTACGGGGGGGGGGTGATGACACAGGTTCAGTGTGTGAGAACACTGTCCTCACCTTAGTCCTCAGCAGCTTCTCCATTTTCTTCTTTTTTCTGTGTTTCAAGCACTGTGGAGAGGATTAAGAAGAAAAAGAAGAAGAAGAGGAAAAAGAAGAAGAAAAAGAAGAATAAGAAGAAAAATAATAGCAATAATAATAGTTATTGTTTATTGGGATTATTATTAAATTTATGATGGGATTATGCTTATTATTATTATTATTATTATTATTATTATTATTATTTCTAAATCCTTGCACAGGGTGCTTCCATTCCCCCTGGCAAGTGGGCTCTAAGCTTGCACACCACTGGGTGGTGACCTGTGGCTCCAGAGCCTCCCAACCTCAATATACTGTGTTCATAAACAGAGTTCACCGGATGTTCAGCATCCAGCTTGCAGGAAACTCTGCCAAGTCTGTGAGCACTAAATGCTGAACTAATAGTGAACTTTCATAAAGCAGGTCATATAATAAACTTCCATGAATTACGGTTATAAGCTGCTATAAATTGCTCTGCGGCAGGTTCCAAGCAATGCCTTTGCTGTTCTTTCACTAAAGGTGCAGGAAATCCTTAGAAAGAAGAACCAAAAGAGATGTAATCTACCTTCAAAACCTGCAGCCTTGCTGCACAGTTTCTAGCCCACTGTTAGTCATGCAATGCAAAAAGTAGACCCGCTATTTGCAATATTGATCAAGGAAATTTTCGTTAATCCTGTACACAAATTGGATCAAAGCTTTGATAGTTTCAGAATCTAGACATTTCTCTGAAGAAAGGGGAAAAAATAGTCAGGATTTTTTTTCAAAATGCAAGGACCTTGGCTTTAGACAGCAGTTCAACTCCAGCAGGAGTCAGGAGTACATAGATCCTCTGAAAAACAAGTCCAACAAAACAACAGACTTGTGTAACACCCAGTTATTTTACAAATTCAGCCATGACGTTCCTTGTCCCTTGGTTCTCCACCCTTTGATCAACCCCAGACTCACAGGGAAGAGCAGCTCTACAAATGAAGTGAATGCAAATATAAGTTACTCTTCTCTCTTCTTTCCCTTCTCTTCTCTTCTCTTCTCTTCTCTTCTCTTCTCTTCTCTTCTCTTCTCTTCTCTTCTCTTCTCTTCTCTTCTCTTCTCTTCTCTTCTCTTCTCTTCTCTTCTCTTCTCTTCTTTTTTTCTCTCCTTTCCTGCCCTAACAGACTCTTTCTGCCAGTGAACTCCATGGCTGTTGGCCACAGGTAGTGTGACATCCCCATCCACCTCACTGGGATGTCTTATCCTCCACAGCAGTTAACCAGCAACGTTGGCTCCCAGTACATCCCAGTAATACATTTAGTATTTTATGACCGGTACTTTTCCCTGGGAAGTGGTTCTGTGTGCTGCAGGCTCATGGATGGTGTGTCCTGCACTCTGATTGAACACAGCCAGGAGTGTGAAACATCAACAGACAAACCTGCCAAAGAGGCAGCTTGGGAAGTTCAGCAGCCTGGCAAGGGATGCAGCTGATAATTACTATTCCCAATTTACTTCTGCCTTTTGTCCTGAACTATTCCATGTAAAATCTTCACTGAGAAAAGCACATTAGGGTTAAGTATTGTGATGTGTAACTTTGAGACACTGAACCAGTCATGAATGCACAGCCCCTCAAGGTGTTGAGTTCTCCTGGTTTTTAACTAATGCCAACAGAATTTGAAAGAATTTGGTGCGTTCCTGCAACATGCCAGCCCAGGGTCCAACATCTGGAGTAGATGTCCCATCCCAACTATGCGTGGTATCTACAGCTCCTGATACTAAAAATTTT
Source organism: Sialia sialis (assembly GCA_009812075.1). Classification (NCBI taxonomy): domain Eukaryota; kingdom Metazoa; phylum Chordata; class Aves; order Passeriformes; family Turdidae; genus Sialia; species Sialia sialis. Next base: position 34,201,946 of record VRYO01002355.1, read on the forward strand.
CCTGGCCAAAAACAAAATGGAGAAAATCTCAGCACAGCCAAAGGTCTGTTTATCATTTTCCCCTTGCAAATTGCAGCCAGACTTTGATTGTGTCTACTGAAGCCTCATTTTTGCCACCTTTGCCTGGTGACATTCACTATCATCTGCTCTAGGGACCATCATTCACACTGTTTCTACTCATGGGACATCCTTCAGTCACAAGTACGAGGCTAAGAAATTTGGTGAAAACACAATCACAGTCTCTTGAGGAGGAAAGTTGATATTTGGGAGCCAGGAAGGAGAGAGGACAGAATGTGTTCAGTCAGCAGTTCCCACAGGGGCTGAGAGGAGAGTCCCTTTGAGGAATTCCATCCTGTCCTGTGTCTTTTCCAGGCAAAATCCAATCCAAATATTCCAGGAGTTGAAGAGGTAAAAGGTAATGAAACATGTAAAAAAAAAAGGTAATGAAGGTCGTGAAAGGTCACAAAATGCCAAAATCCTTTATTTATCTTCCTTAACAGTGCAAGATTTCCCCCAGCAATCAGGCCACAGTCTCCAGCCTTCTCCCATAGGAACTATCTCTGCAGAAGAAAAGTTGTGTGACTCCCTGCCCTGTGAAATTTCCCTCTGTGAAATGAAGAATTGAATGTACCAGCCCATGAGGTACCCAACAAGCATTAGCAAACTCCTCTCATGCTGACTATCAACAGAAATCACAAGAACTAATTCTTCCTTTATTCCCATTACACACAAAACAACTGGAATTTTCCAGATAAATGTGTTCTTAGAAGGAGTTCCATTCACAAAGTATTTAGACATCAGAGTGTGTATGGGGATGTAAATTTGTTCTTATTCATTTTTGGGGTGGTTGGCAGAAAAACTCAGTGGTCTTCAGCTGATCTGGAGAAATGCAAGAGTAGCTCATGCAGTGATTACAGCGCAATCTGTGGGTGTTAAATTGATAGGAAAAATAATTGCTAGGAAAGTGTGGAAGAGTACTTTGAAAGAAATGAGTTTCTCATTTCAGTACCTCTGCAGTGAAGGTATCGGCACAGTCCATGTGTATTAATGTGATTTCTCCATGGGAAGAGCTGGACCCAGCACTTGCTCCGGTCTTGGGAAGCAGCAAACACAGGTGTAGGAAGGCACAAGGACTGAACATCTGCCATGCCAGTGGCTCTTAGGAGATCTCAGCACCACTACAGGACTGCAGGAGGGGAGGAGCAGAGAGCTGGGCTCTGTGGTCAGCAGGGACACCTTTACTAACAGGGTCAGAGATGACACATCCCATCCACCTTTTTCTATATATATACCTTGCATGTATACAGATCTGTTCCAAAACCCACAGAAGTCACTGGGATCCTCTCCACTGACCCCAACAAGCTGCAGACCTGGCCTATAAAGAGCAGCAGCAGGACTGCAGCCATATGGGATTATTTCTGAGTCACAGTAGTAAGAGATATAACGAAAATATGTTGGCTTGTTTTAGTTGGTAAACATAACAGTCTTGGCAGGCTCAGCAGGAGACCAGATTCTAAGTGGTCTGAAAGTTAAACTCTCATCCTCAAAGGTGGCTGCTTGGGGTGAGGACCATGAAGAGGACAATGTGGGCAGCCAGCATTGCCGCTGCCTGTTTTCTACCTGTTCTGTGGACACACAGAGCTCTCCATGTCTGGCAGCTAAAAATTCCCTGTGTCCAAACAAATCCATGGGAAAGGACATACTGAGCTGGATAAATTACAGTTATGAAATACAAGTATTTAATTAAATCTTATCCGTCTGTATTTTGTACCCTCACAAAAAAAAAAAAAATTAAAAAATAAAAAAAAATAAAGTCCAACTTCAAAACTAATCTGGAACTGACTGCCTATGTTATAATTTACTAGAAACTCTGTTGTCATCACTTCGGTTCATAGAACGGAAAAACAGGAACAGCAATGGCTTTCATCTGTCCCCATTTACAACACAAACAAAAAAAAAGCTGCATTTTAAAGAAAAGAAAATTAAATATAGAGATGTAGCCATGTCGAAGTCTGAGGTCAAGGTGGAGAAAGGTGGGTCAGGTTAGCAGAGGACAGACAAGTTTGCTGCTGTCCTCCCTCTGCCTGGCCTGGCAGCCCTGGGAGCTCCTCCTTTGTCTGCCTGTGTCTGGATGAGCTGCTCTGAGTCAGGATCTTCTGGCTCTGCCAGCAGCTCATGTCTGCATGAAGGTGACAGGACAGAGACTGGAGACAGAATGTGTGGGCCAGCTGCAGGGTTATGCCACGACAGAAGCTGTTTGAGATGATTTACCTGTGACCACAGCCCTTGCAGAAAATGCCTTTTGGGATCCTGGCTGCTCACCATCCAGATTCAAGACTGAAAGGTAACTCCTCTATTGTCCCATCCATCCCATCTAGGAATCATAGAAATATAGCACAATTTGACTTGGAAAGAGCCTTTTAGAATTCATCTAGTCCAACCACCCCACCAGGGGCTGGGACACCTCCCACTAGAACAATTTGCTCTAAGTCCCACCCAACCTCACCTTGAATACTTTCAGGAATGAGGCATCCACAGCTTCTCTTCTACTGTTTTACACTCATATTGTAAAAAAATTTTTCCTTTTATCTAATCTAGAACAACCTTCCTTCAGTTTAAAACCCCATGCCCTTGTAAAAAGTTTATTTACATTTCATATCTTCCTCTCAGCAGCCATTTGTTCAAGACCTACAAGAACAGCAGCCAAGGATTGTGAATGGAAGTTATAATATATTTCAATAATAAGAAAGATGTCAAGAGCAAAACAGCACTGTGACTGTTTTACAAAGTAGTTTATAAAATCTGCACTGCCCAACAGATTTTCCTGAGCATCAGTCTCACAACTGAGGGGAATAGAGGCAGGGCAGCAGGGCTGGTGGCTGTACTTGTTGTGAAAAGGCAGCTCCATCCCAGGTAACTTTCTTGGAGTGGCTCTCTGGACATTTTCTGCCTTGTTTCAGCCAGCTGGTGAACTATTAAAGGGAAATGTCAGCACACACCATTCCCCCACCAACGCACTGCTCAGCTTGGGCTGTGTCAGAAATCCTTGCTCACATCCTCCTGTTGAAATGCTGCCTCATTTTCAGTCTTTTATGGATGGCCAGACTTTATGCAGACCCCACTTCCTTTCAGAAACACTGTCATGCAACAATGCTTAGTCCCTGTTTCGCGTGTGTGTGGTCACTAGTTTGGTCAATAGATTGTTTACTCAAACCAAATGGTTCACTTGTAATAGGATATTCTTAGGTCCCTTGCACGCAGAAATAGTAGTACAGGTCATGCTGGTTTTATTGTTTCTTTTCTTCTCTGCAAATAGCAATGACACTGAGAAGAGCAAAATGGTCATTTTTACAGGGAGAATGTATTCCCTGTGATGGATACCTAATCCTGAATATTTTACTAACCACTTTTTCAAAGGCTACCATTTAACACGTCACAATTTGCAAAATAAATACACACTGTAATGGCAATCCTGCTCCTTTCCTGTGCAAGGCTGAATGTGTGAGGAACTAGGAGTTCCTGAGATTTTGAGATGCTTTTACAATATGGAAGCTGTTTCCCAGCATTCTGTCTACCAAATATGTAATTTTGGGTCCTATACAAAAACTTACAGTAAATATTACCTCTGGTTTAAAAAAAACCCCTGACTGTATACAACTGGAAAAAAATACCCACTCTGAAAACTCCAAATAAGATTAAGCCTCTTGTTTAAGACACCATATAGAAGATAGCAGAAAGCTTGTGATGCAAGAAGATGGTAATCTAAGAGAAGTAAATAGATAAGAAAGAAGCACCAGGGCCATCCTCTGACAAAGACCAAAGATTCAGCAGGGTCAGTTGACTCTCACAGGGCCACTCTGGAGAGAGAAGTGCTAAACCTCAGTCTCCAAGGCCACTGCATTAACCACAAGACAATCCTTCACACTAAAGGAAGGATTATTTTTTACTATTGTAAGCTGTTCTTTCTACTCCATTGGTGTTTAAGATGTGAATGTTTTGTTAACCACTAATTTTGGATGAGTTTGCCATCTGAAATCTTATAGCATTTACAGTAGTTTTTAGAGATTTCCCTTGTTGTACCATTCATACAAATAGATATATCTTATTCTTTCCTTGGCTTCTTTCTGTGTTTGTTTTGGCTACCAGCACATTCCACTTACAAGAAGAATAAAGGAAACCTTTCCAGAAAATTAGCACACTTAGTTATGAGAGGGTTGAAAACATATCTTGCCTTTGCAAAGCATGAGTGACCCAGAGCATTCCTTTGTTAATTATTTTCCCTAGGCCCAGCAGAAGCAAAATATTTGAGAGAAAAATCCCAAATCTTTTTACCATATCCAAAATACAGTGAATTTGAAACAGGAGAGGGCTGCACACACTGGTGTAAAGTGCCAGCCTCGTGGGCAGGACCGAAACTCATTCAACGCTTGAAGAAAAGATTTTCTTTATTTGGAGGCCAAGCACAACAGCAGTGAGTTTCCCCACAGACAAACACATTTACTTTGCTTTCGTCTGGCACACACAGGTCAGTGAATTTGCATCCGAACTATTTTTTTAGGAGAGTCAGTACTTTTTCTTTGCTTATGGCAAAACATATGAAAATATCCAGTGGAGGAAAGGTCTAAACAAGTCCAAAGTTCTACTTAAAGCAAAATTGATTTGTAGCCTGAATAGATGCCCCGTTGGATATTTCAATTATTAATTATCTCTACGAAGAACATTGTTGGAAGCTGAACTGACATCTTATTTAGAAGATCTATTTCACTTATTTTCCATTGGATATTTGCTTTGTTAGCCCAGATGTCCCACCAGAATTCTTGGAGTGCCTGACTCCATCACTTGTCTCCAAGTCACCAACAGGCACCAGCTGCAGTCTCTGGCTCATGGACACATCTCCTTCAACCCTGAGAGCTGAAGTCAAGAACTGAATGGGATCTGCCCCACAAAACTTCCATCTGCCTTCTCAGCTGTTCATAAATACACTGGTCCAAAGCTGAGTTTGTTGGGAACATTCTGGGTCATTTTTGGGGATTTTGGATTGACTTAGCCTCTCAAAATGAGGTTGCAATGACAGAATCTGAATCATGAGTATACACAGAGTGGTCCTCACCATGAGATGTCCTTTCACGCACGCTGCCTGCCAATGTCCCATGGTACCTTACAGCCACAGAAAACCTTCCTCTCTTCTTTATTCTGAGAGCTGAGCTCTAGTTGAGCAGGACAAATAAGTCACAGTTCTACACAGCCTGTAGGGCATGATTTTGGCTCATCTCTCTTCTGCATTCAAAAGGTTTCAGAGGCACCAAAGCTGGGTAACTTCAGACAAAGGTTTAAGGCTCTTCAGGCATCTCCTCTGAAATGCCCCAACACCCCCATACCTCCTTGCACAGCTTGTGGCCTTGGTGTACTGTCTCTAAGGACAGAAAATCTGGCCCTGAAATGAACTTCCAGGAAGAATATTGAAGACAAAAACACCCAGTGCTTGTGGTCTAATGTTTACCAAGGGTTTGCCCTTGAGTCCCTGATCTATTCCCACAGTGGCTGAGTTTTCCATGTGGTCACCTATCCAAGTTTTATACAGCTCAAAAGCTGCTTTGCTCCTTGGCACAAACAAGATGAAATGGGTTCATCCTTGGGTGGAAAAGTGACAAAACTGAGCTGTTTTCAGCCAGGGGAAATCTTCTCCTCAAATGCAAAGTGGGCCTGGACCATCCCTTCCCCGCTTCAGGTTTGGGTTTAGCACTGCAAGCCCAACACCAGGGAGTCAGGTTAGATGGAAGCAAACTCTCCACAAGACATTAATCATCTCTTTATATTTTAATTTTTGTTCTATGAAAAGCCAGTCCTAACTTTCTACGTACTCTAACTATGGAAGTTATCACTGCATTGTTCCCACCAGAAACAGACTCCTTTACCAGTACTTTTAATTAATTTCAGGACCTTTAAATCAAATCCATATGAATGTTATGTAGAATCTGATCCTCAAATATTAATTAACTTCTTATTTTAATAAAAAGAATCCTCATTTAAGCTACGGGAAATTGCAGTGTGTGCATGTATGTGATCCTCGCATCCACGCTGCTTTTTTGGATATGTTTACCTTGTACACACACTCATCCAAAATTAAGTTAATGGTCCCAGTCTGCCCCTCAGGACTCTGCAGATGGCAGAGGCCAGTCATAAACAGTTTCTCTGAGAAAGCAGTACAAATCTCTTGAAAAGGAGGAAGGATACAAATATAATTAAGGTAAATATTGTTATTCTGTGTTGCAGAAGGAGAGTAAGAGGAAAAAAAGCAGAAATATCTCCATTAGAGGTTCTTTGCAGGTTACTTTCTGCAGCCAGTGGATCTTCTGCCATTTTCTTCAAAGCTTCTCTGTCACCACACTGGATTATCCCGCAGAAAGAGAAGTGCAAAAATTAAAATAAATATTGTGATCCAGAGGAAATTCCTTCAGCAGAAGTACTAGTGAGATGACAGCTGCTCTTACCGGCACATCATTTGGCTTTAAGGTTATCCAGCTTTTCAAAAAGGGAAAGGAGGGAATTTCCCACCTCATCATGACAATTATAAAGTTAAAATAAATGTTTCTCTAAAAAATGAGCACACAGAAAACATTTCTTTTGCAGTCCTGAGTTGGTTTTTGTTTGTTTTTTTGAGGTATTTTTTGGCCACAAATGTGAGTCTTCAAGATCTCTGAAGCACTACGTTAATCTGTTGCTAAATAGATCAAGAGACCTGTCTGCTTTGATGTGCACAGTAATGTCTAGAGAAAAAAAACCAGAAGGCAACTGGATTTGACTTCTTGACTGTGGTACCCTCATACAGAGTCCAGCCAATTTATTCCTTGTTTCATTTTGGAAGCAGGTTCTTCACAAGCAGCATAAAGGCAGGTCCAGCTTTGAGGGAGGTCAATAGTTTACAAAATTGCGAACTATGTTTTTTCTTTAAGTATGTTTTATTCTTCAATTTATGAATCAAAGTCCCGGTGTTTGCAATGTGGTGGTTAACCTCTATCACCCGCCTTTATGATTGTGAATTCTATGCTGGACCATGAATCCATCATGTTTTATTGAGAAGGAGACAGTCTTGCATTTTAAAATGTGCAACAATGATCTTTGACTTGTCCTTTTGATTTGGGTCAGCTAGCAAAACTGGAGGAATGTTTATGATTAAGGGAACTTATAAATCAGAGAGAAAGGAGACAAATTCGTTAGCTATTGGTTATGGCAACTCTGAACTTTTGAAGTTGTTTTTTAGGTTTCTTTTTTTTTTTTTTAAGTAGTCAAATAAGATCTAAAAGGGTGTCTAAATAAAAACGTCTCCAGAAGAGTTTCACATTGTAGATTCTTTGAGATAAACTCCATATCTGAATTAGCCACATCAGCTTACATTTATCTTCAGGAGATAGCCTAGTCTTAGCTTGTTTGTTTCTGCACTTATCTCAAGCATCTCTCTTGTATTTAAGCTCTTCTACAGAACATAAACAGAAATAATAAACTACAGAGTGAGCATGTAAATCTCCCCTCCCCGTGGAAAAGTCCTCAGCAACTCCTGTACTGTGCAGCCTTTAAATTTTCCAACAAGTTTTGTTTGGCTACAACAACTCTTTCAGAAAGTCATCCAGCTTTAATTGAAGACATTGAGAAATGAAGGGATCTATCAATGTTTCCATGGTTCACTGGAATGGTTAATCAACCTCTCAGTTAGAATGTGCCTTATTTCCAGTTTGGAATTGCCTTGTTCTAGCTTCCTGCCCCAAACAGGCAGCACATTCTTCCTGAAGAAAAACAATTAATTACACACTACGGTGAAACCCTCTTTCAACTTTTCTGATAAATTGAAATAAGGAACTTGAGTTCATTGAGGGGCTCACTGCACAGCATTTCCTGCAGTCATCAAATAATTTAGGTTTCAGGTTTTTGTTTGTTGGTTGGTTTGTATTGGGGATTTTTCTCTACACCTGCTCCAGTGTTCAAGGAAGATTTTGAAAAAGCACACACCAGAGATGGATGAATTTCTCTCCCAGGCTGGGATAAAAATGTAGCACTCCCTAGTGCCATGTGGAGGTTGGGTTCTTCTCCAGCATTGCTGTCTCCTCCTATTTCCCATGCCATGTATGACAGTGGGTGCCATCCTCTACAAATACCGGTATTGGGTTTCTGCTCTCACTGACATGGATTTTCCTTAATCTGTTTCATGAATAATCCCAGCTCTCCACCTTTCCCTGGCATTTGCAAGAAGTAGTCTTAACAAATAACAAATAAATTACTTTAACATAACCTGTTTTCCTCTTTTTGTAAGCACCTCTCTGGAACATTTTGAAAACCTTAGAGATGGGGACAGTCTCACTGTGCTGTTTTCTGCAAACAGCATTTGCTGTTTCTGTAGCACTTAGGACCCTCAGCCTAGCACCAGAGCCCCATCTTCTTTCTTTGGGGTGGTACAGATTTTTGAGATGGAAATAAAGGCTGAGGAGATGGAGTCTGCAGGGTAAGCTCTTCCCTGAGTCGGGGCTACTCCACTGTAGTACTAGGAAATGGTAAAGTTACCTTGATTGGCTGTTTCCAAGGATTTTTCATGGCCGCAGACACTTCATCTGCAGGCACTCAGACTGCCAAGGTGGGGTGAATGTCCCATCTCAGCAGCTTTGGGTGCCTTTGTGGCAGATATCAACAAGAGAGCTAGACTCTGTACGAGCTGTCTGTGTAGTCAGGTCAGGCAAGATTAAGTCCCTAAACTTCAACAGCCATTGATGAGCAAATAACTTCCAATAATTTTCTATTTGCACTCAGAAATAATGTATTTGTTAGGCAAATTATTTTGTTTAAACACATTAGTAGCAGACATGTCAGTCTGATTTCTTTGTCAGTGGTAACAGCTGGGAGAGAAAAAGGAAAAAGAAACCTTCAGACCTGTGCTGTATCCAAACACAGGAGTTCCCCTTTATATCTTGGACATGTCTTAGCAGAGTATCATGTTTTAGGGCTTACATAGACTCAGGTATTGGACATATGTTACAGCTTTGTAAAGGTAATTTGATACAGTGTCAGCCCTGTGTTATCATTCGCCTCACTGGCATGTTAAGCCTTACTCATGGAGAGAGACAAAATCAATATATCTGTACAGTGATGAAGATGCCAAGCCAAAAACTGTGAGCCATTACATCTGCCTTACAGGGAACTATTACAGCAAAATGTGTGCATCCAGATATTTGGAATATTCAAAGAAAATTGGACATTATGCCTAATAAAACCACAATCAGGGGCTACTTCTATTTTCATGGTTTGTATGTTCCTCAGCTGAATACAGAAACCAGAACTGTATCCAGCTCTTGCTGTCTGGAGTGAAATCTGCTGTCTCTGCTTTAATGTGAAGTCCCTCCTCCTGCCTCAGCAGGGCTGAGATCGTGGGGTGGTCAATGGCCATGGGCAGACAGGAGTGGATTTTTGGATTTTCCATCCCACTGCTCCCTGGCAAGGACATTTGACACAGTGTGGGCTGGAAGTCAGACTGAACCCACTCTGTGAATGAAAGTCTGGATGATAAACTACCTGTGAAAGATGCCCTAGGGCATTCAAGAAATCTGAAAAAGCCCCTCAGATATGGCACAGAGATATGTCCTATCAATTGTGTCTCTGTCCCACACAGGAGAATATATGCAACCATAAAATCCCAGACCAAACCCAGTTTACCATTCCAACACTTGAATGGTGTGAGGACACAGAGCCTGGAAACCAAGGTTCTGTTCATGTCCTTGCCTCAGAGAGATTCCCTCAAATTCCTTCCTCCTCTGAACAGTGCCCTAATTGCCAGCTTCAAGCTAACTTGAATGGGAAGCAGCATCCTTTTATCCAGTAGGAGTTCTGCCATTATGTACAAAAATGAAAGATTTCTGTGAGCATGTGGGAATGAGTAAACATGACATTATAACCTAAGGGCTCTATGTGGGAGAGCAAGACTGTGATGTTGACATTGCTCAAAAGATCGTTTCTGTGTTTTGTGGAATGTCATGTAAAATACTTGAACACAACAACAAGCAAGCCTTGGAACACTCACCCCACTGGTCAGAGTCAGGCTCATCCACGTTCCCTCTGCTCTCATAAATCTTTTGCTTCTTCCAATTACTCTCCAAGTGTTAAACATTCATCTCCCTCCTGAAAAAGTTACAAACTCGGTGCTATGGAGAGAATTTGAACACCATGAGTAGGACTCTGTAGTGAATGCCACCCTGTCTCAGTGATGTTCTGAGAGAAAAGATGAGTCTCTCTTAGTTCTTGAAAGAAAGGACACAGAAGACCCTTTGGAGGAGGATTCAAGGCTGTGTCTTCCAGAGGACAGATAGAATCTTCCTGGGACCCTGGACTCGGGCATAAACCCCACAGAGCAGGGATGTTTAAGGTACATTCCTGACAGTATCATTTCCTGGGGGTAATTGAGGATCTCTGCCTGGAGAATATGAACTACAGACAAGGGCTGAGATTTCTTCACTCCGGAGTATTGGGCTTAGAATGGTGCCAATGTCCCTCTGCCCCCAGATCTAGACTTTGGGAGCAAAAGCAATTGCCCAACCCACTGGTCTGTTCTAAACATGCTGGTAAAAGGGGTCATTACTATTACCATCAATTAACTTTGCCTTTTTAAATTTTCCCTTGCCAAGCTCAAGGAGCCTTTTGGTGCAAACAGCTCTGTCACGCTGTACAAAACATTTATTTATCAGAAAAGAAACTAAGTGTCGTTCTTTGCATTGTAAACTCCTTCCTCCCTCTAACCCATCCCTGGAAGCTAGCTTCTTACTAGTAATAAAGTGTAAATTCAATGTAGAAGGTTATTTCTTCTTTTATTCTGCATGGAGAAAAAAACCCAAATAATATGACAAATACACGCAATAATATGCCAAATTTTTCAGGGGAGCCAATGGAAAAACCTGTTCTAGAGAGAAATATAATAATAATAAAAATAATAATAATAATAAGCAATTCTCTTAAATCTCTTTTGAAGTGATTGCCTAATATTAGGGTAATCAAACTACACTCCAGGGCTATTTGAGGGGTACTTTTAACATTATTTTTTCCCAGGAAGGGGTTGATTATGGCATCTTTCCAGTCTCAGTGCAAGACATGAAGAAATTTCCCTGTGTGCCACATGTAGAAGAAAATACTTTACATCTTTGAGAGCAGCTCATCCAGACAGGAATTAGGGAGACACAAGGTTCATGTAAAGCCTCTTCTGGCCT
>VRYO01002355.1:34218257-34316506 GCA_009812075.1 Sialia sialis
AAATTACTGTACATGCCATGAGTCAAGACTGTGCTTTCATTCTTTGAGTTGCTGTTAGCTAGAATCCAGAAAAACAAAGCAAAAAAAATCAGTGTAGAGTATTTCAGAGGTTAATGGAAAATGCACATTTCTCTTTTTCCTTATGAGGCTTAGATGCTTTTTAAAAAATAACAGTAATAATATACATTTAATATTTTGCATGAAATTACAGAGATTCCACAGGGGTGTGCTTTGCTTCTCCTGAAATCTGGTTGTCATTACACCTTTAAACAAGAAACAATAAGGACTAGGTTGCCCTGAAGCTGGATCACAAATTATTTTCTACCTTACAAGAAAAAACCCCAACATTTTAGAAAGAGACATGTATAAATGCCCTTTGGAATTCCATTGTCCATCAGTGAAATTGAGGTAAGCACCTTTAATCCATCTACTCAAAAACATTTCTTTACTTTGAGTCATGTCTAGGACGAAAAAGTAAATGTAACTCAAGACTCTGACCTTCTAGAGAAGAATCTACTTTGATTCTTCCCAAATAAACTTTTCCAGAGATTTTCCTGCATGGAAAAAAATAAATCTTTATTTCCTTATCTTGCCTTGCCATGCTTTGCCTGTTGAAGTAGGACATTCTTCTCCTGTGACAGCAAAATTTGCTATTGGAATTTGGATTTATGTTTCCAAGCAAGCAGAACCTTTTCATGCCACTGAATGTAAAATCTCCTCAGCCTGAGAAGCTCCAACACTCTCAGCTGGACTGGAGAACCTGAGCACATGGCTGTAGAGGAATTAAACCAGGATGAATTCCTGCTTAGCTTTCAGAAACTGCAGCTTCAAATGCCTTAATGCAGGGTTTGTGCAAACTAGCCAGAAGCTCACCTTCTGATTCTGACCTAAAGGCTGAAGAAAACCACAAAAACACAAAAAATCACTTGGCTACTGAGAAGGCCAAAATTATTGTAAAATCAATATTCTTGTAAAATCCGCTTGTGCCATTATCATCCTGACCTCTTGATCTACACATATGAGGTTTTCACTACATCAATCCCAACTTCTGCAACCTTGATGATAATTCATATGAAGGCTATTTTGTCGTGAGGGATTCCATTTTATAGATTTCCCTGCATTGCAAGGGATCTCTCCCATTAAAAAAAAGATGTACTGCTTAAGAACATATAGAAAATCAGTCCCTCAATACCAGTTGTTGGAGGCAATAGCTGAGCATTCTGAGCAGCAACATAATGGGCATGAAACAACATTGAAGCAACCCTCTGACATTCCAAAATTAGAGGCAGTGGTGAGGACACACCAAAATGCTAATTGTGAGATGGTTTTGTTCAAATGGCCTGATAGCCCAAGGGGCTGACGCACTGCTGCCTCTGGCAGGGCAGGGATGGCTCTCCCTGGCTGGGAGATCACAGTGCTCTGGAATACCCTTCCTTCCTGCAGAGATGAAAGGCAGCCTGGATGAACAGCTAATTTGTCAGGCATACAGTGCTCAAATACAGCCCATTTATCTCCTTCTAAGTGTTTTGCTTTCCCCACCACTCAGCTCAGTGAGATAGAGTGGTCAGAGGGATGCTGGGGTGGGTGCAAGAAAGCATTCAATTTTCCATTGTGAATCATTCCTAAGTACACCCCATTTCTGTCCACAGATTGAAATGGCATTTTTCTGAAATATCATGGAAATCAATAGGATTTATGCACTTACAACATTTCAGTGTCCAGGAAAACCCACAGGATGTGTCTGATTTTCTGTGGTGTGCCTTCACCTCCCACCTTGATGCCAGTGGGGCTCCTGCTGGTGCACACAGACTGGGGGTGTGTGTGCATAAAAGGGGAGGTGGATCAGCACATCTGGCTGCAGCAGTCAGTACCAAGTGTCTTTGGCCTCCTGGGTGGTGTGCATTGGCAGAGCTGAAAGTCAATACTTTTGGCTTATTGCAAAAGTTACATCCAAAGTGGGTTTAATTTCACATTTGCTGCTAGGAATGTGCAACTGGCTACTCTGCACTCCAGTGATGAGGGTGCTTAATTGTCCCTGTGTCCATTAACAGGGACTTGCATTCGCAGTCTCACACAGCTGCCTTTGCATATCATTTTATATAAAGACTACACACGTCTGTAGCCACACCTATCCAAAAAAATCTGTGTTTCTAACCAAACATCCATAGCAACAAAAAACAAATTCCGTGCTCACATAGAACAACCAAAAAGAAAACTGGTCATGAACAGATAACATCTTGCTCTATGCATGATGGACATCAGGAATAAAAAGCTTTCTATAGCCTTTCCCTGTCTAGAAACACTCCATGCACTGAAGCACAGTCAAAGGTTTTGCAAGTGTTAAGCAGGATGCAAACATTCCTTCATGGAAGTTTCATACTCATATACACCTCCACAGCCTCCATGTCTTTAGTACAGTGTGATATTTCAGACTCTGATCAGGTTGTGTCTCACTGCAACCCCTTAGATACTTTGTTGTCTAATCCATTTTTGTTGTATTGGTTGGGAGAATTATCTATGCTAAAGTGGGGTGTCTTGTCCTTCCTGATTTGCTCCCTTCCTTTTTCACCTCCCTTACATTATTTTAGAGTCTCTGTCTCTAATTTTTAAAATTATTTTAAATTCCAGCACTGTCCTCCATAGAAAATGCTATCATTTTTTTCCAAGCCTAGCCAATCTTGGTGTTCTATCAACATTTAAAATATTTCTTTCTATTCTGTTGCCTCAGGAAGCCACTTAGTGCATCCTCCAATTTGAGGGCAAGCCATTTTTATTACTTGTTTTCTGAGTAAATACTTGCAGTCCATGTTTCCAGTGATGGATATTTTCATCTAGCCTCTCCTCCTTTGGGGTCCCCATAAGAATGGTGTATTCTGGCACACACTGCTCTCCCAAACCCTCTTCCCTTCTAATCAAAGGGAATAATTCTTTAACCTGAACAGCCATTGAACATAAGCAGCTGCTATTGTTCATTTTCAATAGAATGATGACACCTGAGCATGAGCATTAAAGCCACCATGAAAATAACACAGGGAATTACTGGGGAGCTTCCAGACAAAAAGATTTTGACAGAAACGGGAAGCAAAACAAAACCACTCCCCAAACCTGCATATATCTCATCAGGGAAGGCAGACTGGATAAATTAACCCAGACAAAAGAGGCAAGTGGTTGTCCCTTGCATTACCAGGTCCTGGTACCACCGTGTTTGGATGCATCCCAACTTTTTGACTCACTGCAGGCAAGAAATCCTTCTGCATCTGGTCTCCATTAGCCAGTAGGCGTCTGGAGGAGGTGAGGTCTGCCATGACTTCTTATTTGGAGAGCTTGTTGCTTGGTAGTACAAACAGTGGGCTATTAAAAAAGCCAAATGCTGATATTTCCACAGTGCTTGTAACACAAGCTCCAGTTTGCTTCAGTTTGGTCACGGCGGTTTACACACAGAGCCGCACACATTTAAATATAATATTTATTAAACTCGCTGAAGTTTATTCTGAGGTATGACTGCTACCCAGTTTATTCTGGCTGGGCCTGGGAGCCTGTGTCAGGTTTGGAAGTGCCATGTCCTGCCATGTGCACCCACAGAGCTGCAGCAATCTGCTTCCAATTAGCAGCCAGGCTTGTTTTATTGTGCTTGGCCTGGCCCTGCTACCCAGTGACCCTGAGCGAGATTGCTGCTGAAAGAGATAATGTGACTCGATAAAACATAAGGACCTTTACAAAAAAGGAAGAAGTATCAGCCCTCTGGGCCTGATCACAGCCCAGGGTGGATTTCCTTGGTTTCTTGGATGCCTATCCCACGTAGGCTGCAGGAGCAGCGCTGTGCACCTGTATTTTGGCTGGCAATAAGCTCTTCTTCCCACACACCAGTGATCTGCAGGCACGGCATCCATCACCCAGCCAAGGTGCACACTTCCAAATCCATGTGAAATGCCTCTCTCAGCCTCTCCAGGGCTCCAAAAGCAAACCCAGGCTTGCTGTGGGATACAATCTGAGCCAAAGTTGGAGCTAAAAGCTTGTAACCATTTTCCATAGGGAATCTGGACATAGTGCCCAGCTGGAAAAAGGCCCTTCTGTGTAGATTTGCTGAGTAAAGAGATTGCCTTGGGATGTTCTAGGCACATGTAATTATGATTATTGTTTCATGATGCAAAAAGGCTAAATATCCCTTGATGGAAATCCACAAACAATTGTTAACTTGTAATTAGAATTATGCAGCATATAGAGCATTTCCCCCAAACAACATTCAATGGCCTTACTTCCATCAGCTACAGGAACATTCCTCTCATTTTTTCTACATTGACAAAAATCAGGAAAAAAATCAATCAAAAATCAGGAAAGATACTCAAGGTCCACAGCTATTAACATTCTGCAGGTCATAGTGCAAGAACAATGAAGATAAATTAAAGGCTGAGGAAGAGAAGAATGGAGAAAAACTATTTGCTTCCAAACTTAAAGAAGTGGTTTTCCTGCCCTTTCAAATTACAACCTGCTTAGAATTTTGTCAGTAGAATGAAACAATCGAGAACAGGTTGAGCTTAGCCCTAGATACATCCATCATCTCTTAGTTAAGCTCATTTAACTCCAGGTATTTCACTTTATTGCTTGTGATAATTTGGAGGCAGGAGCTCCTTCCTAAGAGGTTCTGTGTTTCAGAGCCTCCTAATGCTGTTCTTACATAGATCATCTCTTAACACATCAGCACGGATGCTGGGGATCTCATTTAATAAATTGCTGAAACACTGTTATTTAAGTTTTATTTTAACCTGACTATAATTTGATCGAATTCTCTTTAGCTTCTTTTAGAAGATGGAGTTGTGAATTTTTTTCATTTTATTAAAAAAGAAGTTCCTGCTGATACATAAATTTTCTAATGCAGTTTTGATTTCTTTATTTCTCTTTTGTATTTTACCCCTTTCCTCCTCATCATATAAAAATGAAAGCACTTATCTTAGATCCAGTAAGACTCTAAACAAAGCATTTCATATGGTTTTCATTCTATATGAAATCACATTTCTCTTTACATTTTGCAAATAAATCAGAAGGGTCTCAAGAAAATTTCAAAACAATTTCATACTTTTGTCCGTGTCTTTCACACACATTTTGGTGGTGTTGGTGGGAAGATGTGTCCTGCTCTTCATTCTGTTGGTGGAATCCAATCAAGGACCAAAAAGAAAAAACCTTAGAAAATGCCACTTCTGCTTAAAAGACAATACCACTTCTGGTTTTAAGTTAAACATCTATTTGGACATTTAAATTTACTGAGGTCCACAAAGATTGTTTTTTTCTCCCCCAATTAGAAATGGCACATGACTGGGTGTCTTTTCCCTCCCTCCATCTCCGGTCTATCTGCTGCTCCTCCAAACATAGTCCAACAAAGTGGATCCAGTCCCAGCAGCCTCAGCATCCCTCCTGGACAGGGGTGTCCCATAGGGCAGGTCTCACTGGAGGGATCCTGAAAGGAAAATTCAGCTGACACATCCAATTCTGGGCAGCAGCACTGAGACAGTGGGAGGCCTGACAGGTCTGTGGCACTTGCAGCCACAGCCAGGAGAGAGGATTTCAGAACAATCTGCCACAGCAGTGCTGGTCCCTCCAGAGGACAGGAGATGGCTGCTCCCATGGGGTCTCCTGGATGATGTATACATCACAAGAAGTTCTTGAGTTTCTCTAGCATGTAATGTGAGAGGAAGGGATGGCTTGAGCTGGGAAGGGCAGTCTTGGCTCTCCCTGTATAAAGGTTACCCAGAGCTGGGATGTGCTGCCCTTCCACAAACATCTATCAGCTGGAGATAGCTCTGCCAGGAGAGGCTGCTCAGAACCAGGCTCTCCTGCCCATGTTAAAGCATGCAGTTTTCTTGTCAGGGGTTTTGCATTTGCTGTAGGCTCACAGGTAGAGCTGTCTCTGTTTGCTCAGCCAAGAGAAGTCCCAGCTGAGGTTTGTGGGGTAGGATACATATGGGAGAGCTCCTAAATCCAAGGAAGAGCAAGTGACAGCCTCTGCTGTGCTCATCCTTTCACAGTCTTGGGCTGGAGGAAGTGAGCCCAGTTCTCTGTAAAATCTGGAGGTCTAAGCCCTGCTTCACCACTGTGCACTAAGTCCAAATGCTCAGAAATGCCCCAGTTCCCATTGTGCATTACAGCCTCATTTCCTCCAGCTCTCTGCCGGGGTTTTCCTTCCAGAGCTGGATTTCCCTGTTTTCCCCCACTGTGATGCTAAGAGGCTGGCGGGGGGAGCAGGGGCTATGCCAGCCAGGACAGCCAGGGAAGGCACAGCACAGCAGGCTGGGTTTGGAGGGTCAGCACAGCTACACGGGGATGCTTCTCCCAGCAGCAGCACAGGCTGATGCTCAAGGAAAACTGCTCTTCCCAAAAAGAGACCCAGGCATTGCAACGGCCCAGAGTGTCAGGGCAAGAAGGGTCTCTCTTGTCCTTGTGTTCTTCAAAGACCAGTTTAAGCTCCACTGCATTCACCAGGAAGTTGTGGGAAAAATAGGATTTCTTGGATTGTGGACAAAAAGTCCTTGGAATAATGGGAGCCCCGGAGTGTGGACAGAGGCTGGGGCACCCTGGGATGGAGATGACTCAGCCACAAAGAGCTTTTTGATTATGAACTAAGCACCCAAGACCAAGTAGTTCCAGGTCCACAAGATCCAAAACCCCTTGGAGAAGATCCCAAGTGAAAAACCATCGGTGTTTGCAGCACACTGGCTTCCCAGCCCTGCACACACCAGCTCTGCAGCCCAGCTGCTCCCAGGCTGAGGGGCTGTATGAAATCCTCCCCAAGAAGATAACTCTCTGGAATCAGGGCCTCCTTCTGTTCGTTTTTAATTACATGGAAAATATTCCCAGCTCACCATGGCCTTAGAGCTGTGGCAACCTTGCCTGAGGCCATTTCTCAAGCCAGTGGGGTGACATGGGCTGCAAGGCTGGCAAGACAGTGCTGCCAAGCCTGCTTTGGAAGCAGCCCCTGCCGGTTTTCGCTTCCCAGCTCTTTTGTTGAAAATCCTTAAGGCGCCGAGAAAAAGGCCCTTTCTCAAAACAGTTTCTGCAGCCAGCCTGGGAGAGCCGGGAGCTCAGACCATGGGTGCCAGCACAGCCCAGGGAAGCTCCAGGGGCAAGGACCAGCCATGAGCAGAGGATGGGCAGGTGATGTCTCAGCTCTCACACAAAGGATTTATTCTTCCTCCTGCCCCAGACCAAGAGGATGCTTCCTTGTCACTCTCAAAATTAACAGCAGGACTTGCTAGGCAGAAAATGTCCCCTGTATTTAACACCTTCCCTGCCTCATTACAGCAGGTGGTTTACACTGATGTCCGTGGAAACCCAGTGCTTGACACCCTGGTCAACAGAGCTATTGATCAAGGAGAAGGACAACTCCTGTCCCGAGCTGCAAAGTGATCTGGTATTCAAGGTTTGCCACCTTTCTTCTTAATATTAAAACCTGACTTTTTATTTCTTACACCTAACCAGCATTTAAATGACAAATTTAGTAAAGGTAACTCAAAGTGCTTGGGATGTCTCCCTGTTTCAAGCTCCAGATTCCTGCTGGGACAAGACTGTCCCAAACCTGTGAGATCAAATGCCGCAGGATGCTCAGGCTGAGCTCCTTAAACCATCCCAGCTCCATCTATAACCTCTGAGCTTGAATCCAAACCAACCATAGCCTTGCACATTTGACACCAAGTAGCCTCTATCTGCCAACCAAGGCAGCACTTCAAAAGGCTCAGGTGGGAAGAAAATGTATTCAGGCCTCTGAGTTGTTTTATGAAGAGTGTACACTCAGCACAGAATCATAAAATGGTTTATAGTGAAATTAATGAATGTGCCATAACTTTGGGAAAGCTACAGACACCATTGACATGGAAGTAAGCAATACATGGATTGCTATAAATTCCATATTGATTAGAAATAATACAGGACATGCATTTGCCTTTACAAGAAGTAAAAGCAGTGAGTAAAGAAAACCTGGCTCCATGTGGATAAATGACAGCACAGCATAATGCCAGCACAAAAGGCAGTGAAGCACATCCTCTTCTGTGCTGTATGCATAAAAAGGACACCCTCACCAACATTTATTTTTGTTTCAAGGTACTTAGTGAAGGGTAGGGAAAAAATCAACAGCAATAAATGAGTTGTTGCAACCTGCCCTTTCTGCTCCAGCAATTTCCTTTTTTTGTAAACAGGAAATGCTGCACAGCTTGGCAAGGACTCAGTGTGATAATGCTGAAGAGTGATCAGAAGTCAACTATGAAACCACAATGGTGTCTGCTGAGGAAAACCCACAAGCTGTCAAGAAAGCTGCAGGATGTTTTGCGACACAATCTATCAATTATCCAAGGTGAATGCCTTTATTTATAGTGGATTTCTTTTCCTGTTGTAATTCCATGCTTTCTCAGTCTTACAGTAAGCCACCTGGCCAGTGTGAATAGGCACGGTAATTTCAAGGTAATATATTATTCTGTATAATAAAAAGAAGTTGTCTGGTTGTTTTTTGTGAAGTTGTCTAAGCCTGTTCCCATGGGCTTCCCACCTCCCAGGGAGAACTTGCAATCTGCTCTGTTTCATCATCACTTTTGTGTCATTTCCTACTGAGATGAGTGGCACCAAGACAATTTCCAGACGTGGTTATTTGTTCTCCTTGACCTGAGTGACTGCCGTTTTCTAAGTCATTTGCAGTGTCAGTCCTGGGATTTGACACTTGGTCTTCTCCAGTTGGGGATTATAATATTGTATCTTTCACTCAAGCTCCTTATTAGTATTCTGGAGGCAATTACAATGGAGCTGTTCCAAAAATTTGTTCCTTACTAACACTTAATTCTGCAAATCGAGCCAATTTTATCTATCTCACATAACTTGATAATTCAGTTTACACAGGGTAAAAAACTTTTCCCTGGACCACCAAACCTAATTCTCTACAGAGTTTTTAACAACAATGACTACTTGCAGGTTTGGTTTTTCACCCCTACCTAAGGAAGCTTTAACACACTCTGTTCCCAGCTGTGCCTATAACCTGCAGAGACAGACTGAAAACAGCTTACAATACCAAATATTTCCCTCCTTTGAATTCTGTCCATTGTTTCCTTGTTGGTTCCCCTCTCAAAGTAAACAGTTCCATGAAAATTTAAGCAATCTTGAATGAGGTCTTTGCAGTGACCTTGTGACTGAGAGGCAGATGAACCCAGGGCTCATTGGGCAATAATTTCCCATTGTTCATATACAATCTCAGCCTGAGAATGGGATGTATGTCCCTGAAGCCAGCTTCTGGTTGAGCAATGTGTTGTCAGGCCCCTCTTTCAGCAGCTGTCATCTGTAAGCTCAGGCATAAACTCAGATGGCCTGAGCAGTTCAGCCCTTTTGGGTTACCAGAAGGAGTCCCACAGCCTAAATAAGGCACCACAAAAACGTCTGAAAGTGAGTCTAGAGAAGTTTTGAAGTTTTGTGCTGCCTGGAAGGCTGTTGATCCATCCTTGGTCTCTGTGGAAGTTTGCATTTCCATGTGCATGGTTACATTGCACCCCAGCTGAGGCCTCTCAAATTCTGGATAAAAGCCCTTCAAACAACAGATAAGGTGCTCCTCTTGTATCACTACTGCCCCACTGATGACTCAGTAGGGCTGAACCTCATGGAAGAACTCATTTACTCCAATTTTTGCAGAGGAAACTTTTGGCTGGAGGAGAGTAAGAGCCAACCCCTGAAGGCACAGCGTCCTGAACCAGATCATCATGTTGAGTTGGTCCTTAAAAAACATTTTTCCCAAAGGCAAAACAATGTTCTGGAAAGAGCCTCAGGAGAGCCTTTCCACCCGCTTCATCTTCCATTTTCATCCAAAGATATTTCCCTGCTTCATCAAGGTAGAGGAGCAGAGAAACATGGGGAAACTTGTTGCTGCCAGCATGAAAATTCCAGCCAGCGCCTTTTTGTCACCACTTCCTCCCTAATCCCCACATCTCTCCTCCCCTCTGTTCTTGAGGAGGCAATCTCGTGTTTGCAGATGCCAGGGAGCCTCCAAGGAAGGAGCAATCACAAGCACATCTCTGGGTGGCAGCAGGCTCTGGAGGCAATCCCTTGGCAGGGCAGGGCAGGGCTGGGTGCTGAGCCCAGAGCAAACATCTCAACTGCAGCTGAGCTGCGAGGCGTTTGGCTCCCAGTCAGCAGACAAGGCTTCCCAGCAGTGCCTGGACAAACACACCTGCCCAGTGCCAGGTGTGCTGCCCCAGGAATGGGTGCGCCTGGGATTGGGGACTGGCAGCCCTGCCACCCCTGGATGGAGCCCATAAGGATTCCAGGCCTTCCACCAAAGCCAGGAAAAAGCCCAGGTGAAGGGTACGATTGCACACAGTTGTTGGACTCGCACTCATCGAGTAGGAGTGTTTTCTTATTGTTTCTAATCAGTTTTGGATCGTTTTATCACAAGGAAAAGAAAATAAATAATGTTGAGTATAAAATGCTCTCTGCCCTAGATTCATTTTTTAACATGATTTAAGAGCCCAAGGGAAAGTACTTACTCCCCAGTTTGAATTTGTATTTTAGGAACATGCAGGAAAGTTATGTGGTGTAGCAATTCAAAGGCAGATTTTCAAAAGTGAAGTGAATCTGGGCACATGAATTCCTTCAGCCAGAACAGAAGTACCTGCATATCCTGTGCACCTCTACATGGAGTCAACAGGATGCAAGAGAATGTGAAGCCTTTTTTCCATAACATGCATGAGAATACACAGCACAGGTTTATCAATGGCAATTACTTAATTCTCTGGAAGTTAACTCAGAGAAATTTCAACACAGGTGTAGCAAGGATATTGAAAATAATCATGATTCCCAAGAAGCTGTCATAAAATTGCAATTTCAATCCACCCAAACTGATTGAGATAAATGAATTTCAAACTTAGCCATCTGGTTTAATGGTACAGCCCAAACAAATGACTCGGTGTGCTCCCAAAACACCAAGGTCAGCAGCCTGTTGGGTCTGCAGCGTTTTACGATGTAAAGAAAATTGAAAACAAAAGTACACTGGAGATCAAAGATGACCCCGAGGCTGATGGACTGTAGCATCCACACGAAACAGGACTCCAAAGGAGCAGGAGGGGTCATCTGGTCCATCTGCCTTCTCCAGGACAGCCCTGCAAAGGCTGCAGAGAAGAAACCCCTCTAAACACTCCAAATATTCAGTCACAAAGAGCTCTCTTTTTCTCAGTGAGCTTGTTCCAAGGGAATACAATGCTCCTTACCCAAAATTCCTGGCTGATGCATGTGCAGAAATGAATCTTTGTGAGGGGAGGATGCTGCCACACTGCCACTGCTCATCCAGCCCATCTGCATCAGGAGTGCAACTGGAGACAGAATGGAACCCCAGGGTGACCCCAGGGCAGGGGTGAAGGATCAGGTGAGGCAAGCAGATGAGATGACCAATACTAAAACACAGAGAGATGTTATTGTAATAGTAGAATTACTTGGGAATGAACAGTGATGACACAGGGACAGCAATGGAAATGAGGAGATACTAAATTTTTGATGGGCCCAAATCAGAGCCCAGGGCTGTGGATGAGGAATTCTGCTGCTGCTCTCAGCTGGGTTTGGGTGAAGTGTCCTGATCTTAGATTAACATGGGGAAGTTCAGCTGCACAAAAAGTAAAAAATTGTTGTATGGTAAAAAATTGTTGCTAACAGTGTGTCACATCTTTCCCATCCTGAACTTCAGTGATTCTGGTCTCCCTAGAACTCTGTGGAGTACAAGCTAGAAAACATTTGTATAGTAGAATAATTTTAGCAACACGCTTCATGTGATGATCCTTGGCAGAAGCAGAGCAAATGAAAACCTCACTGAAACCAGGGACAAAGACTCTATTGACTTCCCCATCATCTTCCTGAAACCAAAATTCATTCCCAGCTATGGGATTCCACAGCACCTCCTGGACTAACGCAGATAATCCTCTCTTATAATTTTTATTATTGCTGATGTTTTTCTTCCACCCTGACACATGCTATATTGACAAAGGAAAAGAGCTAAAATGTAAATTTTTAAATGCCCTATAGGGACAAGCTGTATTTTTTACATGGAGTTTATGTGGTTTGGATCAAAAATCAATGAGGCAAGTGGTTTTGAAATCAGAAAAATTACTATTGCCTTAAAAATTATATCTTTCCCATCTTTAAAAATGTGCTTGTTTCTCTTCATTGCTTTCCAGTTTTTCCCTTCTGAGGGTATAAGAAAAATTGACCTGAGATTTCTGGCCAATATAAAGATATATTGTCCCAGAAGGACACTATATTCCTTGTTTTTTAGCTTGGTCTATATTTACCTCTTTGGTCAATGTGAGTGAGCACTGAACTCAACCACAAGTCACTGCAGGTTTATGCTGGCAACTCACTGTAACATGCTTTGAATTAAGTAACTGAAGGGGTTTTTTATTTCCTGTAATGCAAATTCAGGGGAAGGTATAGTTAAATCAGAACAATGGAGTTAGGGTCTGGAACCACTTCAAAAACAAATTAAAATACTTCATGTCAGGAACAACCTCAAATTCCTTCACTACCTGCTGACATTTTTGCAAACAGAGATACTATTTTAGGAGGGTGTAAGCATAATTCAGCCCAGTAAAGGAAGATATTCCCCATTTCTTAGCACCAGTTACTAACACAGCCCATAATGCCAGGCTCAAAGGTGCCTCTTTCCTCTGCAGAGAGGTGGGGCAGAACTGCAGGTGGGAGCTGACTGCATTGTGGTGGCATTTTGGAATCAGCACTGGGAGAAGACAGCCCGTCACAGGAGGAGGAGAGCAGTTGGATGAGGCAGCTGGCATTTGAACAAAGCACATTTTGTGGCTGGTGGGAAGAGCATTGGTGTGAAGAGGATGCGTGGTGACTCCAAAAGCTGTGACACAGCCTGCACAGCCCCATGCAGACCCCCTAAGTCCTCCTGTGCTCCAGAGTCATCATCACTGCAGTGCAATCCGTGATTTGTGTTTCACAGATTTTATGGCATAATCCGGACCACAGGGAGCTCTCAGGATGTTCACCATCAGGTCTTCCACATTACTGAATCAAGTAGAAGTAGATTTGGGTTAGATATTTGGAATCAATTCCTTAGTGTGAGAATGGTGAGGCCCTGGCACAGGTTGCCCAGAGAACCTGTGGATGTCCCATCCCTGAAAGTGTCCAAGGCCAGTTTGGATGGGGCTCTGAGAAACCTGGTTTAGTGAAAGATGTCCCTGCTCATGGCAGGGGAGCTGGAACTAGATTATATTTAAGGTCCCTTCCAATCCAAACCATTCTAGGATTCTGTGATTCTGTGTTTTTTTATATATATATATCACCTTCTTTGGCTTATGGCTTTGGGCCATTTTTATTTTTTTCAATGAAAGTTGAGATTTTTGTGTAATTGTTTACCTGCCACTCCTCAAGTTTTAAAGTTTTTCTGAATGTTGTATGATTCATAAGAAAGGCGCCAGAGCTGGCAAACTGATTTCTGACACATGAATCACCCTATCAAATATAGGGATTTATCAGCAAGATCAGGGCGCAACATGCAGTGACAAACCATGACAAGCAGCACTTTGGTATGAAAACAGCTCACAACACAAATTCCAATGAGAAGAGAAATTATATGATGCAAACACCCCGTTTGTGGCTGTAATCACTTCCATTAGCACTGTAACAGTTTCCAGCCCCAGGAGGACAAAGCACTTGGTAGCTCGATTCATTTCTCCCAAAAAACTTCAGCCTGCTCCTGCCAAACATCCCTTGGCTGTACACGGCCCCTGAACAGATACAATCAGAACAGGCCTTTATTGTGTCCCAGGGCTGAAAGGCCAGCTCCTGCTCCAGAGATGAAAAGCAATTAATCTTGAATGCCTGTTTGTACAGTAACTCTCCCCCTTCCCACCTCCTGGCTCTGGTAAGTGGCTTTGTGTGGAGCAGACAGGAGCACCTTTCACACAGCCCATCAGCCCCAAACCCCTCCTGGCAGCCTTGGACCAGGAGAAAAAGGGGTTTGGCATCAACATTTCCCTGCCCTGCACAGTGGAAGGAGCAGGGGCTCGATGGCCAGGGGCTGGTGGCATCTGCTGGGGCTGGCCAGGACTCTGCCACAGCATGGCCAGCAGGGCACTCCTTGCAGAGGAAGGCTCCTGGCTCCTTTTCACCCCCTGAGGTTGCCAATGGCAATTCAGACAGTGCTCAGAGCAGCAGGTTTCCCTCTGAGGGTATGTGGGTGCATTTGTATTTTAGTATGAGCTGGGCTTGTTTTCACATGAGGACAAAAATTGCCCATGGGTACACAGATACTGATGAAAGTATCTTGCAGTCTCAGGCCTGCAATTTCTAAATTTCTCTCCAAAAGCAGATGGGTCCTCTGAAACCCTCATCATCATCATCATCATCATCATCATCATCTGTCTTCACTGTGCCTGCTGCTGCATGGTTTGGCCAGGGCAATCACCACCAGCCCAGACCCAAGATACTCTTTAATTGCTCCAGAACCAAAGGGTGAAATTCTTTTTCCTCATATCTCTCTGCATCCACATCACCTTTGTCAGAATCTCAGGTGTTTGGCTTCATAGGGACAGATCCTTCCTAAGGTGTGACCTCTGGATATCCAGCAATAGCCTTTCAGAAAGCAAGAGAGGGAACCACATTAAAACCATGCTTTTAAGACTTTTGACCTTCTTCTCTCCTGGAAGACCAGGAATAAAGAAGGGCTGGAACTGGCCTCTGTGTGCCTCACACCTGGGAACAAGAACCACAGTTTGAGCTAGAGATTTCATGGCTCAGATTTTCCACAAATATTTCTATTTCTGAATTCTCTGTATGTTACCCCAGAGGTCTAATCTGAGTCACCAAATCAACGTTCCCACAGTCTAAATTTAAGTAGTATTACAAGTGCCCAGAATAAAAATCCAATCATGAGGACAGAGGACAGTAAGATTAACCAGGGCAAAAGACCTTTAACCCACCGATCAGACTGTGTCTAAAATATTTAAAAGATAATAAATAAATATATATCCTTGCTATATCTCTTTGGCCAATGGAAGGGATGTAAGCAGCACTCTTCCTACAGATTCTGCAAATTCTTCACACTTCAGCAATTATAAATATTGATGGGCTTGTGGATTTTGTCACCTTTCTATTTGCTGATGACAAATTTCTCAAGGAAGGTCATTTAGTCACCATCTGGATTTAAAGTGATTTGTGTGTGAAATGGATGAAACTTGCTGTTCCAGGGAGTTTACATCTCCAGCTATCATTTGCCTGCCAGATTTCTTGCCCCCATATAAAGGAGATGTTCCAGGTGAGACCCCTCTAGGGCCTACCTGTCCAAGAAATTGCATTTAGAAAGGAGTTTACAGCCAACCATGGACAGGAATTGATCCGCCTTCAAACTCATTTATTTCCAATTAGCCCTTCAAGTTGTGTAGAGTTCACTGATGTCTAAAATCACTGATTTTGTGCCTTTAGACTGAGCCCTCTTGAACATCACAAAAGCATGAGCTGTCAGACCAGCCTTGCCTCTCCCACTGAGACTGGACACCCTGGAACTCTTGGGCTTTGTGCCTGGAGATGGCACTGGCCTTAACAAGGGGGTGATCTGTGATGACACTCACAGTTCACAGTCTGGGAACATGAAGGGAAGGTTCTCCTCCCCTTCTGCTGATTTTATTGAAGAGTATTAAATACTCATCAAAGAAGCATGTCCCCTCCTCAGGCTATGCTTTTCCAGGGTACATTCCCATTTACACTTTGCTTCTGTTTCTATCACCTTTTCAGCAAACCAAAGAAACAAAAGATCCAGAAGTCCAGAAAGTCATGTCTGTAAATCTCCTTTCAGGATCAGATTGCTTTCAACAACTTTTTCACTCTGACTTCACTATCTCTGATTCCAAATTCCTGCTGCACTGCTTTAGGATGGGCTTCAGCAGAGTCGCTTCCATGACTGGCTGATAAAACTTAGCTGAAGCTGTTGGAACCCAAGTAGCCCCAAACCAGAGGAATGGGAGAAATCTGGGGGAAATGGATCCTGCTTCCCTTAGCAGCTGTACATTTTTGAGGTCAGGTGAACCAGGCTTCCTAAAGCAACTGATTGTGCATTTCCTATGGGGAGAGAGAGGAAGGTATTTAGGAATTCTGTGATGTGAGGGTCTGCCCAGCCAAGAGGGAACTGGCTTCACTAACTGGAGAGACATTTTCACCCAGTTAGGAGGATTATTCTTCAAAATGCCTTAGGCAGGTGGACTGGATTCCTCCACCAGCACTTGAAATGAATGCAGAATGAATTACATGTGTGGCTCCTTCCAGCCAACAAACATTACCAGGAATCACTGAATGCCATTTTATTTCTGTCCCCAAGATACGAATGGGAACTTTTCCACCAGCTTTGACAGATCCTGAGCGTTTTATATCCCCATAACAATCACAGTTATTTCTCAAAGATTTTGAACTACATCACTTGCTGTCAGCTCTCCAAAACTTTACTACCACCTGCAAGCCCCAGCAGATCCCAGCCACAACCGCCTTTCACAACATCCGTCTGAGCATCAGTGAAACCTGCAGCTTGTAAAGAGCAGATGCAGCTCAGCACAGGCAGATGAGACATCTGAGCAGTGCCCAGGGGCTCTGCCATTCCCAAACCGCCTGGTTTCCCTTTCCAAGAGCTTGTCTCCTCTGCACACTCCCTCTGCGTGGGTCGGCCTCGGGATGGACGGCTTCCAGCTCCTGTGGAAAACAAAGGACAGGCACATCTGGCAAAGCTGCCAGACACTCATAAATCATGGCTGTCATGGTGCTGCTGTGACGTGCCAAAGGATGCCTTTGAAGAGCTGTAGCCAGCTATGGTTTGATAAGCCCAGCGCTGCTTCTGCCCCTCTCGAGCAGAGCAGAGCAGAGGCTGCTGTGGCGCCTTGTGAGAGCTGTGGCTTGCACAGCACTGAATGATTGAGCTTTCCTTGAGCTTTCCTCATCCTCCCTCGCTCGGAATGAACTTCCCACAAGGCAGGAGAGGGGCCCTCCCTACCCATCACCATAAAAACATTGGAGGTATCAAGAGAAATCAACGCCAGCCGCACCAATAAACACTGGAGCGTTCTGGTGTCTCTGACGCTCATTTTTCTGATGCTCAGACAGACAAACCATGCTTGCTTACTGGTTGAAAATCAATGGTCTATTCTGTAAAATGCTGAAAGGAATTCAATATGTCAACAAGACATCTCCACCACATCTTCTGAGCTGGGACTGTCTCTGTAGATTCCAAAGGGCTGAAGGCATGAGGTGGCTCATGTTAAGCACAGACTTTCTTCAATTTGATCTACACTAAAGAAATATAAATAAATAAATGCATTTGAGTCTTTGCTCTTCAAATATATGAAGTATAAAGCCCCATCTGCCTGCCTTTTGTAGACTGATATCAAAGATTTCACTTGAAATGGTACTGACATTTCTGTCTTGTACCCCAACCACATCCTGTACATGGCTGGTCAAAAATGAGGAGGAATGCAGTGAAAAAAATCCTGTGTTTTCTTGGAAGGAAATTCAAAATTTGTGATTAATGTTACCAATATTTGGAAATTGGAAATATTTGAACCAGCTGTCACGCCCATTGATTTTTCTCTGCCTCAAAAGGAATCATTTTTGTTATGCATAATGGTGAGAAAAGTGGGTCAATGAAGAGTAAAAAAGGGTCAGGAAATAAAAGACAGGTAAATAAAGTTCATTCTCATGATTCAGGCATTGAAATGGAAACCAACCGATGTGAATCAATATCAACTACACTGAAAATTTCTGGGTAACTGAGGGAAACCATCATCCATTCAACATCATCCTTTGTAGCCTTTAGAAATACATTTTGTGACCCCTTCCCTTACTGAATTGCTCTGTGAATAAAATAATTTATTGATGGTAAGATGCTCAGGACCTGAAAAATTAAGACATAAACATTTCCTAGGGTTACGTGCTGATATTGACACAATCATGGTGGCCATGAAACCAGAACATGCAGAAAATTCAAGGTTTTGGCAAACAAAATACCTTTTCTTTTTTTTCTGACCCCGGTGTGGCAAGGTCTGAGGTGGTGTGCTCTCTCACTGGCTTTATATCTGTCTTCAGTGGTCTACAGATATAGAAAACAGATATGAAATTCAAAGTGTTTTTCACCTCCACCATGTCTCTGCTGGGTGCAGAAATGTTTCCCAGAGTTGCATCCAGACCAGAGAGAACTGGAAATGTCCCACATTTCACCTGAAACAAACAGCTCTCGTTATTTCTCTTTGCAGCACTTGCCCTTCTCTGAGAGCAACACCGTGAATGACTCACAGCCCTTCCCTTCACACATGAGCTTTCTACCCCATTTAGCTCCCTGAGTTGTTTATATTTTTATTCAGAGTGAGTTAACCAAATATATATGGATAAACCGTATTTTCCTCTGCACCAAGTTGCATTTGAGTCATTGGAGTGTTGTACCTTGCCCAAGAAAAGGATGTTAAAAACACAGACATATTAAGGATGGCTGCCCTGTTCTGGGGTACTGAATCCCAGTACTGCAGCTTTCTGGGTTTTATAGAACACGTGGGCTGTGGTTAAGATCAAAGATATACACTTCATTTTTTTCCCCAGAAAGCCAATAATGGGAAGTTTCATAGAGATGTAAGAGAAAATTCTCAAAAAAATTTTAAAAGTGGAAATCCTCCAGGATGGATGTGACCCTTCCAGCCACTCCTCTGCTGCAAGGGAAAAGTTCTATGGCTCGACTGAGCAGCACCAGAGGAACCACTCAGCCATATGGTCTAATTATGGCTTTTGTGTGTACTTTCCATGTCTAAATGACTTTCAGGATTGCTGTCAGGGACAGACAGCACACTGCACTGTAGTGGTGCCAATTCTCATCATTTCATTCTCTTTTGTCACAGCTGGCACTCTTCCCAAACATCAGCTCTGAGTCAGGTGAGGCTCTCAGCTCCCACCAGAGACCTGCAGCTCTGCCCTCCAGTCCTGCACATCAGAGCTTGCAATCATGACCTGATCAGAACTCCAGAGGGCTCAAAACCAGGCACAGCAGCACAGAGTTATGTTTCCTGGCATGTTTTCTGGGCTCACCCCATAGCAGAGGGCAGGCAGGGCTGCTGCACATACATGCATCATTGCAGGAAATGCCCCCTGGGGCAGCATGCAAGGCTGCATGTGTGTGCACAAACACACCATCCACACTGCTCCTGAAGCTCCTGTGTCCACAATGCCTGACTTTTCAGCTGCTGGAAACAGCTCTGGACAGCTGACAAGGAAAGGATCTCCATCGGAGCATTTCAATTAAAAGTGCTGATTCCAATCAATCGGCTAATTTGGGACTAAATTTTTTATTTTCAGTGTGTTGCTTTCACAAAGCTATTAAAAAACTGGGCTAAACACAGAAATACTTTATTTTGATGCTAACTTTAGATGGACTATGAAAAGAGCTTGTCTTCAAAGTAATTAAGTTAAATTAAATTATTCTCACTTTAAACAGATTAACTAAAATTAAATCATTCTCACATTGTAGCTACATTTATGTAATTTTTAAGGCATTTTAAAGCCAAAACCATAACACTACATGTAAAACAAGGCAAGTGCTTTGTCATAATCTCTTTTGTAAACAAAAAAAATGAAAATTTCATCCAAGTCAGTTAATATCCGTATTTTGGTTTGCCTGCAAAATAGAAGAATCATCTCATCATGTCCCTTTCTTTTCATGGCTGTTGGCTGTGTGCTTCCATGCAACAGAGTACTAGGTAAAAAGGCAAGACTGAAATCCATTTCTTTTAACAGACAAGCCTGACATCTGGTTGTGTTTTCCACGAGCTTTTGATCAGCAGGAAAATAATTTGGAGAGGCACCATCAGTATTCTGAACAACTAAAGGTCTTTCCCACTGTACAATGCATCTGTAATTAGCTCAGCAGTGATGGGCTCAGATCTGAGCAGGGATGATGCAGCCAGAAAACTTGCAGGGCACATCCCCCCTGCGACCAGATCTGCCATCTAAAGAGAAAATTAAAGTTTTCTGTGAGTGGTGACCTGCAGCAGTGATCATGGAGGGCACTGGTCACATCCAGTACTGAACCCTGTACAGCCAGGGACACAAATAAAGATTTCTGTGCCTGCACACACAGCATGGACTCAGACATTTTGCTCCTAGAAGCTGCCCTAAATATTACAGATGCAAAACTGTCTGCACTGAATTTCTCTGGTGCCAGAGGTTGCTCCCTGGCTGGGTACCACTGACAGTAAAGATTAACCTTTTTTGAGAGGCTGACATCTGTCTTCATGCCACATTAAAATACTCCCTCCCTTTCCACTGCTCAGTAAATGGAGAAATCTTTAATGGAAGAAATAGCATTTAGGATTGATTACACAGTGTCAGTTGGTTGGGATTTTTTTTCATTTTCAAGTGCATAGCTTTAAATTCCAAACCAAAACATCATTTGTGAAAATAAAAAAAATAAAAAAAAAAAATCATGTGTTATTCTGTCTCAGGTTCATTTTGAAAATCTGAGAACTCGGTCCTTTCTCCAGCACGACTTCCAAAATTACTGGGTAATTTAGTTAAGTACTTACATTGTAACAGGATTTTATTTCTCAATGAGAATACCCTGCTGGCAGCTGTCCAGCCAGTTCTAATTACTCCTGCTTCATGTGGCTACGGAGGAATTCAAGCCTGTACATCCTAGCTGTGCTGTCTGTCATTACCAAAGTTTAATGCCATTTAGCTTTCTACTGTTTATTCACAGCCTATGCTGAATAAATAGCAGTGATCAGACCTGCAGAAGGAGCATGTTTCCACTGGCATTGCTTGCTATGAGTGTTTTGTTATTTAAAGCTTCTGATGCTGTTGTCACTGTTTGTTCTGCTTCAAAGCTGGATTATCTGGCAATGATTTCTTCTGCAGTGTATTAGGTATGTGATTACTCCTGAAAAGAAATGCCAGGTTATGAGGTATAAAAGAGAAATCCTAATGTAGCCTGTGATGATGCAGAATTCCTCTGCTTTCCTTAGCATTTAAGGCATTTAGGATTCAAGATGAATGGTGTGCAGTTTCCTTTTGCCTTCACCTCCTTGTTAAACTGTGCATGGAAACAACCTCGCTTCCAGCTCCTCTGTGAAATGAAACATTAATCAACACTCCTCAGTTAACAATTTGCAAATAGTTTCTTAACCTTCAGTAAGGTCCAAGCTTGGGTTTAAA
Organism: Sialia sialis; assembly: GCA_009812075.1. NCBI lineage: Eukaryota > Metazoa > Chordata > Aves > Passeriformes > Turdidae > Sialia > Sialia sialis. The sequence goes on from VRYO01002355.1 coordinate 34,239,456, forward strand.
GCCTAAGGAAAAGCAAAGCAGAACTCAGCTCAGTTTCTGCCCAAGATTTGTTCTCTGATGCAGCCCAAGTCTCTGTACCTGTTTCCAAATCTCTGAAACCTGGATAAGTATTAGATCAAGATCAAAGACAAGAAAAACATGAAACTGAGCTTTTCCTGGCTCTTTCCAATGCAGAAATATCAACATTTCAGTGAGATGGCAAGGCTTGAAGCACATCTAAGACTCACTGATCTCCTAAGTCTTGCTAAACTTCAGCTCACTGATGTTGATTTGCTGCTCTATGAGCTGAGAAAGAGCTGCTGAAGAGATGTACAGTTCCTTTTCAAACCACAAACTGATCATAAATAAAAGTTTCAGTCTTACAAAAGGCAATTTAAGGATACTGCCTACTATCTCAAATGCTGTGCAGCAGTTTCTCAAACTGCAAGTCAAGACTCTCAGGAGGCCAGAAGAGGAAGGCAAAGTATAGAAAAGGATTAAGAGAGTTATAACCCAGTGGCTTATCCAAATTTTTAAGCATTCAATTGAGTATTAGTATGCTAATCATTTTTAAAAAAGGCAAATAATTTTAAGAGGAGAAAAAAAAGTAAAATAAACAGGAATAGTTCTGACTTCCTGCAGTTTAGAAAAGTGGGGTAACTGAGTTCATCAGCTGCTGGTTTCCACAGCTACTGAGTTATATGAAACAAATAAGAAGGTGCTGGGAACTTCTGAGCTCAAGTGTGATATATGGAGCGTCCACAATAAGTAGATCCCCTCCTGATAAAAGAGCAATTAGTGACTACACAAAAATATAAGGTTCTAACACAATAAAAGGCTTTTTGGATAAACTTTTGAAATTCTTGACACTGAATGCTCTGGATATCAGACATTTTCCTGGGTTCAGAGAAGCCACTAGGCAAATTCATGGAAGAGGAAGCAAAACAGAGATATGAAATACAAAAGGTAATTTGTAATTAAGCTGCAAATCAGTGCTAGGAAATGAATTATTTTGCTTTATTTAAAGCAACACTGCATTTGCCATTTTCATATGCTCTTCCCCAGATCAGTAAGACACAGGCTCCCAACCTGAGAGGGTAATCTCCAACAATTTACAACCTCTCTTTCACCAGGAGCCACTCTGTGCTTCCTCAGACTGAGAGGTGAGAGTTTGCATCCACAGATGGGAATTATCCAGCTCATGTCCTTCACTCCGAGATTATTACATGGGCCATTAGAGGTATTTAGCAGTTCTTGGGTAGTGTAAGGACTTTCACACATGCAGAGGAAACAGCTGCTGCTGCTCTGGAGGGAAGGAGCACGATGATGCCAGCAGCACACAGAGGGGCTGCTGTTGCCAACAAGCAGAGTGCACCTGAGTGAAGACACAGCTGAGCTGCTTTCAGAAAAGAATTGAAGGCAGGTGTGTGCATGGGAGAAGCTGAAGCAGCTCCTGGTTGCAAAAACTAAACAACCACTCACCCTCTCTGAGATGAAGGGATGGTTTCATGGAGGAGTTATTACAAGGAGGGGGTAGTTTCTGTACATGGATCATGTTTTTATTTGGAAGCACAGCTACAGGAGCTGCTGGTCACTGTGAGGTGCCTGAGCCACTGCACACCCTCACTGGATCAGAATTCAGGACAGCAGTATTTAATTTCTGATTTTAGCATGGTCTTTTGGTTTGTGTCACTGATTTGCTTAATATTTTGAGGCTACAATTTTCATGTGGGAAAATCAGTTGGCAATTGTGTGGTGTGGTGCTCTGGCTATGAAGGTTGCCTGCTCCTTATGCTGAGTTTTGGTTGTCAATCCCTCTGTGCACTGCCCAGCACAGCAGGGGCTAAACTTCATTTGGCATGCTTTACCACAGCTGCAATAATAAAGCAAAGTTCCTATGCAGATAGCTTATCATGGTTGGGATTTATTTCCTCTTTCATTTTATTGTGGAGGATGAATTTTAATTGATTTTTATATGAATGTGCCTGTAAAACCCAACCTAAGGAACGACAGGCAAATTACACCTATTTCTTGTCTATGTTTTAAGCATTTCTGTTCCCACTTGACAACCTTTGCAAAACCTTGTCCTCCCACGCAGGAAAGAGAGTTTCTCAGCTCCTCAGAGGCTCAAGAGCTGTGCACCTGGGTAAGATAAAGTTTCCATACAGCACATGTATTTCCAGCATCTCCCAGGACCTTTTCCATGTGGTCATCAGGGATCTTGTAAGAAATGTACATGTGCGTGCTCTGAGCTGCCAACACACTGAGCATGAGGCGATAGATGTGAGGGAAATTAAAATGTTCCTTCAAGAGACCACAGTCTGACTTTGGGTTAGGCTGGACTAAATCAGAAGGCCCTCCTGCAAAATCAATCCCTGTGAAATGAATCTACAAATTGGAAAAAAAAATGGGCCTGCACAACAGTACAGCCTAATAGGTTTAAGAAAAATGCAGTGGAATTGTGTTAATGGCCTTAGGCCACTAATGTTTGGGCCTTGTGGCTCTCTATGGGAATTCTCTGCAATTCCATCAGTCACAATAATAAAGGCACCATATCCAAAACCCTTCTTCATCCAGACAGTTCTGCCAATCAAATGTTATGCTCCTCCTAGAGCTAACTTCATAATGTTTTCTTTTTGTTGCTTGCTTGTTTATTTGGGTTTTTTCCAGGGAAATTGCCTTGAGCTGATCTGATCCTAATCTCATAATGATACAATTTTCTTTTTTCCAGTAAGGCTGCTCCTGATGGGTGTAGGGTGAGGGAATGCCAAACCAGCTCCCACATGGGTTCGGTGAAATTCCAGGCTCTCGGCACCTGAGAGGTTTAGAATCAAGGGAGGCAAAATCTTTAAAAGTACATATTGGAACAAGAAGTAAACATCTTGGATTGCATCCGATCACAAAGATGTTATAGGCATCTGTTGCATTAGGGACTTGGAATCAAGGACAAAAAGTGAGCCCTGAAGTCCACAAAGTACTGACATTCTTCACTTATTGCATGAAAAAGGAAATTAGTGTTGAGGGAAATTCGCAGAATCATTAATAACTGTTTTGTTTTGGGGAAAACTTATTGGATATCTATCCAGCTGCCTCGCTGTGTGCTGCTCTTTTGCATGAAAACATTCGCACTGTGGCCATGTCAGGAGCTCAGCTCATCCAGTCCCATCTAATGCAGGATAAGATGGTCTGGTAGGTGCTGGAGTAGAGTAAACATTTTGAAAAATAAAGTACAGTAATTTCACAACCTTAAAGCCTAAAATTTTGATCGAAACCCAGAAGTGCACCCTATAATCGGTGTGCCTTATATATGGACAAAGTTTGAGTATTGAATGGATCTCAAAACAATTTCTGTTTCACATTGCGCAGCAACAAACATGAAGCTCGCAATCAAATGACCACAAGCAGCGAGAGCCGCACAAGCCACGAGCAGCCCGGCACCGGGGGCGGCTGCAGGGTGCGGGAGAACAGCAGGTGGGAGTGCCAGAGCCCGCAGCACAGGGAGGGTGCCTGGGGCTGTGTTTAAAGGCTATGCCGATCCATGAAAAATGTTTGCAAATTGAGCACCTGCCACTAAACCCCATGATTCTGTTAGTGATTTGTTAGTTTGTGAAAGTTGCGTGCAGATCCTTGCTGCAAAAAAAAGTGTGCCTTAAAATCCGGTGTGCCTTATATATGGACAAAGTTCAGAAATTTGCCGACACACAGAAGTGCGCCTTATACTCGAGTGCGCCTTATAGTTGTGAAATTACTGTAAGTGGCAGCTTGTTGTCCCCACAAGGCTCTCTGTCTGGATTTGCAGACAGAAGCAGCTGGAGAAGATGCAGGAAGTTGCCACCTCTGCGTATCTTTCACAACTCCCATGTCAGGAGCTGGGCCTTTCCACCCCTGTTCGTGGAGCAGCCTCTTGCCCTGGCAGCAGTCCCCAGATGTCAGTGGCAATAGTCATGCAGAGGAGCAGGGCAACATCTGGCCTCATGTTTTACAAGCCGTGTGTTGTTTGCATTGCTCAAGCTTTCAGGCAGCAGAAGTACTGAGAAATCAGCCTCCTACAGCCAAAACTCTGCAGTTTCTGTTGAAATGGCTGCATTATAAATAACACTTGATCATCCTCAAGTAGTGTCTGAGATGTTAGTGCTTCATGTGGTTACTTGGAGGAGAACAGGGATAAATCTACTCTTCAGCCTGGGAGGAAACATTAATTTCTGGTCCCTGTGGTAAAACTAGCCTGACTGGGCCCCAAAAGACTGAGTAACACAGGAAATATAGTTAATAGTTGTACTGGTGAATGGACGTAGTGGGTGTCATGACATCACCCAAGGCATTTGCCTACCCATGTATAACTGTAAAACCATCCCCTAGCAAAAAAATACACTTCTTAATATTATTCTGCTTCTCTGCACATAGAAATGTTATAAGGCTTTTGAATTTGACCTGCAGAGCAGAGAAAACTGGTAGCAAGAGCCCCTGAATATTGGCATGTGATTATGCAGAGTTTATCTCTCGAAGTATTTTAGAGGGTTATCAGAGACAGAGAAGTTCAGCTCCATCCCTTCCTTTGGTTACACAAGTTCAGGGACTTAGAGTCTGCTCTCAGCTCTGGGAAAGTGCCTGCTTTAAATGGGTCTAGCAGAGCTTTATTAACGGTCCATTCACACTCATTTTCTTCATGCAAACTGTCACTATTTGTCAGCAACTGCTGCTCACACAGGACCTTCATCAGGTTCAAGTAGGCAGAAAAAAAATGAGTTTGTTCTATCAAACCTGGCTCTTTGAAGCTGTGTGAAACGCTGTTGTTGGCACCTCGGGGAGCTTGGAGCAGCCACATCAACATCCTAAAGCTCAGCCAAGCCTGCCAAAGCCTGGGGACAGCTGTGCTCAGGTCCTGCAGTGCCAGTGGTGCTCCTGGCCGTGGTGAGGCCGTGCCACCTGCCCACCCCACTGCTCTCCACAGCTCCTAATCCCTTCCTGGCCCCAGCAGGTCACCTGCAGCCTCTGGGCCAGTGGGTCTGACCCTGTCCCAGCAAGGAGCTGGGGCTCCTGGCAGCAGCAGTGGGTTCAGTGGGTTCCACAGGGCAGGCTTTCCCTGCAGAGAGAGGAGGGAGACTCAGGGCTGTGGATGCCCTGTCCCTCAAGGACAGGCTGAATGGGGCTTTGAGCAGCCTGGTCTGGTGGAAGGTGTCCCTGCCCATGGCAAGAGGGTGGAATTAGATGGTTTTGAAGGTCACTTGCAACCCAAATATTTCTGTGATGCTGTTATTGATACCAACTCATTCTGATGTGCCTCCCCTGCTCATTGACCACAGTCAGAGCTCTGCAAACAGCACCATTAAGCCAGACTTTATCATCAGGGAAAAGATTTTAAAAAATCCTTCTAATTAATTCCTAACCTTTATCTTCTTTGCCCTGAGGACAAGGCATACCAATATTGTCCTAGTAAGTAGTGCTGCCAAATATAAGTAAGGTTTGCCAGCCAGACACAAAGCTAACGTCTCTGTCCCTCTCCATCCACCCACCTGCCCAATTGCTTCAGCAGCTGTTTTAAAGCCCATGTGGAAGCAGATCCCAGCAGCAAGGGGTGTGAGGAACTGTGTTTGATGTGCAGATGATCACCTCTGCTTGCATCTATGGAGCATCTCTGGGCTGGGGCAAAGCATGACAGCAGGGACAGAGGCAGTGTCAGAGGGTCACTGCACTGACTCCTTACAGCACTGCTCAGGATAAAAATGAAATGTGGGACTGATTACAGCATAAATCTTCCAGTAAAAACTGGCCAGAAAGGGGAGCAATAGCAGATGGGTCCTTAAATCCACTGCTGACTCCTGGCTGCTATGCAGAGCTCATCTCTCAGTTGCTGCCAAGATCCCTGCAGACACCAGGGGCTGTGCAGACCTTACAGATGTGTGTCTGAGTGTCTGTCTACCAGAGCTGACAGGACACACTGTGATCTGTACAGCACAGGAGTATGAATCTCACCCAGCCATTGTGCACCAGTTGCTCCACTAACCAAAGCCTTGGGTGGCTTCCCAGGGTTAGAGGGGGAGAATTATTTGGGTAGGAGTCCCAGAGACAAAACCCAGAAAATGTAAAAAATAGCAAGAGGAACGTTGTCCCTGAGTCAATGTTCTTGCAGTCTCCCTGCACAGCATTAAGTTTGAGACCAGCAGGCTGCCAGAAGTGACAACTTTCCTAAGAGATTTAAAACCAAAGTTCCCTCTGACAGCTTAATCCCTTGCATGTATATAGCACTTCACATGCCCAAATATTAACTGATTCATGGCTAATTAACTCGCGGTTATAAATTTCCCCTGGCACTTTTTGCAAGACGCAGGATGTAAATGTTAAACCAAGTGTCCCAGGCAAATTGCAGCACTGTAAGAAAAATAATAGGGCAGATCATCACCTGGTCTAGTGCAGTTATGTAGATTTACTCGAGCCCAGGGCCTGACATGATTGCTCTTGAATTCATTACAGCAAACTGCAATGAATGAAGTGCAGAGCTCCTTCCTATACTGAACTCCAGTAATTAATTCCCTGCTAACACAGGGGACATGGTATAAAACAGAAAGTTCACATTTATTCAGATGGGTATTATGACATTGGAATGGAGGAGCTGAGGAAGACAAGGTGTTTCAAGGCAGTGGAATTGAAGGAGTATTGCAAAAGAGAGCCCTCTGTATGAAAGCTGATGTTCATAGCACTCCTTTGCTTGAGCAGCACCCAAAGCAAAGGGAAATTTTACCCAAAAATTAACTCTACAGGGTAGCTCCTTCACCTCTCTGCATTTCCCAGAGCTGGTGAGGCATTTCATTAAAGCTCAGGTCAACTCTCCAGAGGCCTCTGAGAGGGACCACAGACATCCTTAGCTGTTCCCTGGGAGGACTGGAGCATACCTCCTTCCTCTTCCATCTTCTTCCATGTCAAAGTCTTTGGGGACCCTCAAAATTTTCTACAGACTTTCCCTTAGAGCAGAATTGTTCATAAGGATTCTCAATCCATGTTTTTTGACCTGTTGAGGAGTTTTCAGACAGCTACACGCACACAGACATCTCCTTCTGAGTCTCTGTATGCATATCAGCCACATTTTGGCTTACAGCTCTACACTGCTAAGCCTAATATTTAATGAATCTAATAAACATTTTGCAGTAGTTGAGTGGTTTCCCTTCCAAGAACTTGTGGAGGGCTCTGATTAGTACCTCTAGCTTTTGCAGGCATCTAACCTCTCTGTAGAGTGTTGCTGCACTAAACTTAAAGCCCTTTTTCTGTGGGGACAAAGCATAAAGAAATATGGTACAAAATAATGAATAGTACAGACACCCTCTCTAGAAGTGCAAATGCATGAGAATGAGACAAAACAACGGCCTTTAGAGGAAGAAACCCCTTCCTTTTCTGTGTGAATTAAAGTATGTTTTTCTGTATGTTACTAATCTGAGGAGCCTGCTGTGCGATTTTAAAAGTAAGCATCTAGCATTGCTGAGAAATTAAATGGTTTCAACTAATTATCAGCTAAGATATGTCAGGCAGAAACATCCTCGGGGCAGTTTGTTCCATAGGCTGGTCCCATGTAAAAGAAAAAGGGTTCTTCCTGGAAATGGGAGAAGAGTGAACACTAATAAGGCATAAGGAATGGAACTGTCCTCTGCACTTAAACCATTTAATGGAGGATGCTTGTGTGGGTTCTCAAGTGTCTGATGAAGCCTGAGGTCCCAGCGTAGCCCATCAGCAAGGGCATTAACTGAACTGCATTTCTCCAGCCCACAGCTTATTCACACTTGTAAGGGCTCAACACTTTTGAAATTTCTGCCTTTCGGTTATGTTTAGTTGAAGTCAGCTTGTGAGTTCCATACTGGTTAGGGAACAAACGTGCTAAAAGCCACACATGTGCACCACCCAACACGCTGTATGATGGCACCAGCCTTATTCTGACACCAAGCTAAGATGGGCTGTGTGCAGAGAACATCACTGCTTTGACCCCTTCCCAAAACTGTCACCCAAATTCCCAGCAGCATTTTATACTTAGGTTCCCAGAGGGCATTTAAGGCCATGCTCAGGACCAGGATGGTAGGCAGGGCCCAGACAGCTTCTGATGCCCCAAGCTACACTGCTGGGGGTACAAGAGAGACACATTCCCTTGCTCCTTTTGCATGAATGTTTCTTCAAACAGAACCATTTGAGGATGAGGGACTTCAGTTACTTCTGAGATCTCTGATAAAAACATTTTGGCCCTTTGTGCTTGGGGGACATATTCTGGAGGACAGAGACTGTGGTTGCCAAACCTCAGCACCCCTCTTTCCATGCTGCACAGACAAACTCTAAAGGTCCTTCCCCATCGCTCCACCAGAGCCATCACTCCATGATTTGTGACATACTGAAATGCAGTTTATATTGCAAAAAGCTCTAATATATCCCTGGAAAGCAGTTATGAGCGAGCTGCCCGTGAGTGCTCAGGGGTTTCTCCACAAGCAGATGTCCTTGGCAGAGGCATCACTGACCTCTCACTCTGCCAAACTCTGCTGCACCTCGGAGAGGCAGTGAGCAGAGGGACAGTCCCCTCCTGAGCAGCCAGGCTGGCTTTTAGGAGCTCTTTTTCCGGAAATAAGGAGTATGGTGAGGAGAGGTGATCTTCCCCTGCGGCTGCTGCTGTGGATTATGGAGCTGGCAGCAGCAGGAAAGCATTAGGGAAAGCTCCCAGCAACGGGTGAGTTTTAAAATGAAAGCTGGCTCAGTGTTAATGCGCAAGTAATGCGTCCCAGCTGCCTCTAATAAAACAGCCAGCTGAAACTCAGCATCATAATAAACGGAGCAGGGATTTCACAAACATCCTGGCTGCTCAGAAAGAGACTGACTTTCCTTCTTCTTTTTTTTTTTTTTTTTTTTAAAGTATTTTTCTTCCCCTCAGAGCTTGATTAAACATTTCCTGTTTTCAGCTTTCCAGAAAGCTCCTCATGAGCCTTCCCCTGCTGCTTTCATGCTGGCAGCTTCATTTTTCAAGGCCTTCTCTGCTGGTATGACACAGAAATGGGAGGATTTGTGTGGAGCTGGTACCTGGGCAAGAGATGGTTCAGCTGCAGCTGCATCCCCATCATGTTGGAGTCCATCCCTGCAGGCACAGGGTGGCACAGTGCTGATGGCAGCCCACACCTGACAGTCCCAAACACCCAGGGAGGAGCCTCATGATCTGTCACTTCCCACTTGCAGACAAGGTGAGGAGCAAGTTGTCTACAGCTGGGAAATAGTACAGCTTGGATTTCTGCTTTTGCTGCTGATTCAGGCAAAGCCACCCTAAGGCTGCATCAGAGCTGATTGAAGGTCAGTAACCCACAGAGGAACGAGCCCCTGAAGCAGCTGGGCTGGGTTTCATCCCACTGAACTCAAGTCAGCCTTTAGTCTGTCTCAGCCAGCAGAGCAAAATAGGCACCTTTGGGAACTATTAATTTGTACTAATTTGAGTTTCTTTCTAAAATAAAATTTAAAGCATCTTACAAGCATTCAGACTTGATATGACTCTGTACCCCTTATGCATCCACAGCCCAAGGCTGGAGGAGAGGAGGGGATTCTCCTGGCCATGCCAGTCCTTTTGATCATCCAGAGCTTCTACAGCTCTTTCCATAAACACCTCTAAATCAGGGAATTGGAAGAAATAACATGATTTTTCTCAGTTTTTTCCCCTCAACTCTAAAGACCCATCAGCTTGTCGCCCAAAATGAAGTATGGAAGCAGCCTTGAAATTCTCCCATCCTGCCTGTGCCTAGCCAGGGAGCAGAACTGGACTCCTGACCTCTAGCTGGGGTACGCTGGCATCTTGCCAGCCTATAAAATCAAGTTTCACCAATTAATTTTCAGTAGTGGAGGGTCTGGTTAGAAGTACTCAGCTCTAATCCCAGATAATGTGTGACAACTTTCGGTATGCTCATTCCAAGTGTTGAATAGGCTTCAGTGTTTCCTACAGCTCTGTAACATATGCCACAAACACATAAATCTTTTCTGTGGTACAGAGGAGAGAAAGTTCTCAAAATGCTGACTGCAGCAGAAATAGAAACATCTCCTCATCCTCTCCTGGTTTTAGTGATGTGTGTCTAAATATCTCTAGAATTCCAGCTATTGTTTAGAAATGCCTGTGATTTCTATGTTGTTTTCTTGACAGCCAGCTAGGAATCCCTTCATGATTTGGAATTTAACTTCACCTTGCCTTAACTTTCCCCATGTGCCAAAGGTGTTGCCAGGATTAGTTAATAGGGTAGGGTGGTGATTAATGAGTAGAGATTACAAAACACAAGGTGCTGCCGGATGCTGAGGATTTCTGGGGAAGTTTGGAGAGCAGCATTCCTAAGGAGCTAGTCTGAGCTTGACCTCTCTCGATCATAAAATCATCATACATATTCCATGAAATGGAAATGTTCTCTCATGTTCACTTTTGGTAACAGGCTGGTGAATGGGGAGGGCTTCAGTTGATGCTTCTGGCTACCCATAAATTTCTGCAGGATTTGTAACATTCTGAGAGATGTTCCAAGAAAACAGATTAATTTTCTTTCCCCCGCAGTCTTATTTTACTTTGAATCCTCAGCATTTTCTTCTCCTAAAACAAGGTATCAAAATACCTTGGATGGAATTTTTCAATGCATACTGTGAAACACCTTGCCAAAAAACATTCACTTCAAATGGTATTTGTTTGGAGTACCTGAGTTTTCCTTCAGCCTCAGGAATTCTGCTTAGCACAACTCCATAATATTTCAAAATGGAAACAAAATAACATTGAAATTTATCGGCCATATGCAGTGCTTTTTTTAGACTTTGTGCATTGTTCTTGGTTAACTGAAAATCAGTTTTTCTGGAGTTTTCTCAATTTTTTTTACTTGTGTTGCTCTTTTTTTCTTCTTCTATACGATCTTCTTTTTATCCTCTTACAAGTTTTCAGAAAGGTCACTTCAGGTTGTCAACAGAGTGTAACACTTGTCTTGCCTATTATTATCAATATTATTATTATTATCAATATTTCTAAAATAAGTGTTAGTAAAGTATTTTACATTTTCATAGGTTTTCTTCCAAACACTAGTACAGTCATTCCACAGAGGTAGTTTAGAACAGCTCCTGCTCTTTATGATTCTGTAATCTATGCAATAGACCAACCCACAAATGCAGGAAAAAGAGGTACTGCAATAAACTGCATTTTTTTTTGACATGTTTTTATTTAAAAAATAATAACATTCTTTATATTCTTTAAGGAGAAGGAAAAATAATAAGAAGAAAACCCTCTTTGGGAAATTTTCCCTTCTCAACATTAAAAGATAATGCTCTTTCTCACTGTGGGAGCTGTTTCCGTTTGAGAACTAAAGAAAATAAATATTTTTCCTGTTGAAAAAAAGTATGGTGGAGGAAAGAGTGAACTCATAATTTGTGTCTATCTTAGTGGTCCTATTACATAAGACCAAAATAAAATAAAAAAATCAAGAATCTGAACTCATCCTCTCCATTTTCATTATGTCACAAGTAATCTTCCCAACTAGGAGAGAATTTCTCATGAAAGTAAGTCCTGGACAGAAATGACATAACCTTAAAATTCAGTGCTGTCTCAGAAGGAAGGTTAGGTTTTGCTGAGCTCAAACTTTCAGAGATTTGCCAGTCAGGCTGCAGATTGCCATTGAACTCACATCTCAGACCTCAGGCAAAATTGTCACAGCCAGACAGTGCACGCCACAGGCCCAGCCTGCCCACAACAGGTGGACAATTTGACCTTTTAAACAATTGTGTCTTTTCATTTTCTGTTTCTAAAGCCTAGAATTAAATACTGATCTCAACAAAGCAACCTTGAAAGAGGCCTTGGTACAGCACAACCTGTGTCTGCGGCACAGCCATGAAGAAAAGGGAACAAGCTTCTATTGTGCTGGATGCAGCCCCTTCCCCCAGGACTGCTGGTTCCACACAGAAAGCTGGGATAAAGGAATGGGCTGTTATTGTCCTCTGCCACATCCCCCTTTTGTGGGCTGAGAACCAGGGCAGGAGGTCCCGTGAGTTATTCTTGGGCTCACACCCAAAGCCTGTGCCAGCAATGGTATTTAACCCAGCTCTTTGTCCCCAGACAATGTTTCATCAATAATACCCATTTTTCCCTCCATAGATTTTTTTTTTGTCCAAATAAATACACATATTTGGGCTATCCCTGCTCTTTTTTCATGGCAAATCATCCCTGTCAGCCATTCCTTGGCACCTGCCCAACCAACATGGCCATGGTTTGTTAGCAGTTTCATCCCTCAGAACACCACATCACTGTCATGGTGCTCTGCTGAGATCACAGGTCACAACCAAGATGGGGGCTTGGTTGGTTTAAACATCACCTCAATTACATTTTGACAAAATAAACTATTCCATAAAGTGAAAACTCTTCTAATACAGTTGACACATAACCACATTTAGGTACAGCACGTCCTGGGCTGTGGATGAGTGAGTGCTGCTCAACACAAGTCATCATTTCTGGGCAGGAGGAGACAATTCCCCATGGCACCAAAGCATCATTCTTGGAAAAAAGAGCTATTTGTGATCAGGACAGACAAGGTGCCTTTGCCAGGTTGGAGATAGCTCTGGTATGGGCACACCCAGCTCATTCAAAGCACTGTGAGGTGTAGCAGTGTCAATCTCTCGTGGAGACCTGCTTTGGCACAGCCAGAGACTAAGTTGATGTTTCCCAACCCTGTAATAAATCAAGACAGACACGAATGTTGAGAGTACTTGATCATGTTGATGATTTTAACCAAGTTTTTATGCTGCTAATTTGAACTCCATCCATATTAATTAATAGACAAACATGCTTTTTTCCCAGATTCTCTAGCAGCCTAAATAGAAAACCTCTATTTTCAGGAAATTAGGTGATTGTTTTGAAAATTCTACATTCATTTGTGTTTCTTGTGGCTTTAGAGACAGTGTGTTGGGCTATGGAGGAAAGCCCACATACATCAGTAGGGGCAGAAGGGATGGAGGAGCCAATGTCCCTTGTGCCACCCATATTTACCTGAGGCATGGTCTGCCCCAGGAGTAAGGTCATGGACACTGCACCAGCAACTTCCACACCAGGGACAGGGTCTGGCTCCAACGTCAAGGATAAAAAGCTTCAAGTAAGTCCTCCTGTAGGCTCTCAGACTGACTTTACCTGATGTATGTAGCCACAAGGGGTTTTATTTTTGTTTCTTTGCATGGTTGTGCACTTCCTAAGAGTAGTGCCAGAAGTGGGAGTAAGGAGACATCAAACACAATGGTGCCCTCAGCACTTCCAGCCTTCAGCACAAGGGAGGGCAGGAAAACTTGCCAGAAGCCCAGTGTTTCAGAATGGAAGTGTTTGGATAAATACTGACTGCTTTGAGGTTTAACCACTCTGCAGCAAAATGGGGAAAGCAGGGATGGAAACTGCCTCTAAGATCACCCAGGCTCATTTGGCTGCCAGGATAGGGTTTTATGCTTCTTCTCCACTCTGTCCAGTCCTGGCGTAAAATTCCTGCCAAGGAACCAATCTGCTCATTTTGGTAAGGCAGGAGAAGTCCTCATCCTGTCAAGGAGGGCAGTTGCTCAAAGCAGGGGTTTTATGCCTTTGAGGCAGCAATTAATGCTGGCAGTCCAGACTCAGAATCATATCACACGCTTATTTTCTTCTGGAGCAGGACTCATGTTTTGCTTGTCTTCTCCTGTTCTTCATTTAATACCCAAGTGAAACCAGTGCCCACTAAACCAAGATGCCTTTTCTATTATTTCACTATTTCCATCTCTTTATCCTCTGCATGTGCTGAGAAATAATCATCATGTCCTCAAGGGGCAAGATTAACACCTCACTTTTTTAGCAATGGCCCAAATTTACTTTGTCAATTTTATCTCATTGCCCTTCCATGTACCTCCTCAGCTCCCAAGGGAAGCTGTAAAGAGAGAAACATTCTCTTCCTAAGAGGAAGCAGCCGAAATTAACATCCTCCTTTGTCTATATAATCCTTTGTCCAAAATTTAGGTCAGATTCTCAGCCAGTATAAAGCTCATAAATTCATACTCTCTATAATTGTATGGCAACTGAGAACTGATGTAAAATATGTCTGAGGAAAAAAATGCACTCTGTTTTCAGACTGTCCTGGCTTCACAAACCAGTCATTTCCAGTATTGCTGAAAGAAACCATCCCTCAGGTAGGATGGGCAAAGAGACTGCCCAGTGTAGAAAACAGGTTATTGTATATATTCATAGAAACTTTACACACCTGCAGTAAAACAAGATGCTTGCCATATCCAGGCTAAACTCTAGGGTTAAAAGCAGTCAGTCTCTCAGAAATATTTGGGTTTTTTTCATGACAGCTTTTGTGGCCACATTTATCTTTACAAACTATAAGGCTCTTGACACCTTCCAGAAGCATTTCCTGCCCTGCTGTCTCAAAACTCACACATTTCTGCTTGCAGAGGAAACCCTGCAATGAACATACGCACCAAATGTTCTGAGGGGTATAAGACATAAGAAACATGGGAGCCAAGAAACCTGATGGCTAAAGCAGGCTGGATTTTCATCGCTGGTGGCCACAACAACAGCCATAGGAAGTGTAACAGGAACGGTGTTTCCAGAGGTTATGGATCCAGCAATATCGGTAAACGGTGTCTGCTCTCCAGTTTGACCACATAATAGCTAAACTGCTGCATTTTCCACACTGCTCAGCTAAACAGCTTAAATTGGACCCTCTCAAAGGCTAAAAGGAATCCATTTAATCCTAAACAATTCCAAGGCCAGCCTGACCAAATCCTTTGATTCATGCCAGTTAAAGTTAAAGGCTTTATGGCACTGGTGGTTGTTCAATATTCACCAGCAGAGTGAGGAGCTGTGGCTGCATTCACCTTGCCCTGCCCTGCAGGGGTGAGCAGCAGCTGAACTGGGATTGCTCAGAGTGAGGAGCTCCCTAGCTCAGTCCTGTGTTACCAGCTCCATCTCATTGCAGCTCTGCACCTTCTCCTTACCTGGAACCCATTAACTCCCTGTCTGAGCTCCCCTCCCAGGGGCCACTGCACAGAATATTGCTGACCAGTTCCTGGTATGTTCTTTCATCTGATGAAAGAGCTTATTTAAACAGAAATCTGAACATTGCTGCTCTGCCAGGTATTGGCTGAAAATATGTTAGTAGATGCTTTGTCATGAGCAAATGCAGACTAGAGTTTCCCTCTAGGTTCCTCGAATTCCAGTTACGAGGTCCTCAGCCAGGTAGGTAAAAATCTTTCCCATTTTTCCAGATGGGGGAACTGTGGTGCAGCAGAGAGTGTAAGAAACACACCCAAAATCAACAGTGATATTTTTTTGTGGCAGAGTAAAGAGTCAAGCTCAGATCTCCCGCCACGCAGTGGGGGTACTTTCACCACCACACCACCCTCCTTCCTTTGCAAGCCGAGAGCTGGGTTAAGGGACAGCTCTCCAAACCCAGTGGCACCAGCCATCCCACAGAGAGAAAAACAGTGCCCAGGATCAGTGTATGGATCACTGAAATGCAGAAGTGAGACACATCCCACATCTGCAGAAGGACAAGCACATGGTCATGGCTGGAGCATCCCACACCACCTATGGCATAAAACCCTAACATTTGGCTGCAAAGAAAACTACAGGGAGCTCCTGGAAACCACTTGAAACAGCCCTGCCATTCAGCTCAGGGCCTGAAAGATCAGACCACCCACTCCAGCACAGGAGTTATGTGCCCTGTACATGGTCATCAGTGGGGAAGGAATTAATTTCCCCTAATTCAAATGCCTACAAGGTAAAGCTGGCCACCCTCAGGCTCTTCAATAAATGATCTTTAAGGAGACACTTGTCTGACCCACTCTGAAGCTCTACTTTAAGGTTAGTAGAATTATACCCTGGATATTAAAAAAAAAAAACAACAAAACAAAAAACAAACAGAAAATGCAGCCCAGAGCCTGGCTTAGATGGAAATATCTATGTTCATGCATCTATTTTTGATCACATGTAACTCACCCAATGTGACAAATGGGAATAATCTAAAATTGAAGTAGAATTCTTTCAAAAACCTGTGAAGTGATGCTTAGTCCAAAGTGGCTTTATTTGATATACAAATGTATTTAATGTGTATGTAAATGCAGAGCAATTTGCACAGCAATATTTGGCCACAGTGGAGAGCTGATAGTTCTGATCATGGGAAATGTTTCCATTATGAAAGATGGCAATGCAGTTGAGAATGAAGTTGAGTGGTTTTGTCTCAGTCCTGTTTATCAGCAGAGCAAGGTCATGTTCTTATTTTTCTCTGGGGATAATGGGAATCAAAAAGTAGAGAAGAGCCTCTCCCTGTTTTTCTGGTCTCTTCTTCTGGTCATATCTACACCCAAAACATCCTCTTTGTGGTCAGCTGGGGTTACATGTGCAGCTGGGCCTTTCTGTTACTATCTCCCCTCTCCTCCTCTGGTGTTTCTGGAACATTTGCTTTTACACACTCAGAGCTCAACCAGAACAATATCCTGTCTGCAGGTTTGCCTTCTGCTGCCAGTGAAACACCGCAGGCAGCACATCTGGCTTTCTGAAGGGCCTCGGTACAGCTTCTGCTTTGGTAAACAGCTTCTATTACTTAAACTCAGACCTGTCTGTCTGGAGTGGAGGATGGCCATAACAGCCAGAAATTCAGTGACATTTTGCAGAAATAGCCAGGCATGGGTGAAAAAAGCAGCAGAGCTTGTCCCTTTCAGCTCAGTCCCCTCCTGAGTGATCCTGGACAGACCCCACTTTCAATCCCTTCCTATCCTGCCAGATTTAGCTGTGTGGGCTGAAATGTTATGCTCTGAATATCTGCTGCACGCTAAAAGTTCTGAGCCAATTTGAGACAAAACATTTCAGGAGATTTCGTGCACAAGACAAGGGGAAAATACATTCCTGTGCCCACGTCCAGGAAGCTGTTTCATGAACAGTGAGACTGAGGAAATGTGGTTTCACTTCAACACACAGGCTGGGCTGGCAATTCAACCCCCTTGCAACTCCCCTTTTTCCCCCCATGTCCCCCCAAACAATCAGCAAAACACCCCATGGTTGTCCTGAGCCACCTGCCTATGGACAGACTGCACATGACAAAATCTGACCTCTTCTCACCATTTTCAGAACAGTCACATGCATCTCAATTCTCTACTTAACCACAAAGCTTCAAAGAACTTGCAGGACCTTTACTGTATTGGAGTTCTCCCCTCTTCTCTCAAAATTAGTTTGCAACTAGCCAAGTGATTAAAATTCAGCACAGATGGGCAGAGGGAATGATCACATCTTTTCACAGTGAAAGAATGATCTTTCTTTTCACATAGGTTAATTTCTTTATTGGACCCTTATTAGTGGCATTACCAACTCCTCTTACAGCCCATTTAATATATATTCTGTGTATTAATGTGTACCTAAAAACTGTGGAGAAATGAAAATTCATAAAGGACCTAATCCAAAGCTTTCCAGGCTTCCCTGTGCTGCTAAGGCCAGACAAACACTTCCTCTCTTCTTCTTCTTCTTCTTCTTCTTCTTCTTCTTCTTCTTCTTCTTCTTCTTCTTCTTCTTCTTCTTCTTCTTTCTTCTTCTTCTTCTTCTTCTTCTCCTTTTTCTTCTTCTTCTCCTCCTCCTCCCCATCCTCCTCTCTCAGTCATCTGACAGCACCTGATCTTTTTCAGCAGTGCATGGAGATGAAAAAAGTCAATGAGAGTGTACTTGAAGAAATCTTATCTAGAATGTGAAGTGCCTGGTAGCTTGGGAGATAAAAAGTAGTGGTCACTGCCTGGATCAGAACAAGTCTTGGTGTGTAAAACACCAGCTACATGATATCTTCAGGCCACTCACAGAGAAGGCTCCAGTATCAAAAGAATTTTTTGACCATTTCTCCTATGTGACCCTTTGGATTCAGTTCAGGTAAATACAGTGCCATGGAAAAACGTGTATTGGCCATTCTTCCCCTTTCACTGTTTGTAAGGAATGTCAAAAAGACAACAAATGCCAGCTAGTGTTCCAACTAGGCTAATGAGCCACAGAATCACACTATGCAAACCCATTGTTCTGCACACTGCATTTTGGCTGACAAAATACCAGCAAATTAGTACTGAAACTCTGAGAGACCAGAGCTGCAGTGTTATTGTCAATTCTTCTTCCACCAGCCCTTCCTCCATAACAAGAAGGAGCACACAGGCAGGCCTTTTCATGTGCCCCAGAGTGTCTGAGATGCCCATCAAAATGAACAATTCATTCTCCTGGTGTTGCATGAAGAAGTCCCCGCTCCTTGGTGACTGCAAAAACTTCCTGAATACAAGAACATGCATGTAATTACCAGCAGTGCTAAGGTTAGCATAAATCAAAGTGAGAAGTCAGCTGCCAGGGGCAGTTCAGAAGCAATGCCCACATCCCAATGGAGCTGAGCTAAAGCAATATCCCCATCCAAGTCTGTGAATGGGCCATGGCTTGCAATGGGCTGGCACAAAGCTGCATTATCCCACGACCTGCACCTGCTTCTGGAGCTGCTCTAGCAGCAGCAAATAGAGGTGCCACCTGGCAAGATGGCATTTCCTGAAGCCTGCAGTGACGCGGCAAAAAAAAAAAGTTCCCAACAAACAGATGGTGCCCACAGAAATGGGAGCTACATGGAAACAACAAAGGGCATTACAGTAGCCACTAACACACTGCTGTCAGCCCTCTCTAAATGTCACACACATCCTTAGTGGGTGGTAAAGACAGGCCTAAATTCAGGTGCCTTCTCTCCCAGGAAAAAGGGATCTTGTTTTTCAAGTTCATTGCTCCTCAAACTGTATGAAAATGATTAGAATCACAAAGACCCACTGAACAGTGTCTGTCCCTCAGCATAAAGACAGCAAAAAATAAAACCCAAGGAGTGACAGTGCTAGAAACAGGCCATCTGCAAAGGGATGTAAATGTGACTGTGCCCCCAAGTCATGGCTTACGGTCTTGGAAAGCTAAAACATGCTGACTGAAAGCACACAATTAGTGCCAAGAAGAATATAAAGTATGGGAATACAAGGAGTGGGGAGGTGGTCAGATTGGCAAGAGGAAAACAAAAGCTTGTTTATCCCAATGAATTAATTGCAAAACATGGAAGTAACAAACAATCAGAGGTGCCTCTGCGATGGGTTATTGATTCTCATGGTGTCCGGCTCCAATTGCAGCCACCAGGAACAGAATAAATGGCCTAAAAGGAGAATTACTTCCTGACACACAATAGTCATGCCCTGAAACATAAGAGTTTATGTCTTTCCCATAGCTGTTGTTTATCTAGTCTCTAAAATGTTATTATAATTCTGGATAGTCCTGTCATCTGCTGAAACATCTCATCCTTATTTCCATACAGCCAATTATTTTTTCAGTCACGACCTTTGAGATTTCACAATAGTGTTGAAATAATAATTTTGTCTCAAGGATCTGAAAGAGCTTTGCAAATTGTGGACAAGATCCTGTCTCCCTTGTCAGGAGATGCCCCAAGTTCATACTGGAGCCTCCAAAGCTGCAGTGCTCTTGGAGACTCAAGTTACCTTTCCATGGGAAGTAAAATAAAAATCAGTATCAGCTCATAGGTGACCAGATACACCAGAAACCCCTGGACCACCACCCTGAAGAAGCAAACCATTACATTTTCACTCCTATTAGTGTCATTTCCCTACAGATCAGTGGGATTCCCTGCTCCACATCAAACACTTGCAGGTGTTTCTAGACCTGTGGCTCCAGGTGATTTGTGGTGCCAGAGCAGCGGCAAACTCAGCTCAGCATTGTTCACTTTGATCCAATTTCCTGAGCTTTGGCAGATCACTTGCAATATGGCAAAGGGCTGTCTTCCTTTTCTGTTTTATGTTCCAGAGAAGGAAAGCATCTCAATAGGAAGATCTGGAGCAGCCTGACCTGCTCCAAAGACTGCAGGTCGTGTATTTGTGATGGTGTTATCTGTTCAGAGGGCTCACCCTCCCTGCCTCAGGCAGCAACTCTTTTCTTTCTCCCTGATATCCCCTTTGTGCAGCAACTGGAGAGTAGCAAGGAGACCCAGCTCCCCTCCCCACAGACCATGTCATATCTTTTGCATCTTGGAACATTATTTTTTTTCCCAGTTTGCGTGAAACCCTGAGAAATGCCAAACTAGGGAAGGCAATTCCAAAATAAATCTGCAGAACTGTTAGGCTGGGTCCAGGTGAGCAGTGCAGGCAGTGAGGTGCTCTGGTGATGGCTGTGTGCTCTGCAGGGAAAGGACAGCAAATGCCTGCAGTCCAGGACTCTGGTGGCACTTTGTGTTGCCCATCTGTGACCACTCCATTTCCATTCTGGCCACTGGGCACTCATTTTGGTTGTGTCTTGTCTTGTCTGGTGTTTGGCTCTGTCCTAACCACAGACACATCTTCCCTGAAACCAACAATAAAAGTGAAACATCTGTGCCATCATCTCCAAAGGCATTAGCTAACCCCATCCCACATTCATCTGTGTAAAAAACCCAGCACTGAATCACTGCTCTTCCCAAAAGCACACCAAAGGTTTCTGTATCCAATTCCTCCTGGGGAAGTTTCACATCTTTCCAGAATAACTGCAGAGTGCTGAAAAATCAGTCTGATCAACAGAGCTTCTCTTCAGACAGGGCTAAGCTTAAAGGTAGCCTCTGTCTTCTTTTTTTTCTCTTTAAAGCACAGTGTCCCACTGTTGCTGTGTTTTAACTGCAGGAGGTTCAGCTGTTGGTCCCTGTTGTGAGACCAGGGTGGGTGACAGCAGAAGTTAACAAAAAGATGAAGATGAAAACAAAACAACTCAAACAAGAAGCTCTTGAAATGACAAAAAAAAATCATCCATGCCTGTAGGGGAAAAAATAAGAATTAAAGACAGAAAATTTGAACAGGGGCAAACACAGAATTATCACATTCCCAAAAATGGATCCAGTCACAATGCCAGATGCAATGCAGAAATAGTTCAGATCCAGAACATAGCTTTCCAGTGCCTATCTATTTCTGGGATAATCAGTACCATGGGGGAAAGAGAAATAGAAGCACTATAAAGTTTATCTAAGGGATGGAAACACACCCAGCATTTGATGTGAGAGAAGAAAATGTGCTCTTATCCAGCATGTGTCGTGCAGGAATGGCCACAGGCCCAGGCTGGGATCGAGGTCTATGGAGCTGAACTACTGAGCCCACATGGAGAGGCTGAAGTGAAAATTCTCCCTCACCATCTGCTCTGACATCATCTGAGCAGAGCATGCAAAGACTGATGGTTTTGGGTTTACCCCAGACAGCTCAGAAATTAACAAAAAGCCTCCTATAATCCATGAAACAAAACTCAGCAAACATTTTCATATTTTCTCATTTTTCTCTGAAGTACATCACAGAAGATAAAGTGCTCCGGCTTCATCTGATCTGGAAACTTTTTGAGGCCAGGTGAAATGTTTCTATTTGCTACCACTGGAGAATTAGGTTTCTAAAACTTGTTGATCTCTCCAACGATGGTGAAAACCAGAAATAAACTGTCTTGATGGAGTTTTGGGTGAAGGCTGCAAGAAAGTAGAGTTTGCACTTCATGTAATCAAAACAATTGAGCCAGAGAGCAAGAGGAGAGAGGGGAAGAGGATCAGAGAGAAGACCAAGATTTCAGAGTGGCCAGTGCCTTCGACTGTCACAGCTGAACAGTCACACTGTCACACTGTCACTGGTGCCAACTCCTGGCTCTGCTGGCTGGGCTTTAACTAAAACTCACTGCTCTGCTCTGCTCTTCACAGCCCATCTCAAGCTGCCCTGGTCATACAGCACCATGTCTCTTTGGAGAAGGAATTGCCCTCCATTCTGAATGGGACACCTCATATCTAAATTTAGATACCAAGAACACAGATGTAACTCCAACTTCCCTCAGAGGCGATGAAGAGGAAGAGATTTCTCAGATCAGCTTTAGGTGACTATTTCGTGAAGCAGACTATTTTACTTTACAGAAACTATTTTCTGTACTGTTTCCATTGTCTACAGCTCTGATGTGGCACTCACACCATCAACATCAACACTTGGCCACCTAAAGCCCAGCCTGTGTGTCCCTGTCTCTATTTCAAGGAGCCCAGATTCCAGTCAGGATCTCAATATACAACAACAACACAAGTAATGTTAGATACATCTGAACACACTGAGAGGCTGAGCTCACAGCCACCAGACATTTAGGGACTCAACTCCTAACCTGCACCATGGCAAGGAAACCACTGGGAGACAGGGAGCCAAATGCCTTTGTGGATCAAGATCCAAATTCCAGACTTACTGGAAGTGGAAGGGCAATGAACTTTACCCACCTTTCAAGGGCTTCATCAGAGTTGTTGTGGTTTCATACTCCCTCTGACATCCACTGCTGCTGATCTGCTGACCTCAGGGGTCCTGGGATGCAGCCCACATTTGGGGCAGGATGACAATGGGTCTGTTTCTTGTTCCCAAGAACCAGCCTATAATCAGAAACTGGCAAACCTCAGAGAGGCTAGTGTGCCATCCAAAAAGTTCTCATGAAACATTCGGGCCAGGAGCTGGGATCCAAATCTTCTGGGACCAAACAGGGTCTCTTACCATAGCAGGGCAGAAAGTGATGGTAACAATAGGCATTTTGTGGTGTTTCACTCTGAGCCCCAGCTGGAGCCAAGGAGAGCACACACCATCTGCAGATGTATTTTAGACTGCAACAAACCTTTTTTTCCTACACACCATAATGAAAAAAAAAAGTCTGGGAAAAGGCTCTGGATTGTCACTTGCATCTATTCAGATATAGCTAGCCAGTCACTAATGACAACCTACATTGAGACATGTCCAAAACACAAACCAACCCTTTGATGGAGGTTTTATAAAGTCTGAATAATAGAGGTTTGGGGTTTTTTTTCTTCTCCTGTCTTTCTTTCCCCTTCAGTTCTTCAGGATCCCTGGATCAGAAGCAGGAGTGCCAAGATGCAGGGGGAGCTGCCCATCCTGCCAGGTTCCCTCAGAGCAATGAATGCTGCTATTCTTCCTGTCCCACAGCAGCCTTTCCCCAAGCTCTCTGCCTGCTTTAATTCCCTGCTATGAGCACGGGCCCCTCCCTGGTGATCAATGCAAGTCTGCCATGGACAAACTTGTGACAGGTAAAGCTGGACTTAAATATCAGCTTGCAGGGCACACAGCCCATCCTGTGCAGCTGACCTGCCATGGTTTGGGGGAATTTAAGGCCTTCAGATTTGCTCTGTGTGTTGAAATATTTCTATCTAGATAAAGGAATCTAAAAATTATCTTTTCACTCTATGAACTTGTCTCTTCTTTTGACACCTCGACTATCACCTCTCAAACTTCCAGCACCAGGGACCTTGATTAAAGCTGTTGAGGCACTGCAGGCTGGGACACTCAACTGGATGCAGGCATGGATTTTTCTATCTGGTGGCAGACCTTCAGTCCAGCTAGAATGAACTGGCACATCTAAAAATACCTGAGGATTTCTCATTTTTCTTTTCATACTTTGATGGGGATACAATTCGGGGAAACACGGAATTGCCACGTTTTGTGAGGGGGTCCTGGATGTGAGTGGAGCACCAAGGTCGTGCTCCTGACAGTGGCTCCACAGGTCTCTGAAGTCAGAGCAAGCCAAAATCTTCACCTTTGTGGGCTTCTAGAAAATGAAGATTGCCCTCAAATCTCAGCTGAGTTTGGAGGTGAAAACCAGAAGCCAGGCAGAGGGGAAGAATAGGATGGTTTTTGACAGCCAGCTCTGCCTGTGACTGCCCTGGTAGGATCATCCTGGAATTTCCATGGCTCTGGCTGTTTTCTGTAATCGTGTGAGGGAACACAAACAGACACAACAGACATTCTGGCTGGCCTGATAAGATTAAGCAAATGTCTAAACATCATCATTCCAAGAGATAGACCAAAATGCCAGAGTTTGTCTTCTTCTTTATTCCCCCTCCCTGATTCTGAGTAGGAAAAACTAAACAGAATGCCTCTGATATTCTAGATATTTCTATTTTAAATGTTTTCACTACACTAGCTAGGAAATGCTGCAAAACTGCCTCATACTCAGAGATAATTGAGCCACTGAGTGCAGGACACTTCATTGAACCACACTGAGCTAAGGAACCAATTACAGTCTGATCTACTGAAGTCTTTTCATCTCTATCATTTTAATTCCACTCTTCCTTTTAATTAAACAGTTTATTTTCCAGCATAAAGAGGAAATCCCAAATGCCATTACTTTGGAATTGTCATGTAATTATTGTCTTGCAAAGTCTTTTCCTGGACACTCAAGGATTTGTTATAGCTCTGTACTAACTAATGAATGTTTGTAGACCTATTTGTAGAACAAATGTAGGTTTCTAGGAAGGTCTTTTGGGCCCAAAGAAAGGCTTGCATGGACATCACATCATTTGAAATCAGTAATAAGTGGACTTCAGGCAGATCAGGATTAATCTTATTGGGTTTTTTCCGAAGAGTAGAGAGCGTTTCTCCTTCAGCCTTCCTTACCTGTCAATATCTCATCAAGGATCTCATATTATCTCAGCACTTAAAATGGCATTTGAGTAGCCACAATTAATAACACATTCTGGTAGACATCAAATTACTCACAGACTCATAAAAACCTCTCTCAAGCAAAACAATGTTGCACCAGCCAGGTAATGACTCAGAAATATTGTCCATCCAGCAGATGTTCATCAATTCTGATCAACATGGAAAATGTGCCTGCCTCACATCTTCATCTGGGTAATGGCTGTAAGTTCAGACAAGCAGAGCTTTAGTATAAAAAGCCATTTGAGCCCTGGCAATTCAGTGAGAGGTTTTTCATTCTTCTCTCTATTGATATATGTGTTGTTCTCCCTAATTATGGTTAGCACACTTAAAAGAGCAGCAGAATAACCTTTGTTTATGCCCATAAAATAAATGCAGAGGAAGGCAAATGGCTGATGAAGAAACCTGGGCAAGTCTGCAAGGGCAGCAGATCTTGAGCACTGCAAATCAGAATCAAGAATCAATATGTTTGTTGGGAGCAAGAGATGCATGGCATGAATGAACTCCAAACAAAGGGTACTGATCAGCATTTGGGTGTTAGAAACAGAAGATAACAAATCATAGCTGTACTTATATAATTTTGGAAACCCCAAAGGAGCTCAGGATTACAGGCTACATATGAAGATATTTCCACCTGGCTCTGCCTACATTATGACAAGAGAGAAAAAGAGACAGGGATCAGAAGTAGAGAAAAAAATTGCACCCAGCTGAAACTAGGGAAAGCCTTGGCACAAAAATCATTGAAAAGGTCTGAAAACAACAACAGGAGTCAAATACCACCTTCTGTTGTCCCAAGACAGCAGCCCTGGGAGAAGGACTTGGGGTGCTAGCAGAGGAGATACTGGACATGGCCCAGCAATGTGCACTGGAAGCCCAGAGAGCCACACATGTCCTGGGATCATCCAGAGCCATGGGCAGCTGGCGAGGGAGGAGATTCTGCCCCTCTGCCCTGCTCTGGTGACACCCCACCTGTATCCAGCTCTGGGGTCCCTAAAGTAACAGGTACCTGCTAGAACAGCTCCACTTAGGAATAACAGGAAAATTATCAGAGGTGTGGAGCAGCTCTCCTGTAGGGAAAGGCTGGAAGTGTTGGGGTTGTTCAGCCTAGAGCAGAGAAGGCTCCTTAGGAGCCCCTGTTGTGACCCTCCAGTACTTAAAAGGAGCTTATAAGAAAGGTGGGGACAGACGTTTTAGCATGAGCTGTAGCAGTAGCGCAAGAGGTTATGGTGTTAATCTGACAGAAGGCAGATTTAGATGAGACACAAGGTGACTTTTTTTACAATGGGGTGGTGACACACTGGAACATGCTGCCCACAGAGCTAGCTGATGGCCCATCCCTGAAAACATCCAACACCAGGTGGAACAGGATTCTGGGCAATATGATCCAGTTGAAGGGATCCCTCCTCATTGCAGGGGGTTTGGATTAGATGACCTTTAAAGGTCCCTACCAACCCAAAGCATTCCATAGTTCTATGAAGATAAGATTTACAGTAGTTTCACAACTACGAGGCGCTGGATTATAAGGCGCACTTGCTTCTTGCAGCCAGGATCCACGGGCAACAAAGTAATGAATTAGTAATGGAATTACATGATCATGGGGTTTAGTGGCAGGTGCTCAATTTGCAAACATGTTTCACAGATCAGTGTAGCCTTTAAACGCAGCCCCAGGCGCCCTCCCTATGCCACGGGCCCCGGCACTCCAGCCCACCCCCAGCGCCGGCTGGCACGGCTCTTGAGGCTCAGCTCGCACTTCCAGGTTGGCAAATTTCCAAACTTTGTCCATATATGAGGTGCATCGGATTATAAGGCGCACTTCCCAGTTTTGATCAAAATTTTAGGCTTTAAAGTGTGCCTTATAGTCATGAAATTACTGTAATCTGTTCCCACACATCTCCATGGCAGATCCCACAGCCAATGCCATCAATGCCTCTCTGCCCTTCTACCGTTCCTAATGTCTAAATTGTCTTTCTCCTCTAATTTATGGCATTGCTTCCTGTCTTAGCTTCATATATAGACAATATATAATTAGGAAACCAAACCCTGAGATCTTCATAGTCCTGAATTCTAGAGTGCCAGCCAGCTTAGATCTGACTTTTTTATTATTATTATCATTATATATATTTTTTGTTTTGTAGCCACAAGTTAAGCTAAACATGGGATGCAAATGTCTCCACTTGCCCTCAAGGGAATGCAGATCCAAGATCTCAGCCTGGGAGCAAGCAGTCAAGCAACAGGACAAATTTTACTTTTCTTTATTCTGGCAGGAGCCACCATGGAAATGTGAGTAAATTGCACCCTTGGTTTTATATTGCCTAAGAGAACATGAAATAGAGAGTGGCTCAGAAGTGAAAGACTTCAGAGGAATATTGCTGAGCTATGGGGCAAAGTCCTGAGCAAGTATATCCCAGGATCTCAAACAAGAGATTGCTGGCAGGAAGGAGGAGACATGGGCAGGAGAGGTTCTGAAGCCTCCTCTATGAGACCTGGGACTTTTCCCAACTCAGCCAGAATGCCCTTTTGGCAAATATTTCAGGGCCTCAGAAGAGGTCAGGTACCTGCTTAGCCCTCTATGAATAGAGTGGAACAAGGGGTGGGGAGAGGGGCAGCTCCTCAAGCTGTGCCTCTTGCAGCTGCTGGCACAGTCCTGGCCTGGCCCTTCTCGATCTGTTCTGTGATTTGGCTCCATGGATAATGTCAGCAAATTACATTTTGATAGCATTCTTAATTTTATTTTCTTTCAGAGGTGTCATTCAGAAATCTGTCCTTTTGCTGCTTCACTGGACCAACTCCCTATGAAATCTGAACTCCAAATTATGAAATTTGAGACAATAAAGGAGAAAGCTTAGGAACCAGCAGAGGTATTTTGGAACTTTTGGACCAGCAGCTAATCCTTTTAATAATTTCTCATCTCTTCATTTACTGATGTGAGCAAAGTGTCTGTCTGATCAGCAAAGTAGGATCTCTCAGGCTGTGCACTTCAGAGAGCCTGAAAACCCACTCCCAAGCTGAAGCAAGACAGAGACAGAGACATCCCATGTCATCATCAGGCCCATCTACACTGAGAGAGACAAAAGTGGTGGCTGTGCCTGTCTGGGAAGGTTTGGTGATGATTTTTAACTCACACAAAAATGTTCCTCTGTTTCAGTGATTGCTGCCCTGAACAAATGTCAAGGCAAAGTTTGCTTTGCTTGTGTAATCCAAACTTCTCAAGCTTGTATTTTGGCCTCTGCTCCATCCTCCAAGCTGGGGATGCTGCTTCAGGAATGCAATAAGACTTGAAATGGTGACTGTGGCCCCAGGGCTGAGAGGCTGTGTCTGTGTTGGTCAGATGGGGTGGGTTCACTCAGCTCTTGGGTTGAAGTCAGCAGTCAGAGTCCAGACAGAGCACAAGTCCCAGCTCAACCTCAGCATTCAGCCAGGCTGGGAGAAGTGATCTAGGAGGGTTTGGAAAGGAGTGAGTGGAGGATGGAACCAGTTCTTCACCTCTGTTTACAGATGATGCCTCTTCAGTGGATTCATTGGGTACCAGAGTGTCTCTCTGGTGTCTGCTCCTCCCTCTCCATCACCCTGGACAGCTGCATCAGCCAGTTTCTCCCTCCAACTCCTGCCAGGACTGCTAAAATCAGCAAGATGTCACACCTTCCTACAATGACTCAGACACCTCCTCTGGAAGAAGTGACAGGACCCTGGGCAGACATCATTCACTACTTCATTGATTCCTCTGCTTCACTATTTTCTTGATACTTCCAGCCATGAAAGGAGTTTGGACAGGGTACAGATTTGGTTTACTGCCCCAACAGGTGCCTGTCAATCCCTTGGCCAACACTGAGAGAGTGATGGGCAATTTGGGGCATTTATTTGGGAATATTACCCAGCTTTTCTGCCCCAGCTCCCTCTGCAGAGAAGCTGTTGTGCTGCTGAAGCTGCATCCTGAGCCTGGGCAGTATGAACACAGCCCTTCACCAGCACTGTCTGGAAGATGTGATGCTCCCTTCACTCTCTTTGAAATAAGAAAGAAATGTTTGAGCTTCTCTACAGTGGCCTGCATACCAACCCACTTCACTCCCAGGGCAGTAAAACAGAGCAATCTGCACCTTTCACCCCAGCAGTCTGCTTTTCATTCTCCCCTTTAATCACAAGCAGACTTTGGCTATCAAGTGTGAAAGTTTAGCAGACCCAGAGACCCCTGCAGAGGAGGAGATCCAAACTCAATGCAAAATTCATTTTGTGCCTGCTGATCCCTGGTTTGAAAAAGGGGATTTGCTGAATGTTTTACCCCATAGAGAGAAAGAAAGAGGGAAGATTTACACTTGCAAAAAGGTAGTTAAGCAAATACCAGCAGTACTATAGGCAGTCTCCCCTACTTCAGGAACAAAATCCACCTTCTCTGTGATAAAAAGAAACACAAATCACAAAGAAAAATGTGCATGGTGACTGATCCACCCAGCTCAGTGCCAGCTGACCTCTGCTTGTTCCCTGATGTGTTCTGCATTTGCAAAGATGCTTGCACTGTGAAAAACTTCACTTCAGCTCCCACAGGATGAGTCCCAATAGCTTAGAGCCCACCAGCAGATGGGGCAGAAACAGGGATGTGCACTGACTGTAGGGCCAGGCATGCTCCAGGGGTGGATTCACATGGAGGTTTCTCACAGGGGGATCTGTGAGATATTTGGGAAGAGTCTCCAGCTGAAGGATGCATGTGGATAGTCAGTGAAACCTCCAAGAGGCAGTGAGTGGCTTCTCAAAGCCAAATCTAATGCAAGGAATGATCCAGAGTGCAGCAGGAGCAGCTCCCCAGGTGGGACAGTCTCTTCTGGAGCTGTTTCCATCACCCTGTGGGCTGCTCAGTCTGTCAGGCTAGAGTAGGGTGAGGTGTGTAAGGAGGAACAGGTCTGCTCTGAATCACACTCCAGAGCACACCAGGGAAGCTAAAGAAACAGGGAGCAAGTTCCTCAATGCCTGAGGGAGGAACAGCAGTATTAAAGGACTTTTTCTTAATTTTCTTTCACAGCCATCAGTGTCAGCTTTGCTTTCTCCACTCTTTTTTTGTTTTGTGAATTTACACAGCTCCAAACACTGCTCAGCTGAGCTTGTCCATACACAGGGGAGGAAATCATTGTCAAGGTAAAGCACTAGAGCAGAACCTTTGACATGCACACCCAGAGCCTATGAGAGGGGAGGGAGCAGAGGGACTGTCCTGGAGAAAGCTTGTGTGAACAAGACTTTGGGGGCTCACCCTTCATCTCCCAACCATCTGGTTCCCTTAGGAAAATCTCACAGACAGCAATAGCTGCTACTACTTGTCTCCTCTCACCGTGCCTGGCAGCATCCCACACGTTCACCTTTTGAAGTGTGTTCCCAAGGCTATGTCAGCTTTCCTCCACCCTGACCTCTTTGAATTTGTTGACAAATTTTTCGTGCTCAGCATACCAATATCTCACCACTTGCATCTAGCTGAGAAGCCACCTCTCCATTCCTCTTATCCTTATAATGTATATGTTGTTCTGATGCTTGAACTATTTCCTATTTTTGTATCTGGGGAGCACACTCAAACTCAAATTGTAGCAGCTTCAAGACAAACAAGAAAACAAATCTCCAGTAGCATATCTGTGTGACTTCTATTAATCTCCCCTGAAATGTCTCCCTTCTCTGAACCATTGATTAACACTACCTGCCCAGAAGTCAATCAAGATTGGAGTCTTATCATCTTAGATACAGATTTTTTCACAAAAGAGCAAATAGTTCTTGGGAACTGAATAAAAAAATGTAGGGGAAAAAGGGAAGTGACTTGAAAGGGACTTGGCAAAAGCACTTTTCTCACTGTCTGCATCATGGCAGCAATGAGCTCAGGGTGTGTGTGAAGCTGCTGTCAGCAGACACAAGTTCCTCAGGATCACTCATTTATCATCCCCCTGGCCCTACCACACCTGAGCTGAGGATGAAATCTCCACATGCACAGGGGATTTGGAGAAGTTTCTTAATTCTATGCAGAAGTTTTAGTTATTTTATGCTTATTCTAGCATTAAGGTACAGTAATTTCATGATTATAAGCCACACCTTTTGCATTGAAGAATCCAGCCTACCCCAGGAGTGCGGCTTATATTCAGGTGCGGCTTATCTATGGACAAATCCCAGTGAAATGCCAACCCAGAAGTGAGAGCCGGCAGGGGAGGGCGCCTGGGGCTGCCTTTAAAGGCTTCGCTGGTCTATGAAAACTGTTGCAACTTGAGCACCTGACACCAAACCCCCGTGCTGGCGCGATCCTGTTACTAATTCGTTACTTTGTCGCACATGGATCCTCGCTTTAAAAAAAAATTAAAGTGCGGCTTGTATTCAGGTGCGGCTTATGTATGGACAAATCCCGTGGTCTGCCCGGCTTACCAGGAGGTGTGGCTTATAATCAGGTGCGGCTTATAATATTATGGTACTTTTGTACCATAATATTGACAGAATGGCCACTTAGGCACTGTAGCATGAGTTGTATTGAAATGACAGCACATGGTGCATTTTAATGGGGGTTAAGGCTGGAAAAAGTTTTAACAGTTTGGTGAGTCTGTGCCTCATGTTATTTTGCCATGCAGTGAAATAATCCCACGTGACACCATATTTTTTCTGTCTGTCATTTCCTACCATTAAATAGTTCTCACAACCAAAGGGATTGGAACAGACAGGTATAAGCTCATCCCTGGTGTAGATGGAAAGGATTATTCTAGTAAGCTGAAGTGGCTGGAGGGAGGGGGTATTTCTACTGAATTTGCTGTTCTGGTTAATAAAAGAGCTGAGGTTTCATGTCAGTTGCAAACTTGTCAGACTTGCACTGGTCCTGTGTGATGTGCAGTTCCCAAGCCAGCACCTCCCCTGCACACAATGGCATTTGTGAAAACTGTTTGCCTGCTCTCCTGCAGAAACAAGACAAATGTCTTGTCTGCAGCCAGACAGCTTTGTCACCTGCTGACACGATGGGGACCCTGCTCTGTCCATTTCAGGAAAGCAGTTTGCTGGGGACAGAGGATGCTGTGGAGACTTGCATGAAAGGCATCACTGTGAGCCCCCCAGTGCTACCCACAGAGCCCTTGGCTTGCAGCAGGTATTGTCCCTCCAAAAGAGATCCTCTGGCTTGTCACCTTGACTTGGGCACAGCACTTTCCCAGCTTTTTCCCTGAATTAGTTGTCATTGCAGTGGTCAGTTCCTCAGCAGCAACACCTGAGGACAGGCTGTACCCTGTCACAGGAGGTGTGACAAGTAGCTGTGCCTTCTGGAGCCACCCCAGCCCCTTCTGAGGGCCTACACCCAAAACCATTGCTCAGATCACCACAAATCCCAAATTAGATACACAGGAATTATGACAATTTTCAAGAGAATCTGCGTGTGCAAGTGGATTCAAAGTCACTTGGAAATGTCACCTCTCTAGACTCGTGGTGGCATGGGGCCACAACCCCACCAAACATACAAAGATCCTTAGGTTCATGTCCCTCTGTGCCTCCCCATGTTCACCACATTGTAAATACTGTGCTTGTGCCTTGCCACTGTTATGAACCTGGCACTTTGCTCTTATACATGACATTTTCTTTTCCAAAGACAAACATAATAAACAGGTTTCTAAGGTGCTCAAGATAAGTCCTCTTGTGTTGAGTGCCAGCCATCCTAAATTGCTCCCTTGGCTCTGAGCTGGGAAACACTCACCGGCACTGGATAGCTCCAATCCTGGTGGCAAAAAGCAGGGAAGCCAGGCAGCATCAACCCACCCTAACACCACAGACACCTCCAGACTTACCCCCTTCAGAGGGACACCTCCACACTGCAAACACAGCCAAGATGCAGAAGTTTGAGTGGATATTGAGAGCTGGAGATACCATGGCCCTGTTACACAGGTGCTATTTGCTGTATGAAGTAAAAAGAGTTCCTTGCTGCTGAGTTTCACAGAGGTTAAGGGTCCTAGGCTGATGGGAAAGGCATATGCTGGAGCAAAAGTTCACATCTCAACTTATTAATATTTGTGGACATTGAGGCAGAACAAAAATTGAAGTTTGGACCTCAGACTGGGAATTTCAGGAGGCAGAAGGACTAAACCTGCCCAAAATGCCAGATGCTTGTAAAACCCCAGGCTGGTGTTAATCTCTTGCCAAACAAGGCAGCAATAAACTTCCCAGCCATGTCACTGGAGCTGGGCATCAGCGGGGAGAAAAGGCCCACAGTGAGAGCCAGGGCTGGCGAGCACCTTGCTGGCCAAGGGCAACCTTCCCTCAGACCTCACTGAATGCGAATTCTGCCACTGCAAGCCTTGAAATCTGAATGTTTCCTGACATCCCACGCTCCTATTAAAAATAAACCGAGAAGATTTCCAACAAAGCACCACATTTTATATATGCCAGGAGGAAAATGAATTAAAAATGCATATTTTTGTTTCTTGCTGACAGTATCACATTGATTCAAAGCAAACCAGTGAGCAACAATCAGCACTGTGCAAAGATGTGCTCGTAACCACACAAGGAGGAGGTTTTGTTCCCTACCCTTGGACTATGCTCACCAATAATCTGGATTTCCATGCACATCTCCCTCCTCACCATGGGGAAATCTCAAGGCCTATTTGTGTGAAATGACTCTTGAAGGAAGAAAGCTCTGTAAACCATCCCTGACACTGTGGAAAATTCAGGAAGCTTTAATTAAGGGAGCAAAAACAAAAAACCACCCACAAGGGCATTTTTGTACTTACTTTCACTAAGTGTAAAAACGAACTTCACAGGAATTTCATCCCACAGGAATTTCCAATATTTTAGTGTTTGTTTCCGTTATGACTGGGGACAAAATGTTGAAATATCAAAGCATTTTCATAGGATGAAGTGTTCTGGGAAGCAGTGGTTTTTACGTCATTTTGACGTGTTTCAGACTTGAACTTGCACCTGGCTGAGCTGCCCAGCCATCTCCTGTGGTACCAGGCTCCTTTTTTGATCAGCCCAGAACATCCAGGAGCTTCTACCCAACATTCATCCCATGGCACCACACAGAAATCCAAGAAGACAGAGCACAGAATTCCTAATCCAGCCAATGGCTTGGTCTGTGCAGGAGAAGGGGCCATCCAATCTCCATCCTGTGTGAGCTGAGCATACAGAAATGCTCAACACAGCTGAGCCCAAATGTTCCATTTCAGCATTGTTGGCCTTGTTTATTTTTTAGCACAAAAGATGGACAATTCTTAGCCAGCTGTATCAGTTTTATTGGTCTGTCAGCACTCCAGGGTCACCCCCACCCCAAAGTGCACAGCAGCACTGCACGCCTGTTGTCTTCCCTGTGACACAAGTGGGCAGGAGAGGGGGGCTGTGGTGGCCAGCCTTGGGAATGTCTGTCCACATCACCATGTCCTTGGCCTGGATCCATTCTGGGGGCTGGATCTGTCCATCTATTCCCTCCTTCACCATTTTCAAGGCATCAGGCTCTCCCACTGAATCTGCCCTCCTCTTGTGGTCGTTTGTCCCTGCCCTGCCCCACAACGTTTTCTAGAGGAGGCCAAGGTCAGGGAGCAGAGCAGCAGGTAGGGCCATGAGGAAGAAATTCATCTTTGGAGGAAAGGGGGAAAATCTCCTTCTCAACACAGAGCTGTAACAAAAAAGTCCTAGCAGTACAAGAGCCCTAGTGCCTTTTTCTGCTGGCCAGTCTCAGCATGAGGTTTTACCTCACCTGGCACAAAAGGATGGCAGAACTGATTGTGAGCTTTAATTTTTCGAACATGTCTGGCCTAAAAACTGCTATTGTACATTTTCCACTTCTGATACTTTCTCACATATTGTTTTGTGCTCTCCAGCCGTTGTCTTTCTGAGAATTCAGGTGATGTGTGGCTTTTGTAGGTATTTCTTTGCCTAACTTCATTTTTCCAGACATTTTTGGTATCAAGAAAAATAAGTCCCACTCCACACACACACTTTTTCTTTCAAACCTCAATTTCTCCTGGAGCAAGTGTGGATCAGTAGCTGGCCAGGACCACACACAGCTCTTCTAATATCCCAGCCTGATGAACAAGAACGGGATGGAGGAGACAACCAGCACACTGTGCAGAAAGGAAGGAGATGAAATCCAGCCATCAAAAGGAATGGACTGTGAAGCCCTTGCTCAGATCAAAAAAACTGTGTGCATTTAGTGAATCTTTTGATAGTGTAAGGACAGAGGGACATGATCTGCATCCTAGAAGCGTGCATGAGAGATCTCTGCAGGCATGAGCCCCGTTTTGGGCAGGCTGGCTTGCCCATTGCTTTCTCTCAGATCCCTTGCAGGTCTCTCCATGGGCAGAGTCTTGTGGGCAGCCAGGGTCAAAGGTGTGCATGTTGTGGGCTTACTGAACAAAGAAAAGTTGTTACGTGTTCCATCAGATCATTTCCACTAAGATATGACAATTTTTAAGGTCTAGACAGTGGAAGATTTTACTTATGGAAAGTCTGGGCAAGATGTCTGTTGGAGCAGGTATCAGATGATATTGACTGGGAGGAGGACTTTATCTCTCATAAGACTGTGCTAATTCAGAGCAGTTCAGATTTCCTCAGAGACCATGGTGGCAAGCTCAGGCTGCTACAAGAACCAGGAGTGTTCATAAGACCAGACTCATCTGACTCGACATAAATCCTAGCAATAATGTAACCTGGTCAGAAAGCACCTGAATTATTGATGGGCAGTTTATTGACAGTCCCACTGGTGAATCATCTGCCATTCAGATGTCTGATCCTACTTCAGTCCAGAACTTCAACCCTTTTGCTTGCCCAGAACCCTGAGTCCTGTGTGCTGGAAAAAGCTGAAGCACATGGCTTTCTTTCTAGCCAGCTATCAAAGAAATTACAAATTTGCAACTTTCAGGTACCTTAATAGTGCACAACTTAGATAAGCTGGGGCAGATCCTGACATTTTGCATCTTCAAATCCCTCTAACAGCTGCTGATGAGGAGTCACTCCATGTGGGGAATAATTTTCTGGTGACAGAGAAAACAAATTGACTACTTCTGACTCCTGAAGTAGCACAAAAATATACTTGTAGCATCAGGTTCAGGGGTTTTGTCTCAAAACACCCATCTCAGTGTATTTGAAGAAGACACCAGAGAGTCAAATGATGCCTCTCAAAGTATATGATTCCTCAGGAACATAGGAATCAGAATTTCCAGATGCAAAGTGCCATCATAAACTCTAAGAAGAGATGTCCAAACACACACAGGGACAACTGCATCCTGAGGCACCCTGACTGCCGACTGCTGGTCCCAGATTTAGGGAGGATGTTTTTCAATAATGCAGAGAGGGGTACCCTGTTGGCTGACAGATCAGGTAAAATCACTCTTGTGGTATACCTGCTCCTACACTTTTTCAGGGTAATTTTACCTCTCACAGTTTTTACTCTATCCATAGCTAATTTGTTTTCTATGCAGTTTTTTCCTATGTCTGCTCCTAGACCTTGCCACAGCCTCTCCTCCAGTGATGCTGAGCACCTTCTTTGATTCTCCATGCTAAATGAATTCTTGCCCTGAAGACCCAAAGGGCACTAGAAAAGATATTTCCTCGTATTGTTTTTTGGGATTTCAGCTTTTCAGATGCACTGGTTCCACCAGAAAGGTGAGTCTGGAATGAGGAGCACCTTGTCTGCAGAGGCAGCACTGGGAAGGAAGAGCAGCATGGATTGGGGAGGAGTGGGGAGACCTCACAGAAATTCTGCCTGATGGTTGAAGGTGACACCAATACCTCAGGTCAATGGCAGCACCTGTAAGAAAACTCTGTGCCTGTGCCTTTATCACCTCTGGGTCCAGATCTGTAGGAGATGGCCACATTATGGCAGCCAAGCAGAACAGAATATTCTCTAATAAAAGTGGAGTCCTTTGACTCAAATATCTTTTTATCCTTTATGTCCTCCTATATTATCTGCAAAACTGGAGGTCAGGGTGCAGCAGCTTCTACTCACAGGTGGGTTCGCTCTCTCTGTATCGTCAATAAAAGAATTCCAAAAAATAAATTCCCAGCACAGGCACAGAAGCACCAGAACTAATCTTCCAACAGATGCAAGAGACTGTCAGCTAATGTAGGAAATTAAATGTTTAAGGAAATTATAGAATGAAAATACAAACTCTTGAACAGGAGCCAAAAAATACAAATTCCATCATTTATCAAAAAAAAAAACTCCAAAATGGGCCTGAAACGGTGTGGGGAGAGCTGAATGAAAGGCTATATTCAGGCAGCAGCACTGTTTAGCTTACTTTTTGGACCTTTTCCCCTTATTGATGCTGTTGGGAGGTGCTCATTCCAAAACCTCTAATGCCGTCGTGTTCTGGGATGAGTTACTAAAAGCAGCCATTCTTCCACATATGAAAACATTTGATTATTTGCATGTTCAGTGTCTTTAATGCCTCTTTTGTGCCTCTGTTTTTTGTGGGGGGAGGCAGATGAGGGATCTTGAATTTCAGCAGTATTCTGATATAAACTTCCTCTGAGAGAGGGAAGGCAAAGAAGAAAAAGTCTTTGCAAGGCTGAAATGCAGTTGAGGCTTTCTCAATTTATTTGAAGGGTCTGATGAAGGTGTTATTCAGGACTTGTGCAGAGCTGCCAGCACTGAAGTAAAGATTCAGCTCCAAAGCTGAAGCATTACCTGGCATTCTTTGATCCATGTGACAAAAAACGTGAACCGTCCCAAACTGTGGCTGTAGTGGAACAAATCCCAGCACTGAGCACAGGACAGATGAAGGGCTCAGAAAGCTGCTCCTCAAGCATCTCCACGCAGACAGGGGGGAGGGTATGCAGTGCTAGACATGCATTTTTGGGCTGAAAACCCTCTGGCAAGTCACAGCAGTCAAGTCCATGCTTCTCTGTGGCCGTCTTGGCTCTCTTTTGCATGGGCTGGAAGGTTACAGGAAAGCTGGAGGCACCTGGCCAGCCACAGACATGTTACCAGCATCAGGAAATACTTTAAATACTGTCCAACTGACCTGTGAAACTCATTGCCAGGGCTCTGGGAGTGAACAGCTCATGGCTTGCTCCTGAGCACACAGGATGGCACTGAAACACTCTGGTGCTGGGGACATCCTACCCTTCTGTAAATGCAGGTCAGATCTTGGCTACAACTGCTGCTGAGCTTTGCTGTGCAGAGGGCTAAGAGCTCACAAATGGCCTGTGGCCACAGCTCAGTGGAGAAGTGGTGATTCATTATGCCATGATACTTCAACTCCTTGGGATTTTCTTCCCATACACAACAAACCTAGCAGGAATCCAAAAGAGAATGGCTTGCACTTATGGCTAACAAGATTAGCTAGTCACAAGAGCCAGCATTAAACAAACAAAAAATAAGATGTTTGGACAAAATAAAGTTCCTCAGAGTTTAAGCCAGTGAATGGGGATTAGGAAGATGTTTCTCTGAAGTTCAGCTGTTCCCAAACTCCTGAGGTGTGCCACATCTCCTCCCAGAGCCTCCAGCCTGTGCCTGGGAATGGGCACAGCGCTGGCATGGGCAAAGCACCATCCTGCTTCACCCCAGGCAGGCAGAGGAAAGGAGAGCAGCCAAAGGAGAATGACTTGATGAATCCCACACTGGTCCATCATTACTGCACAGTCTCTCTGCATCCCATTTTTGACTGACCAATGTTTGGCCCTGGAGCTCAGGATTTACCTGGCAAGGTGCTCCTACAGCTCTGAGCTGCCCTGGTTTTCTCAGTCCCTCTGACTTGCTCATGTTTCACTCCTTTTACTGGAGTTTTTGTTACGGGTGAATAAAGATGCCAGCTTTGCTTTCCCAGGACAGCAGCACCATCTAGAGCCTCCTCTGAAACGTACAGTCCCCATCTGCCTGCAGGAGCACCTTCCAGCCACAGCTGAGAAAAACAAGGGACAAAAATAATGTGCAGGTGTGAGGGTGGAAAAGAGAATGTGGCAGACTGAACAGCACCTCTGGGGCCAGTAAAGCTAATGTACAGTCATATACAGCTGGTGTGTTGCACTAAAAGCAGGGAGGTAGGCTTTGTACTGTTGGTTGCAAAAGGGATGTGATTTGTAGCTGTAATCTCGTTCTCAGGTAGCACTGTTATGTATTTGGGGGAAAAAGCTCTTCAGGGGTGTATGATCCTTGTACACTGCTTCCATGATGTAAAACAGGGCAAACAACTTGGGCAGAGCTGGAAAACACCTGGTGACAGAGCCAGGGCTGCAGGCTGTGGCCACTGCTCACAGATTCCCAGCTAACACCGGAGTCATTGCTGCTTTTCCAAAGGCAAACAAAGAGGGTTTCTGCCTCCAGTGTCCTAAAAACACCCACTCAGTTCAGATGGCACAGCTCCTCCAGGCAGCTGGGCATGCAGTGGTGCTCTGCAGTGCTTCCAAGGGGCCAAATTATATCCTGCAGCAGAACACCTTGGAAAATCACTGATGTGCCAGTGGGAGAGAGCCAGAGAAACTCAGGTCTCTGGGCCATTCACTTAAGAGTGGGGCTCAATGATCCTTGTGGTGCCTTCCAGCTCAGAATATTCTGTGATTCTGTGAAATTCAATAGGAAGGGATTTGTAAGGCAAAGCTCTGAAATAATGCTGGCAAGCAGAGCATGCCCCATGCTCACAGAGGAGAACAAAAGTGATAAAAACCCTTCTTACCTCTATCTTTTGCTCTGGAGGAGAACCCTGCCTCATCACCCATCACTTCCAATTCCCTGGGCTCTGAAGGACTCAGACGGACAGGGGACCCAGTACCGTAGACACGAGTGTGGGATAGTGTGTGCCTTCCCCAGAATGCTCTGGAAATGTCATTTCCTCAAATCTGGGTTAGCCAGACACTGAGGTTTGCACAAGAAAATCCTGAATGGCCCCAGTGCTAAAGCCACCACTGAGAGGTTACAGCAGCTGTGCACATCTGCAGTGTGGTACACACAGAAATGTGGGAGGAAGAGCTGGGTGCACAAAAAAAAAATAAAATAAATGGAACAAACTGTCCTAACCTAGCCTCCCTGTTTTTGCAATAAATCTGTGTTTTGTTTTGCTGCTACAGCAGTCATGGAATAGTGAACACAAGGGAACAGACAGATTTCTCCCTCTCCTCTGCAGAGAGCAGGACCTGCTGTGCCAGCAGCAGCTGAGCCAAGCCCCAGCAGCATTCATGAGACAGGGGTCCTGGAGAGCAGATTGCACCTTGTGCCTACATCCACACAAGAATTCCAGGTGGGAAAATCCCCTGTCTATGGTCCCATGTGTGCCCTTGGCCTCCCACAAGATGCTGGGCACAAAAAGCAGCATGGACCAGGAGCTGGTTTTCCAATAGGCAATGTGGATGGAAACCTTTGCCCCTCCTGAGGAACTGTTTTAATCACTTTAGGGAAAGTGGTTATATGCAGTAGGACACCCAGTTTTGGGTACTCAGGAGCAGCAAGTCCCAAAGCCATAACTGCAAAAAATTCCTGGCAGGAGGGAGCAGAGATTTCCCAGGAGATGCTGAAGTGCCTGGACCACGTGTCTTTGTTC
This sequence comes from Sialia sialis, assembly GCA_009812075.1. Classification (NCBI taxonomy): domain Eukaryota; kingdom Metazoa; phylum Chordata; class Aves; order Passeriformes; family Turdidae; genus Sialia; species Sialia sialis. Next base: position 34,279,376 of record VRYO01002355.1, read on the forward strand.
TTGTTCACTGCCTCACTCTCTGAGTAACAAGGGACTATATAGGAATAAATCAGCATATTAATGGAATGCTAATCGCAGCTGAATCTGGGATGGACTAAAATATACATGTTCCTTGAAATTATGAATTCTACAACCCAGTCTGAACTTGGAACAATTAATGAGAGCAACTACTATTTTAAAGATCAACCATCCTTTCAGTGGCTTTGATATTTAGATTAAAATTAAAAGTCAGCTGGCAGGACAGATCCCCATTTCAAGATCACAGCATAAATCAAACCACCTCACTTTCAGTGCAGAGGCCACTCAAAGTAATTGAGGTCAGGATAGGGCCCAACATCTGAAAATGTGCTTTTAACAAGAGGCAGAAATACATTTCTGTTCCCATTTCTCCATGGCTGAACAACACTACAGGGATGTGTAATTGGCATTTCAATGCCTGTGTGCACTGATCACATTCTTGAGGTGTCTGTAAGTTGCACATAGCCCTCAGTCTGGCCTTGCATCTGTCCCCACTGAAGCCAGCAAGAGTAATCCAGCGTCAGAGCCCTGGTGGGAGCTGTCTCAGGAGGGGATGATCTACAGACACAGCTATGATGGTTAAATGTGTCTTACAGGACTCTCTCGAGGGCAGGAGGAGAGGTGAGAAACCAGGTTCTGGTTCTTCCCCACCTGATTCCAAGGTCTGCTCATTTTCTGCCTCAATAAGCTCCCAGTGTCTGCAGCAGAGAGTTCCAAACACCACTCAGTTTTGTGTGAATTATTCCCAGGCTTTGGTTACCTAATGTAGCCTAGTTGTCCAGTCTGCCTTCTCTTGTCAGGCCATCCTCCTGCCAGGAGGTTTCTCTCCCCTTTATTTTATTTGTGGTTATGGTCACCATTCTCCAGAGTGAGGGTGTACCCCACTGGAGACCACTCAAGATATCTGAGTCTCATCTGCATTATGTCAATGCATGGTATCAGAATCTGCACTAGCTGAGTAGTTCTTGAGCTAGAGATATTTCCAGTGGCACAGAAGCTGTGAGAGCCCTTGGAAATAATTTTAATTAATCGGTATTTCCTGTTTCTCAGTTGTCTTTCCATTCAACCTTCTGTAGGTCCCAAAAGCATCTCGGTTGGGTCATCTCCAGCCTTTGGCCCTCTGAGGTTTCATTCCCAAGATCAGATGCTGACCTGGCACAAGAGTAGCATCCAAAGCTACTCCCTATGACTTCTCCAGAATGCCACTGCTAAGAGGCTCCTCCAAATCCCTCCTCCCCCCACCCAGATATGGCAGCTCCTTTATGGCTTTCTGCATTTGTCACAGACACTTCAGACCTCCATCCACCCCAAAACGTTTGCCTGGAAATTAAGACATTTGGCCAATTTCCCCATTATAGCCTATTCTCATTTCTTTCTATGTCTTTATTCAGGATAAAGTGGATCTGTCTCAAGTGACAGCTCAAACCTGAAGATGATTTAATTGTGGCAAAGCCCAGAGCTGTTATAGCATCTTAGTCTAGATTATAGCTCTATTCCTAACAGAAAGGCTCAGAGACTGGGTCCAGGAATGCAAACACCTCCTTCTACACTGAATTTGACTTATGGTGTGTTGTCATATAAAGAGCTGTTAAGTGGAGTTCTAATCTTCTTCTTCAAGGGTGAGCTGTAATAACACTGAGATATGAAGAAGCTGCTCCACATGAACCACCTATATCAGATCTCTGCAGACTTTCTGCCCTGCAAGAGAGCCAGGGAAATTATAGCACTGCTGATGTGAGTGTATGAAAATATATTGATTTCTGATTATTGTGAATATCCTGATATTTCTGATTATCTAAACATGAAAATTTGCTCTGTAGCTTCATGTTATATAGGTATAGGCAGAGATTGGTTTTGTTTCTCTTGCAGAAATTTTGTGGCTGGCTGAAACATCCAGAAGGGACCAGAGAGTCCCCAGTGCCCCAGGGACAGTGGTCCTCAGTGACACTGGTGCAGGCACATGGCTCACAGCCCCACGGGGACATAAGAAGGAAAAGGCAGAGGATAAGTGGTGCTGGGAGCTCTGGATTTACCACCACCAGTATAAGCTCTTTCAAGGACTCCTTGTAGGGGTGTTTCAGACAATTATGGAAGTCAGCCGTGCCTTACAGCATGGGAATGGAAAAACCATGGGAATGGAAAACCTTTGAGTCCCCCTCAGCCTTTGGGAAGGTTTGAGCCATCCCATCCTAAAGAAGGATGCTGAGAAGGTTGAATTCCCCTCTGGAAATGCCTTTCCCTCCCCAGTGACCAGGTAAAGGCAAGACAACTTGTCAAGCACATATCCCCACTTTTAAAGAGCTACATCCATACAGAGCAAGCCCCCCCTCATTCTCTGTGAGTGTGAAAGGGCCCTCTAGGAGACATGTCAGAGGAGGGGGGAATTCCAAATTCTGGTGAGGACACAAGCCCACAGAGGATTTCCAGCACCAGGAAGGGTCTCCAGCAGTAAACCCCAAAGCCCAGCAGTCCTCACAGGGCTGTGGGAAGATGCACACATCACTGATGGAGCTTTCTCCATGCCTCAGCTTCACCACGGGATGAACAGCATTTGGTTCTGAATATCTCACCAAATAAAACCTTCAGCTGCTAAAAATAAATTAGCAGAGGGACTTCACCTCCAACCATGGCTTCAGGAGCTCGCCCTGCCACAGGCACAGCTGGAGTGAGTGCCCAGTGGTTTAATTGGGCAAATGCGTTGCAAAGTAAATACAAAAAGGGTCAAAAGTAAATAATATGTTTTATAGTTGTAGTTATTCTGATGAGGTGTTTTGATACCAGGTTCAGTGAGAAGAGGGTAGAAGTTCAATTCACTTAATGGGAGCTGGCTTTGTCAGCCACTTCCAAGGTTTGTCAGCCACTGCTATAAAAGGGGATGGCAGGGTGGGTAAGCACACCAGCTCTTCAGTCCTGCACATTTATGTTCAGTTTCACTGCCACACACTGATTCCAGCTCTGTCTAGATCAACATGCCTTAGTGTGGGGCTTTGCTCCTCAAGCTGCAAGCCCTGCAGCCAATGCATAGGTGAGGTTCTCAGCTCCTGACAAAGAAAAAAAAACACAATAAGGAAGAACATTAAGATTGGAAAAGGCCTCTAAGACCATCAAGTCAAACCAGTAACTTGACATTGCCGAGTCACTCCTACACCATGTCCCCAAGTGCCACATCCACACATGTTTTGGACACTTCCAGGGATGATGACTCCAACACTACCCTAGGCAGCCCATGTCAATGCTTGACCACCCTTTCAGTGAAGAATTTTTTCTTAATACCCAGTCTAAACCTCCCTTGGCATAACTGGAGCCCATTTTGAACATCAACATACAAAAATATTGTCACATAAGCCTTTGCTGCTGAAGCTTTCCTCATGACTACTGGCATTTCTGCAAGAGAAAACACCTCCTCAACACAAACAGGCTGACATTTAATTTACAGCAAAAGCAAAGCTTTTAACCAATGCTACTATGCAGCATACAAAAAAACTCAAAAGAGATGAAGATCCTAAAAAAATCTAGCCAGGTCCAATCCTGCACAGCAAAGCACCATGGGATTTTAGTTCCATGTAAACCTTTCCCAAAGAGCATAGCAGCAAGTGCCTAAATTATAGCACAGGCCAAGAGAAATATGACAAAAATATGTGAAAGTCAATGGAAACACACTGGGAGCTGGAGGGCTCATTGGCTGCTCCCTAAGAAATGGCTTCTTGTGTTTTCAAACGTGCTAAAGAAGCAGCCAAAGAAAACCTGTGGGTTTTCACAAAGAAAACCAGTGAGAGAAAATGTCTCTCCTTGGTGCTCTCACACAAGAAGAATTTCACATTCAATGCCTTGGGATAAATTTTTCACAAGAAGATTTTCACTTTCAATGCCTTGGAATCAATTTTTCCCTCTCTCACTCCATTCCTGTGGACACTGGGCATTCCCTGACCTGTCCCAGGTGCACCAGCCTGTGTGTCTCTCAGATATGATGGTGAGGGTCAGACCAGAGCTGCTCTGCAGCAGTGTGTTGGCAACAAAACAACCAGCACCAGAGCTCCTCAGAGTGATGGATTTCTAGAGAAAAAACAAACCAAACAACTTTCAGACCAATGTGGAAACAAGCACAGTGTATGTAATGGGCTGATGATGATAAAGGGGAGCAAACAAAAATGCAATGAATTCCACTGCCTCACTGTGATAAAAAGCATGTGAATTGAGGCATTGGAGAATGATGTCCCCAGGAATGCAAAAGCTAACGAGTCATTTGATGAACACTGAGACTCCATCAACGGAAAGAATGAAAAAAATCACAATTCTTTGGAGTTTGCTTTTTGTTGTTGGGGCTTGGGTTTTATGGAGTTTGTTTTTTTCACTTAAAACCAAGGAATGGAGGACAGAATGGAGATTTCTGCTCCACAGCTGAGAACTTTGGCATCTGCATACAAACCAGGAAGCACAAATGCTTCCTGACTCGAGAGAGAGCTCTCTGTGGGACCCAAGATTTTCAGGAGGAATTGCTGCAGGCAAAAAGCTAGACCTGCAAACAGGAAGGCCATTAGAAATGTCCAGGGAGAGGATGTGATCAACAAACACTGGAGCTGAGCAAGGACACAGCTTCAAGTGAAGGGAGGCTGGGAATGGGGAAATCATCTATTTCAGGGCAGTGCAGGGATGTAGAAAAGTAAAAATGTACTTACATTTTGGACTCCAGAGCAGGGGAAAAAGTTGCACTTTGTGTCCCCAGCTAGTCCTACTTGCCAGAAGTCAGGCAAGGAAAAAGCAGATTTTGTGAGCCCTTGGAACCCTCCAGTATAATGGCAGCTCTTCAAGCAGGTCTCAAGGCTCGGTGGAATTACACAGGATTACAGGATTTTCTCCTCTAGTCCCCTCCCCTCCCCTGTCACTCCAGGACAGGGTAAGTCAGGGGAGAGGCTGAACTGTGGCTCTGAAGATGTGCTGCCTCCCCTACGGAGCAGAGCTAGACAGGCTGAGCTGATGTGCCTGGCATCCTGGGCACTGATACAAGAGAATGCACCCTAAAGAAAAGGTATAGTAATTTCACAGCTATAAGGAGCACCAGATTATAAGGCGCACTTCTGGGTTGTCAGCAAATTCAAACTTTGTCCATGTATAACGCGCACCGGACTATAAGGCGCACTTATTTTTTTGCAGCGAGGATCCGTGCGCAACAAAGTAATGAATTAGTAACGGAATTGTGCGATAGCAGGGTTTACTAGCAGGTGCTCAATTTGCAAACATTTTTCACGGATCAGCGTAGCCTTTAAATGTAGCCCCAGGCGCCCTCCCTGTGCCGCGGGCCCTGGCACTCCCGCCCCCGGCACCAGCTGGCACGGCTCTCATGGTCCACGGCTTGGCTCGCGGCTCACACTGGGTTGTAGGCAAATTTCCGAACTTTGTCCATATATAAGGCGCACTGGAGTATAAGGCGCACTTCCGCGTTTCAATCAAAATTTTAGTCAAAATAGTCTTATAGTCATGAAATTACTGTACATGTGGAGCACCTGAAGGCTGACAGCTCTCTGAACATATCCTCAGAGGTAAATCCCAAAGAGGTGTCACAGAGACAGTCTGGACCCAGCTAAGGATGTGCTAAACTGGAGGCCAGCCCTAAACTACTGAAACAGCACCAAGCAACCAAGGACCAGAGTGGGGATGACGCCTTGTGGGGAAATGCCTTTGGGTTTTAGCTTTTATATTTTTCAGAATCTCTGCTGCTTGGTGTGTAACTCTGAAACTTCATATTAAGTGTTAGTAAGTTCTCTTCTCAGGGTAGTTAGACAAAATAATCCCTTCCCAGCTAGGGAATCAAGAATAGCCAGTACCTAAAAAGATAAACAACAGCAAGGGAAAGGGGACAAGGCAGGGGCTGAGACTTCATAGCCTGGGGCTGTGGTTGGATAATTGCCCCCAATACGTAGATGAACCAAAACTTAATAAAAGTGTAAAATCTCATGACCAGGATCCATCTCGGATTTGATCTGGGTGTAGCCCTGGCCAGGCTCTTGCACTGCCCAAGGTGGATCCTTTCAATAAATATCTGTTTTATTCCTTTTGTTCTGTCTAGTCTCTGTTGCAGGTCAACCTTTCCAGACAACAGGGAAAAGGCATAAGGACAGTACAGCCAGCAGCCCTCATGGGCTCAGGTGGGGGATGAATCCATGAATGGATCCTGTCCTTTGTCCTCATGGATGTGGATCCATCATAGCTCCTCACCATGCCAAACTCCAGTCGTAAGCCTGAGCCACACAAGCAGCCCAATGTCCCAGGAGCTGCTCCTCAAGTCACCTCCTCCCCTCCCCAGAGGTGTCTCCTCCAGGGACCTCCCAAACTCCACGTTTCACAGCACACCAGCCCAGAACAGTGGGTACCAATTTCCCAGGTGCCCAGCACTGCTGTGCCCACCCTGCAGAGGAGCTGTACCCATACTGGAGCACAAGCTGTGTCCATCCTGCAGCAGGAGCTGTGTCCATCCTGCAGCAGGAACTGTGTCCATCCTGCAGAGGAGCTGAGCCCACTCTGAGCAGGAACTGTGCCCACCCTGCAGCAGGAGCTGTGTCCATCCTGGAGCTGCTGTGTCCATCCTGCAGAGGAGCTGTGTCCATCCTGCAGCAGGATTGGGCTGTGTCCTCACCATTTGCTCCTCGTGGCACACGTCAGCTCCAGCACCATGGCCCTGGCATTGCTCAGGCACTCACTGCAAACCTAGGGCAGCCTCCTTGCTGGATGGAGTATTTTAAAGCATATTCAGCTTTTATATTTGACAGTGGCTTGCTATGCACATTACAGTATAAAGGATTTTATTTGTTCCCATTGTTGCAGTGTTTATTCCCCAAACTCTTTTAATAGTGGCTTTTGACAAAGTGTTTCCCCAGCAGTGGGAACTACACACACAGCCCAAAGCAAACACTTGCAAGATAAACATCCTTCACATCCCAGGCTGTCCCAACCCCTTGGAGCTTGCCATTACCTCCCTTGGAGCAATTCAGCACAACTTAATCAAAGTTAAAAATGATATTGTGTGATTTTATTTTTTGTACTTGCTCAGCAAGCTTTTATTGGCAGCTGCTGCCAGGATCTGGGACTCTGCCAAATTCCCTGGTTATATTGCTCCAGTGTGGACAAACAAAGAAGGTCTATTTAAAAGTTTCTTGGACACAAATAAGGTAAAAACAACAAAATAAAAAACAATGTGTAATTATTTGTTTCCTTTATGAAGGGCCTCCTTCAGAGTCCTTTGAAATCAGTTCTGGTTTCCACCTACTAAAGTCACCCAAGTGAATTATTTAATATTAATAGACATTCCTGAACCAGAATGTTACAACCAGAGGCACAAAATCCAGGGGAAAAGCGGCCATCTACTTTTCCCTTTCATATTACACATCCTGAGCCAAAATACCAACTTCAGCTCCTTGCCTTTCCCAGTAACAGCTACATCTTCTAAACACAACTTCAAAAATTTTGTAACTTTGTATTTAAATTATTTAAGCATCATTGCATTAATTCAGAATTTCATAGAAATTAAATACTGACAATAACCCATGCCTTCAGGAGCCTGGGTTGATCTCCCCATCTTTGGCATTTCTGCACAAGGGCTGCCACCTTCTCATGTCCATTTGCAAGTAATGATCACTCCTGCAAAAAAAAAAAATCAGTGTGAGTGACACTGTGAGCCCTGTCACCTTGTTAAGGTCACTGCCATGGCACTGGCTCCTTCAGCAGTTAAAATGTCAGAAACACAAAGGCACTGCTGAACCCACAGCCTGAAATTCACCCCTTTGCACAGCACAGCCCCTCACCCCATGTCCTCTACAAGAGGAAGAGGTGCAGAGAGGACAGGAGAAAGGGAGAGGTGGGGAGAGGGACAGAGAGAGAGGAGAGAAGGAGAAAAGAGAGGAAAAAAAAAATCTCCATCTGACAAGGCTATTTGGCAGTATTTTGGAGCCAAAGTGCCTCCTGTCAACAACATACACAATGTGCTTTTGAAAAAACAGAAATGTACATGTAGTTCCTTGGCAATTGGAAATAATAGTCAATATACAGACAAACAGATTTTGGAGCATATGTTTTTGAACTCCCTAGAAACTGCAGTTTTTCCATTTTTTTTTTCCAGGTCACGTTCAATTTATTATGCAGAGGCAGTCACTTACTAGTGTGCACAGTCCTGAGTCACAATGAAGAATAAGGAAAAAAAACACCCTCTCTCCCTAGCAGAAAAGTCTGACAGCAATAAAGACCTTAGAAAACAAGCTTCTTGTTTCTTCACCAGTGGCTTCAAAAAGGAGATTAGAGAGAAAATAAAATCCCTGTTTTGCTTCTCCCTCTCACTCAGCAGGTTTGTGTCTGAGAGAGCCTCTTTTAAGAAGTTTCACATTTGAAAATTCCAAGTCTAAGTAAGTAAAATTCAGGTCGCTAGCTAGAATTTCTTGGTCTCTGTAATAGAAAGAAGGAGCTGAGGTGTCTGCCTTCTGTGCTAGACCATCTTCCCCACCCTGACCCCACCCTGGCTCAGCAGGTCCAGCTGCACCTGGGTTACCGTGGGCATCAGAAGCTGCCTTTGCCCACGGTCACTTTGGGCAGCCCAGGGACATGGGCACAAGGGCTGGAAACCCTTCCTGCTGCAATTCAGCTTCCTCCTCTCCTGGAGACAGAGACACCCCAGCACCTGCAGTGTCCGTGCCAGAGCACACATGGACTTGTGCTGTGTCTCATGAAAGTGCTGCTGTCTTATTCTATCAATTATTTCTTATTTCTGTGCAAGGACATGTTGTCACTTTTGTCAGGATGGATGTGACTTGGACTGGGGTGGAGGGAAAGAATTGAGACTTCACCTCACTGAGCTCATTGAGATGATGTTGGTTTCCATTGGTGCTAACCCAGACTCCCAAGTTTTGCAGAGGGAATAAAGCAAGTTGACAGTGCACAGTTTGACATTCAAGGCAAAACCCCCCAAGTCCTTCACACAGCCAGCTGCAGATGGTGTGGAAATGCTGCCTTGTACTTTGCTCTGTCTTGTCTTCATTGCCTCAAATTCCCCATTCAGATCCATCTCAGCACTCCTGTGTGGACCTGGAGCCTCACTCACTGCTAATCCAGGGACCCACAGTCCTGCCTGAGCCACATCAGAAGACCTGGAACTAAAATTGCCCATCCAGTTAATTTCTCCTGCAATCTTTATAATCTTTAAAGCCTTTACCTTTATATTCTGCTGATTGTTAATCAAACCAAAACACAAGCTGCAGTTGGTTTTAATTGCAAGATTGCAATTGTAAATCCCTTTTATCCATTTCTTAACATCTTCTGGATTTCACAGCCACAAATCACGGCAAAATCCAATTGAAAGATGCAGTCTGAAGTAATTGCTATTGGTTGCCAGGAGGGTAAAGTTGCTATAAATAATATTCTTTACGATGCTGAGAAACTGAACGTTACTGTGAGCATAGCAAGTAATTAGGCACACTGCAATGTCACACTTGGAGAGGCAGTACAGCCAGCCTTGTCTAGAGCAATCAACCCACTTTGCTCCCTGTCCATCCATGCAAATCAGCTGAACAACACCTGGCACACACGCAAAGTGCTTTCCTCTCAGTGGATCAGGAGTTCTGCTTAGCTGTGTGTGCTGGTTTTGGCTGAGATAGAGACAATTTTCTTCATAGAATCAGGTATGGGGCCGTGTTTGGGGCTGGAAGCAGTGCTGATAACCCAGGGGTGTTTTTGCTGTTGCTGAGCAGGACTCACACACAGCCAAGGCCTTTTCTGCTCCTCACCCACCCCAGCAGTGAGGAGGCTGGGGGTGCACAAGGAGCTGGGAGGGGACACAGCTGACCCCAAATGACACAAGGATATTCCACACCATAGATACGGCATCATGCTCAGTATATAAAGCTGGGGGAAGGGGGAAGGGGGGTGTTTGTTCCCAAGTCACCCTTAGTGTGATGGAGCCTGGCTGTCCTGGGGATGGCTGAACACCTGCCTGGAGAAGTGGTGAATTTACTCCTTGTGCTGCTTTGCTTGTTTGGAGCTTTTGCTTTACCTATTAAACTGGCAGCACCCAGCCCATGAATTGTCTCTATTTCACTTTTCTGATTGTCCCCCAAACCCACTGGTGGGCCGAGGGAACAGCTGCACAGGGCTGAGCAGCCAGCTGGGGTTAAACACCACAGCAGGATTTCTGGGAGCTGGTGAGCCCCAGTGGGGCTGTGAGGGGCACTTCACATCCCTGGCAATGCAGGGCACGGGGCTGAGACCAAGCTGCCTGACAAGACCACTGCTGGTTTGTAGTGGGACCTCTGAGATAAAATTATCATCACCTGCCTGTGACCTTCACAGCACATGAAAATTTTGGGATCTCACTTGTAGGGTCAAGAACCTTGGCTACTTGTACTCAGGAGACAGTTGGAACCTGACTAAAAGTTGCACACCTAGTTTTTGCAGAGAGCTTTGAAGCTCTCCTCTTGTGGAAGTGGGGAGTAGTGAATTCTCTGCAGCCAGGCTCATCCTCAGAGATCCCCCAACAACAGCACCAGAGAGCAGCAGCTCCAGCTCTGATTGCACTTGCCACAAGTGGCAGCTTGCCCAGCCAGTTCTAGGATTAAAATTAATAGATGGATTTTAAAAACATGGTTAACTTCCTAGCATACAGATGCACACATCATCTGCTTCTGATGTCCTGGGAAGCTTTGGTAAAACAGCAAGGAGTGACACCTACAGATACATGTGTATACACAGGGACACATGTACATCTATACGTGTACATAGATGAGCAGAAAAAAGGCAAACATGCTGCCAATATTTCCAGTTGCAGTTATTTTCCTGACCAGATTACCATAGATGCTCAGATTAGATCTAATCCTGGAAATTAGGATTAAGTACTCCTAACTCCAAAGTTCTCTATGAGACACATTTCTTTCAAGATGGAACTCTTCCTCTCTTAGGAGCCAGCCAAACACAAGCAATGTTTACTCTCAAGTGTACACAGATACTTCCTAATGTATTTTTTTGGTATGTGTGTGGTCTGAATGGACATAATCCTCTCAGTCCAAGGACAGCTCATGGTAGGTTCACACCTGGTATAGCTATTTATCAGCCACACACCTTTCTCTGTCACCTCACCCCACATCACCAGCTGCTGTCACCAGCAGCATCCTCCTTCCACCTCTGAGCTCTGTCATTTTCCAAGTGCTTTCCTAGGGCTCCTGGAATGGACTTTATGGTAAAACAGGACAACAGCACTTGGAAGAATGAATTACAGATCCCTGCCAGACAAACAGACTCCAGGCTGCACTTTGCATAATTGTTACTGCAGGGACCTCAGGCTCCAGAAGGAGGTTAATAACTCTCACTGCTTGTGAAGAGTCACTCCAAGCACTGAAATAGCCTAAGCTGGAGTGATGGATTTGTCAGTGCCAGCTGCTCTGGGCTCTACAAAGGGATGCCCATGAGAGGCTTCTGCCTAACTCGGGGTCCTAACAGCAGCCACACCTTATAAACTCCTTAAAAACAGTCAAATTACACAAAACCTGGAGCTCTTTCCACCTTTATTTTGAAACATCACATTTTGCTCTTTATAAATATGTGATGTTTTACCACCTGCTCTAAGAACAGACACAGCTCCTACACTGCTTGTCACAGGTAATGCAAAAAGCACCCGAAAAATTTAGATCGGATTTCTTTGGAAGGGAGAGTTCTGGGCATCACCTACATTAAAGAGTTAAATCCACAGCAAATCTACCAGCCCTGCTGTCCCAGATTCCCGTGATACTAGATCTGGTCTGGAGACTTCAGATTTGGGAGGCAGATATGAGTTCTATTGTTTGGAAACCAACTGCTGATCAAAACACTGTTTTGGAAAGGATTTTATTTATTTACAGAAATCTCCATAGAAACTACAGCAGAGATTTTTCAACCAGATGTGATGTTTCATTGTTAATTAGTTCATCTATTAGAACAACAGCTTTCCTATTATGAGATCCGGGCAGCTAAAATTTGAAGTGCTAGCTCTAGGCTGCCCCTCAGATGGAAAATATTAACACACTCAGCTTTTGGAACCGAAAACCTCAGATGTGTGGTGTAAAAGCAGCAGGCATTGTTAATCTCCAGACACCTCCATGGAAAAGAGAGGTGCAGAGCACCAAAGTGGCTTCTCCAAGAGCATGTTAGTAGCCAGCCCTCAGATCCCTGTGCTCAAATTCACCTCATAGCACCTAGGTCATTACACCCTGAAATGAACTAAACCCCATCGTTACTGCAATATCCAATAAACAACATTATTTACTCATATTATGGATTATATCCAGTGGCTTTCTGCATCTAATCTCTGGGGACCAGGGTGAATACCAGGAAAAAAATCAGAGCAGCAGCAGATGATGCTGTGACTGGGAAAACAAAGCAGTCATTGCATCCCTCAGTTTAGGAGCCAGGCTGGATGTATTTTTAGACCTCTCTTCCAATCCAAACATAGCTCTCCCATGTAACACCAAGAATGTCTTCAAAGAGAACAGTGAAGTGTGATGCCATGATCACAAATATAATTATCAACTGTTAGGCACAAGCTCTCACAGAACTCCTCAGTGTAAGCAGGGTAGCACTTGTCACTTGCCCCCCAAGCACAGGCCAGTTGGCTTTGCTAATGGAAAGAAAGGCAGGCAATGGTGTTTAAAATGCCAAGAGACAAACAACCGATGGAACTTCCTACATATGGAAATGTTACATAAATAACTTTCCCAGAAATGTTCAATTCCTGGATCTACCATTATGGGTTTGTTTCGTTGGTTTTGTTTCTTTATTGTTACCTGTCCATTAAATTGTAGACAAACTCCAGACACGAAATTCATGAGAAACATTTGGATTTGCTCTCCATCTGGGCTTGACTGGCACCTTCCTGAGCTCCAGGAAGCTCAGCCTGTTCACACAGCCTGATATAGGCTCCTTGATACCCAAAGCTTTTAGTTAGCTTTGCTCTCTTTTTAGCTGGTGCATTCCCCAGAGGAAATAATGGATAACTGGTTTGAAGAACTTATTCAAAAGGAAATGGAGTCATTGAATTTGGTACACACATTTACTTGTGTTGGGAGTGGGGGACAGTTTCTTGATTTAGAGAAAAAAATTATATGGCACTGGAGAGAAGGTATTAGAAGAAACGAAAAAGTAAAAAGTAAAGTAATCAATTGGGTCCAGGATGCAACGTTTCTTAGCAAGCTTGGAAAACAAAGATAAAAGAAAAAAAATCAAATTACTCATTAGCTAATTCAGTGCCATCCTGCACTGTTTCCTCCAGAAGAATCTGAAGTTGAGCCTGGTGTTATACAAAAGTCATCAAGATTGGGGATGAGGTGATACAGGAGTTAGTACTGGAAGGGCTTGAAGACCTTCCCCACGTAGTCTTGTGCTGCAAGTCCAATTGGATTTAAAGAGAAAGAGGAAGATTCACCACATTTGTGTCCCAGTGGCTCTTAAGCCACAATGGTGAGCACACTTGGTGCCGCAACAGGTGTCAGGCATGAACAGCCACCGCTGCTCCTGAAACACTGGGACTTCCACACGCGGGTCAGGCAAGTTGGTGCCAGCTCCAGCAGCTCCTGCATTCTGACAGGGGGCACCACCCAAGGGACTGTCCCCTTGCACACCCAGAGCCAGCAGAGACTCCAGGGAGATGAATACAGTTACACCAAAAACCTCTGGAGGGCAGCAGAACTTCATTGTGAAACCATCTCACAACAGGGAGGAAAAAAAATAAATAATAAAAAAAATTCGGTGTTTGACACAGGTTCTGTCTGAAAACAATGAAGATATCACATCAAAAACCTGGCAGCAGGAGCTGAAGAGCAAATAGCTGATGTAAATTGCTGCTAATTTTACATGCACTATCATCAAAAATAGGCCAAAACTCATAAGGAACTTTTGGCCACTTGACCAAAACAGAGGATTTAGTTTGTCTGTATTAGATGTGCTGGAGAGGAAAATAATTCTGTAAGAAAGTAGATGCTGTGACTGATCCATTTGTCAAAGTCAAACCACACAGATCTTTCAAAACCATAAAATGATTAGTCACGTCATGATCTAATGACTTTTAAAGAAATGGGGAACTCCTCATACAGCCAAAGACACCATGCTGAAATTAAATGCTCTTACATTTAGTTTTCGAATGGAAAACTAGTACAAATTTCCCTTTGCTACTTTGATATTCTGTTGGGTTTTGTTTAGGTAATAAATCCATTCTCCAAATTGAGTAAAAAAAGGCGACTATTTCTCTGGTTTTCTTCTGTATTTCAATTTTTACAACAGAGAGGAGAAAAATACTTGCTTTGGAGGTGTAACTTGCAACCTAAGAAGTAAAGCTGTGTGTCTAGAAGTCCAGCTGAAGTCAGAGTTTGATTCAGCCCTTGCCTGGTTTCAATTTCACACCAAGGTAACTCTTGAAATTCCCTCACGTGAAACTGTGATGTTTCTTTACATATTCTTTGCTGCCAAAGCAGCACAATAGGACTGGAAAATGGATCAAATATAACCCACTGACTCCAGAATCAATCTGGAGGGATTCCCTGACTCCAAAGAGGTTTAAGCCACAATTTCTGAACAGCAGTTCAAAATTTAACTGAATTTTAATTATTTAACTGTGCAAGAGACTAAAGTCTGTGCTGAGACCATGATGAATGTTCTGCTGAAAATTTGTTTTGGTGGAACAAGAGTGGATATGGCTGGGCAGAAAGTTTGCTCCACTTAAAATACATCCTCCCAAGAACTTCAGATAGAAACAGTCTGTCTGGAACAGGACCTGTCATCCTCTGTTTGTACAGCACCTGAAAAATTTTCATAAAAAAATAAAACTAAGTGGGCAGAGGCACCAAGTAGTATCACTTTTCTGTCCCATAACCTGCTTGCAGAGCAGGCAGCTCACGTCAGTAAGTGGCAATAATGCAAAAAAACAAGACAGCTTAATTCTTACCTTAGTAAGCAAACACTAATCCTACTGAAACCCAATGTATTTT
Source organism: Sialia sialis (assembly GCA_009812075.1). Classification (NCBI taxonomy): domain Eukaryota; kingdom Metazoa; phylum Chordata; class Aves; order Passeriformes; family Turdidae; genus Sialia; species Sialia sialis. Next base: position 34,294,378 of record VRYO01002355.1, read on the forward strand.
CCACACAACAGTTCACACAAATTGACTAATAAGTATTTAGGCACCTCCATCGTATATTGGAGAGGTGAGTTCTGAGGGGACTGTCCAGCATTAGGATAGTAACAAGAACAATTCTTTAAATAAGGAAGGCAACACTTAAATGATGCTTTCTGGTAGGAATTACAAAATACCAAATTCTTAAAAACAGTGTGAGTGTTAAGTTGGAAGTGCGCATTGCACCTGCAGAGAAAAATCATCCAACCATCCTTTCTGAGCAGTTTAAAATGCAGAGGCCTTCTCAGCCTTTGGCAAGGAAAACAGTTATCCAAGGCAATGCACTGAAGTTAAGCCTCAGGGACTCACTAATCCTGCTCAGTGCCCAAGCATTTTGTAGCCATCTCCATTCAAGTATTGGTTTCCATGTACTGTCAGGTATTTTTTGCAGGTACTAACACAACCAGCAAATAAGAGAGCCCCAGGCAGATTTCCCAGCAGGAGTCACAGATTCCAGTAGGAATGTGACAATTTCCAGTATTTAATATCAGGCAGTAACTGGACATACAAGGTGTAATTCTTATTACAACTTCTGATATCAGATGAGAATTTTCAGGCACCAACACAACACTTGCACCTGTATCTGGCATGCTGGTCTCTGTTGGCCTTCTGTATTCACCTCCATCAACACACTGGGCGTGGTGGTGTCTGTACAGCTGCTATATTCAACAAAATATGGTTTAAGTCTCACCTCACTTCACCCAGAAAACTGGACCAGAGATATTCTGCAGAAATAACAAAATCAGGGGGAAGAGGAAAAAGTAATTTTATCCTGAAAGAATACAGGAAGGTAAGGAGGAGCCCAGTGCTCCCTCATGCAGCAGTTTCCTAAAGGCGCACACAAGAGGTACAATGTTTTGGCACCTGTAGCACAAAAACTGCTGAGAGCATTACCACTACTTACAGTTTACTATTTGTCATACATGACTGTGCAGCTCTTTATCCATTCCAACAGAAATCCATAAAAACAATTGTCTTTTAACACTAAGCACAACTCAAGAAGAGGGACAACCTCCAGCTCTGAAATATGCTGAAGCACCAGCCCTTCAAGCCCCCATTTGAAAGAGCAGCAGCTACATCTTGTGGAAACACTTAAGATTGCAGGCTTACCTCTAATAAATAACCCTTTACCTCTGACAAGCTCTGCCCTTTACTGGCCTTCTTTTTATGCACAATGTACAAAATGAGCCTGCACTTTGATCTATTCCAGAACAGCAGCTTCAACCCCTCACTGCTCCTTCCCCCAGACCAGTCTGGCTCATCACAGGGAGCAAAGCACATGTCTGGCCTCCGGCACTAAATGCTGAACTCTTGCTAATTGTAACCTAATAGTAGTAGCAACTCCAGTGCCAGTGCCACCCAGAGAATTTGTAGATAACCCACCCCTAGAAGTGTTCAAGGCCAGGACCAGGGGTTGCAAGGAGGTGATCTTTGATGTTCCTTTTAAACCATTTTATTGCAAATCTAGTGAAAATCTGTTTCCATAACTAAGACACTTCCCCAATTAAACCAATTACAAGATTTGTCACCAGTATGGTTGTCCATTTACAAAGGAGCAGCCCAAGGGAGTCCTACAAGCTGAAGTTGAGGCACAGAATAGTGACCTTTGGTTTTGTACGCTCTGCTATGGCTATTTCGCCTTTTCCACCTGCCACTTCCCTAAGCTTAAATTAAAGTACATCACAACTTCTGCAAGATACAGGCATTTAATATCATTGCCACTGCTGTCACCCTCTGATATTAGTGCAAAAATCAAAGAAAACCCCACAAATCACAAATCTGAAGCATGGTTATTAACTAGCTTTGATCTATAGGGTGTTCCTGCCATCCACACTGAGCAGTATCTGCCTCACAGAGGAGTGGACTCTGGACTTCAAGTGCAGCTCAGCATACTCAGCAGCAACAGCCCTGCTGAGGAAGATGCATCTACAAGTCAGGGAAGTGAGGGAATAGCCTCCCAGGTAATTTTAGAAATCAAAAGTTGTAGCTTGCAATGAGAAATCCTGCTGCTGTCAGGTAATAACAGCTTATCCAAGATGTCTCTCATGGCCTAGGGCTGACTTCATCATAACCCGTGACCTGCAGCCCTCAGGGCTCTCCATTACAGGCAGGGCCAGGGAGATTGGTGGAAGATTTTATAGTCAATAGTGTCAGACTAATGACATGGAAAACCCCAGAGAAGGGAAAGCAGCAATCAGCCTTGCCATTAAACCCTCGGCTTAGCTCATCTGCAAAAGCAAAATCACTCCAGCTACTCATAATAATAATAAATAAAATAGTAATCCAAATTTTGGCTTTGGTTTGTGAGTTAAGTTCCAAAACTTTTTACATTACTAAATACTTTATAGCACTTGTGCAGGTTCAGTTTTACATCAGTCCTGTAACTCTGGAATGCCTTGAATTAAGTGAGAGCAGCAAGTGCAAAATAGAATGCCCATGGCAACCCTTCCCAGCAAAGCCAGGTCAAGAGCATAGAACTCTGAAGTTCTTACACATGGAACACACTGAAGGTACACTGATTAAAAGTTTTTCCTTTGAGTAATGTGTGAAAATGTCAGGAAAGACATTGTTACTTTCTAGAAGCAACAATTGAACTTAAGTTAATAGATGTTTCCTACAAAAGACGTGGCAAATATTACAGAAGACAAGTGTGAATCAAGAATTTTATTTTTTCCCCACATACATAAAAAAGTGAGTGAACACACAAGACAAAGTCAGGAAATAAACATATTTACAAGACAGTTAAGATATCAATTTTTTTCCATCTTCAAGATCAAGTCATCACAGATTTTCGTTAATTCATCATTTTCTTTCGTCTGTGGAAGAAAAAAAGAAGAGAGTTTCAGGTATGTCCCAAGCTAAGTTACAACCTTGCAGCAAGCTGGGTTGCAATAAGTCCTGTTTGCCAGTATATGCAATAGAAAGTCCATTTACGACATAGTGGCTCATGCAAATTTAATGTGAAGATCAGTCTACTATGCCAAAGGTCACATGGCATCCTTTGGAGCCTCAGGACACGAGCCAGAATCCACTATACTGTTTAGCTTCTTCCACAGATATTCCCATAACAAATGAAAGACCAATTGGGCCAGGGAAACAAGATTTCCAGGACTCATCCTTTGTTAGGTACACCAAAATTCAAGACAGTTTAGATCTTAACTTCAAGACAGGCTCTGTATAAAATGGTGCCTTGATACTGTTACTGACATGTGACAATTTCCAGTTTGTAGAATTCCTTATGGAACAGTTAAACCATTTTAAAAAAACCTCTGTTACTGTATTTATGACAAGACCAAACCTAGTTCTATGTTAAATGGCTTGTCTCATTTCTCCAGGTACAGGCCTACTGTTTCCTCTGCTATGCAAACTTCAACCAAACCTGAAGATTCACACATATGGGTTTTTTCCATAATAGGAATCTGTCAGCATTACCAATTTTTTGAATCTTCAATACTGGCAGTGATAACAGTGATGCAGTAAAACTAACAACATGCACTTCCAGCAGTGACTTCTAATCTTCACAAAGCTTATTCCTTTGAAGGTTCCAACAAAGGATATGCCTTTACAAAACATTCTAAGAATTCACCTAGGCAATATGAAACAATATAAAGTACAAGGATTAATGACCTGAACAATACTGAAAACTTGAGTCACAGTTAAATGTACACTTATGCTAACAGCTTACAAGTTATGTTCATGAACAAGCTGAGCCAGACAGTTACTCAAGATTTACTCCCAGATTCTGTTCTGCATCATGTTTGCTAATCACCACCTCCTTCAGTAGTTCTGGTAACCTCCTAACACTCGAGCCCAGACTGGTTTGGAAACAAACCTTGTGCTCAAAAAAAAAAAAAAAAAAAAAAAAATAAAATAAAAAAATATATATATATACAGACAAGTCCTGACATGACAGTTGTGCTGTAGGTCTCAATGCCAATTTGCTAAAGCCTGCCAGGACAGCAGCCATCACAACCAGCACAGTTAACAAGGCTCCTTCTAGCCCTGATCCAAGGGAGCTCTTGACCTAGTCAAAGGCAACAGCTTGATGAGACTCGGCAATGGCTCTGTGACTGACCTTTTGTTCAAGGCTCCTCTCTAAAGACTGGATCCTCATCTGTTCTTTGCGCAGAGTGGCTTGAAGTGCTGCAGTCTCTGATTTAGCTTTGCTGCGAACCTGGGCAATTTCCTCATTGGCTCTGAAACAGATGCAAGATGGTGTTTACATCCCCCTCAGACAGCACAGCAAAACTCCCAGAAACACACTAGATGCTTGTACTTTGGATTAACCACCAAATGAAATATGTTTAAGCCAAGTTTTGGCACTATTGCAGCAACTGTGAAAGCTATGTATGTCACTCCTGGTACCTGGCTTCTTGACATGGTACTTACTGCTGCAGCTTTTCTTCAGCATGTGCTTTCAGTGCCTGATATCTCTGCTCCTCTTTTTTAATTCTAGCCAAGTAATCTTCAGCACATTTCTTCAGAACTTCTTCATTCTGTCCCAAAACCCAAAGAAGTTCAGTTAACTGTTTAAGCTAGTAGATAGAAGAGTTTCCCTACTTGACAAATGGGCTATTTGACTACACCTCAGTGGCAGTATTTACTCACTGGAGTAACAGGAGCAACTATGAAATCCCACAGGCCTATAGGGACTGAACTGCCTCCTTCCAACTGTCTTAACTTTGCAAACATTTATTCACTACATCTCCCCCCAGTGCATTATTTAGTAGTGAACTCTAGTAAAGAAGGTCACTAAATCGACAGCCACTAATTGTATTTGTTTTGTTCTGATTCTTAAAAAAAAAAAAAAAAAAAATATATCAGCTTTGTATTAAGTTGCAATTCTCACAATAGCTAGGAATCCAATTTCGCCAAAGAACCCATGGAAAGATTCAGGCTTTGGACCCTGATGTAAATAAATCCAACACTAACAGCAAGAAAATTACCTTGGTAGTCACACTAAGAACAAATTTTATTACCTATTGTAGGAAGCAGGATCTGTTTGAAACAATTGCTAAGACTACTAGTTGCAGGTCTTGAATTTAATAACTGTTTCCAAGTGATATTTATCTCTGTGCCAAGGAAAAGGCTTCTGAATTTAGGGGGGAGATAGAAGGGACACAAGATGAAGGAAGCCTGACACATTAGCAGAGAAGAAACTCAAGTTGTAATAGACACTGTTTGTTTTTAAAACCCAGACTACCATGAAGCACTAACAGGCTAATTTGAGTTTTAGTAAACAGAGATATTAAAGGATAACTGAAAAAAATCTGAAGGCACTTTTTTTAAGCACCAACTGAATCAATTTTAATGCACTTCATGGAATAAGAACCTATAGCTTATATTCCTCATTAGCTTCCTTCCTCCAGGCTCTGAAGAAGCTGCAGAACAAAGGCTTGACTTTAAAGAAAACCCACAAACATCCTAGAAGGCAGCACCTAATAACTCATTGTTCTGACTTATAATTGAACATCCTCTTCAGTATCCATTCAGTATGGTGTAGGGGAAACAAGCTGCTCTTTCTTATGCAGCAGTTGCCACATGAGTGTCTCTATGATTAACAAAGATGTGTTGCAGCAAGAAACAGCTCACTTCTGTTTGAAGAAACTTTGCCTTCTAAGGTACTATCTTACTTTAAGTCAGTCACTAAATACAACAAATCAGTTTTTTTATAATTCTTAAATAAACAACTTAGCACCTCTTTTTACAGATACTCCCTGTACTGAATTAATGGCTGGTCTAGAAATTTCACCATTTCTTCTCCACTATATCTCATTTATTTTGGAAAGATATTATTGCATAAATCATCTTACTCTGTGGTAACCCTCTAAAGCCTCTTTCTGTTTTTCAAGTCGTTTGAAGAGATCAGAGAAGGACTTCTCCATAGAGTTCAGATCTGTAAGAGCTTGCTGCTTCTCTTCCATCAGCTTCTGCATTTCTTTCCTTGAGATTTCCTTCTGATTCTGAGCATCCTCTAGAGAAAGTGGAGTTAGCCCATGATAGTTATTGCTTTAGCATAAAACCAGTTCCATAGTACAGACAGCTAACCCCCAACACCTCCAGTTCTTCCTCTTCCACAAGTTTCATAACATAGCCTCTCACCTTTAAAGACACCATGTCTGTGCTTTTAAGTCTTTGTGTCTTTGTTACATATTATCTCACATCAAACTTAAGGCCATTGAACACCATGACAAGGTGATTGCCAAAAGCATTTTTTCTCCTGCACTGTAGTCTAAATACTCCACTCAAGTTTAACAGGAGCCTTGGATGTTGTGATAGAAGCAAGAAATCTAAAAATAATTTTCATTAAACATACACAACTGCCGGAAGATCTGGAGGAGACTGGGATAACAAGTCAGACTAGCACAGCAGACTTTCAGAAGAGGTTTGGGTTAGCACACCCAAGTTATGTTTCCCATGGCCTCAGAGAAGAGCAGGCACGGATGTGTCTAATTCAGCTTTGAGCTAAGAAAATGTAACTATGCAACAAGGGCTTCACTGTATGTCTTGGCTAGTTTTGAAGCCACAAACATGACTAAAGCAAAAGACCAGGTCTGTCCTGCAAGAACTTCTAGTGATACCTTGCCACTTGTATGATACCAGATAATAAACAAACAAGGTGCTGACAACTGGATCTGCCAGTTTTAATAAACCAACAGCTCACACTCCAGTGGAGAATAAGAAAAAGTTGGGTTCATGTCTGATTGAAAAAGTCATTAGGTTACTTATCAAGTGCTATCATGTCTATGTGAATATGCATAAAATTGTTAGTCTACCCTGTCTTAAACCTTACACTTATCCTGGAAGCACCTGAAATATTAATGTCAGAGGTGAAAGAATACTAACCTCATTTAGGGTTAGCATGCCCCAGCCCCACAAGGCACTCAAAGTGTAAATATAGAACTTACCCATAATTTGAGTTATAGTCTGTTCAAATTCAGCAACTATTTTTCTAAAAACCATGAAAAAGAAAAGTAGAACGTAAGTTAGAAAGAAGCATCTAATAATAACTAAGAAGGTATAAAAGTGAGGATGTATTCATACCCCATTTCCTTGTATTCCATATGAAGCTTATTATACTTCTCACTCCACCTCTGAATCTCCAGCTCTTTCTCTTGAACCTTTGAGGGTAAAAAGGTAAGCCTTTACTTTTTGCACAAAAAGAAGTAAGATTTCATACTAAAAACAGTCTGAAGGGCAGCTTGGGTATACTTTTAGCTTAATACAGAGAGAGAAATAAGTTTTAATTGCTTAATAGAATCAAAACTGTTTAATTACAAACTAGACTCAAAATTTAGAATAATACATAGATTTTGCACGTATGATTCTCAGCACATTGCCAGTGTCTCTTCAAGTGGCAAGATCAGAGCCAACTCAGCCAACCAAGCTTGTGGCTGCTCTCACTCAGTGTCTGTGTTGATAACTACAACTTCTGAGAGAACACAATGGGCCAAGGAACATTCTCTCAAGTGATACACATTTCCCTCTTACTTACAGGGCAGACAAAAGCACTTAAACCTGCTAATATTAACACATGAGAAAAATAACAAGCCTCTTCAAGATCAAACTGTTGTTTGCAGTAACTTCTATTCAACACTAAATTAGGGAACATGGGAGAGAGGATTAAAAGATGCCTCAATTTATTTGAAAGTAATGATACCCAGTTTCACATCAGCTAAACTAAAGCAGAGCTCACAATAACAGAATTAAGCAGCACAAATGCTCTTTGCTAAACACTTTGTGCAAACCCCGTAACAGACCTCAGGACAAAGTTATGTTTCCAACTGTAACACCTGACTGCACTGCAGGAGGCCTTCAAAGACAAGAGGCTCAAAACACAAAATAACTGGAACTTCAAAAAACAAGAAAGTGAAAGCACATAACTGCTAGTTTTGCCACAAAACTACATAGTAAACTGTAGTACAGTGATTTTTCAGTATTTATTTTTGAGCAATCTGATATATTGTAGTATTTCAGGTAACAGGAAGCAGAACACTAGTGAAAAAAATCGTACAAACTACTAAGTAATGATAGCTAAACTAGAAAAAATGTTACAACAAGCAAAAGTATGTGAAAATGGAAACAAGTTAGAAACTCGCACTTGCAAGCTCAAAAAAGGGTTCAGTAGATAGAACCCAAAAAAGCAAGCTTTCCTAAGTGCTGTATTTGCTCAGAAGTAAGACAGGTTTTCACTTTCCTACTACTACTGAGCTGTTTCACAGAAAAAAAAATTAGCCTGTCTTCCTTTCAGGTTGATATTGTAACTCCAGGCCTTTCTATTTGTGACAACTGGAGTCAGTGTTTGCTGGTTTAAAGTAGTTCTTTCCAACATGAAAGAGCAGCACTTTTAAGACACTAAAAGCCTTACCCCCTGCTATTATATAGATTCTTAGTTTTAGATCGATGCACTAAAAGCTGCCCCCTGTTAAAGCCACATTTGTTTTCCCATCCTAGACAATATGCGGGATGAAAGTCACCTTCTAAATTTCACAAAGTGAAAGTTATTCCTAGAAAAGCCACTATCTCTGTGATCTAAAGCAAAAGAATGACCTATGATTATTTGTTGCTTAAGTTATCTTTGTTTGGTGTCCCTAATGCCACTGCCTGCAGTACAGCAGTCTGGAATTTTGAAATCTATTTTTTTGTGCAGTGATACAATTTGCTTTAAGGACATTTATACTCCTCTTACATTATTTAGTGTTTGTAAGGTTACATAACTCAGAAGTCATAATGAATCAAGCACTCAAGTTTTTGAAATAAGTGGACATATAAGTCTTCTTGCATCAGTCAGAAGATGGGCTTTTAAAGGCAATTTCTGCCATTACAGAACAGGCTTAAAGTCTTACCAACTATTTCTTCCCTCCTTCACTAATGTCCTTCTCCTCTGGAGTGAGCACCAAATCTCACCTTCACTCTGTGAGCTGGGCACACCATTGTGCATTCATATACCACAAAAAAAGAATTGATCCTAGCACTGATCTAGCACTACAGTTTTATTTTGTTTTAGGGGAATTACAAGTCACTTTCTTCCATTGGCATGAAAATGTATTTCCTGCCTGTTGAATTACGTATCCAGATCACTGATATTAAGCCTAACTATAACATGTGCCTTTTAATAGCAACCAGATCTAAGGCAGAACCTGACTAATAATGAAGTTTGTCCTATTCCCTTAAGTGTTAGCTCTAAAGAGTTCTATACCTACAGCACCTATCAAATCCACAGCAAGCTTTTTATAATGAGATACTTATGTCAAGTCTAATGAAAAAAACCTGCAAAGTAGAGATTTATCCCAGATAATCCAAACAAAAGGACACTTCAAGGCTATGCTAAGTTCTACTTTGGATGTGGTTCCACCATACCTCTCTCTTCACCACTTCAACAGCTGCATCCATGTCTTTTTGGCTATATTTTAGCACATCTATAATAGCATCCACTGCAGCATTCGTAGAAGTGTCAAAAGGGGCTGGAGGAACATCACTACTCAGAGTGTCTGGAATCAGGGGACCAGCATCCTGTAAAGAAAAACACAGTTTCAACAGATTCCTATTGTCCTATCATTGATTAGGTGTACACACAATTCAATGCCAAGTCAAGTATCTCAAACACAAAAGATACCTCCAGAACTGTCAGCATAAAACTTTCTCACTTTGAAGTTGACCACACAGCTCTAATAAATACCTACAAGGTAGAACCAGAACTGCTATCCACCAATTACAGCTGTCAGAAAAAGCAGATGACACCATGCTGTTCCTCACAAGTGAGACCATTTCAGGATGAGCTGCTCAAACTACAAATCATACCTGCAAGAGCATTCAGTTTAACCTAAATGCTTTTCATCTCATCAATGCAGTTACAATACAAAGCTTGTCTTTTGCAGCTTGCCTTGCATAAAAAAAAAATTGCTTGACTAGAGTATTCTTAAAAACAGCTCAAATTCTCTTAAGCCATGTGCAATGACATCAGTTTCCACAAGATTTTTAACACTTAAGAAAATGTTCATCATGAAGTTCAACTTTGATGTATATTTATGAGTATCCAACCTGGTTTAAAACAATTGTTTAAATAAATGTTCATCACATTCTGCAATCTCTAAAACATCTGCCTAAGTCTTAAAATCCAGAACCTAGGCTACTCCCTTGCCAAACTATCAACATGAAACCTGACAGCATTCTAGACACCCTTACAGAAGTTGTAAATGTCCCCAGAAGATCTAGTCCTTTTGGTTTTTCTTCACTCTGAAGACTCACTAGAGGCTTTCCAGCTTCCTCAAGCAAATTACTTGAGCCAGCAACAGGACTAAAAATGAATAAACATAACACCATTAAATTCAAGTGCTGTCTTTCTTTGCAAAGTTCTTGCACCAAGCAATAGTCTGTCCAGCAGGGTAGTGATTGTTCCCCTGTACCCAGCACTGGTGAAGCCACACCTTGAATCTTGTGTTCCATTTCAGGCATTTCACTGTATGGACATCAAGGGGCTGGAGCATGTCCAGAGAAGGGAAGGAGGTGGGGAAGGGTCTGGAGCACAAGTCTGACAAGGGGCAACTGAGGGGCTCAGTATGGAAAAAAGGAGGCTCAGGGACATTCTCATTCTGCAGCTTCCTGAGGTCAGTTTGTAGTGACGTGGAGATCGGTCTCCCAAGGAACAAGTCTGGATGAATCAGACTTAGATTGCACCAGGGAAGTTCAGATTAGATATTAAGGGAAATTTCTTCACTGAAAGGGTGGTCAAGCATTGGAACAGGGAAGTCACCAGACCTGGAGGTATTTAAAAATGTGTGGATGTGGCACTTGGGGACATGGTTTAGTGGTGGACTCCCCAGTGCTGGGTAACTGTTGGACTTGACACAATCTGTACTAAGTCAATACCTACCCAGGCTGAGATGGAGCTGCCATGATACTCTCACTTGATTCAATAGTAATACAAACTGGTTTTCTTGGACTGTCTCTCAACAGAGGGTCAAACTTCAAATACAGTGACTGCTTTCTCAAGGCTGATTCTTTGAACTGAAGGGAAAGAGGCATAAACTGGCAGATCTGCTGCTTCAGAGCACAACACATCCCACCCACACACAAATAATCCTCTGAAGAGTGGGTGAGCCTATTCTTCAGTGGCCAAAGCACTGTTCTCAGGAGGAAAATTACATAAGAGAACTCTGTGCCCACATGCTTATGTCCTTATGTAATATCAAGAGGACTCAATCTGCTCACAGACAGAACCAAAAGGGAAAAGATTAATGAACTATGCCAAACCAGAAGACACTGAGAAGGAAGGATAGTATTATGAGCAGAAAAAGTAGTGTATGCTATTTTCTCTTTGGTCACAAAATAATAAGGACAGGCACAGTATCACCAAAACAATATCAATACAGTGCATTCACTGTTCAGAGATACTCTCATTCTGGACCCAAGCAGGAGAAAAAATAACTAAGCTGAAATTATTAAAACATGACAAGCCCCACTTAGAGACAGATTTCCTGAAACTAGTCATAAAAGCAAAAGAGCTTAGAAAAAAAATGCTTTTGAAACAATGATCCTGCACTTCTAAAGCATGTTCTAGAAATTTTGGCCAGAAGTGAAACATCATTTACCTCAGTCTCACTGCTATTAAAATAGCACCTCTGCACACTGACAGCCAGAGACCTCTGATTTTCAGTTGAATTGCTTATAACTACATTTCCCACCATCACCCTCCACCCAGTCTCATCACATTCCTTTGGAATAGATAACAATTTCTGTAGACATCTTAAAGTCAAGGTAATTCATTAAAACATTTAAGGCTTGACACCTTAATCTTTGCTTTCCTCTCCACACTGCTAAGGAAGCAAACAAAATACTTAATGGCCTACTTACTGATGAAGATCCAAACTGTTCTAGATAGTCTATGCCCGTTCCAAAAACTGGAAAAAGAGGAAACAATATAAAGATGCAATACTGCCAAACTGTCCCACCACAGATAGAAACAAACGTGTGTAAAGCAAATAAATCCCTGCTCTCATTCTCATGACTTCTAGCTCCTCATTTGTTCAAAATACTGTCTTTCTATCCAGCCCTGAAAAAAGCAAAAGACTTCTAACCTACACAAACTTACAGCTTCCATTTGCTCCCAAATACATAGGATTCAACACATAGTTGAAGAACTTCTGTTGCTCTGTGGTTAGTGACAAGCACACTCAGATGTTCTGTTACACACAGGGGCCCATGAAAGAGCAAGACTGACCATTAATCTGACCATTAAAATTAGCACACAGCTCAGATTTGAAGAATGAAGTTATAACCATTTCCCAATACAGTGATTTCACTCCAGTATGAAGTGACAGACTGCACTGCAGTCAAATAATTTGCTCATCCTTCCACACAACGCTCCTAACCAGGAATAACCTTTCCAAGTGGTTAAGTTCACAGCTATGTAAGGAAGCTCTCAAAACAAGCATGCTTATCAGGAAGATAATTCACACTGCAGTATGAAATCAGTAAGGCTAGGGCCTGAAGTACCTACAAGACTCAAACAGCTGTACAGCTCTCAATTTACAAAGTCTTTAATGCCAGAAATGATTTTAAGGGAGCAATTTTTTAGCACAGAAATTGACACTGAAACTCTTAAAAGATAGTTTCTGTACCAGCCTGAATTCCATCCTCGCAGGCTGCTGAATTCCAATAGGCAGCTTTTTGAATTTAACTTAGACCAGAGGAAGACAAACAGGTTTAGATACATTTCCCAGCACTGCTAGTCATTGCAGGTTCTGGAGTCCTTTCAGAAGGGCAGAATGAGAGAAAAAAACTAGAATCCATAATAAAACTTAAGTAGAAAAATATACATATACATTATTGAAACAATACATTTTCAGTCCATTTAAAAGATGTGCCTTTACCTTCTGATGAAGGTCTGAAGAACTCTTCAGGTTCAGCATTAGCTGGCTCATCTGCTGTTACTTCAGTTCTGGGGGAACTAGGCTTAATTTCTTCTGCAGACATTGACTTTTTTCCACTGTCAATAGAAACTAGATTATCTTGAGAAGGGGCTGGAGACATTTTGGGTGGGCTCATTTGCTTCTCCTGAAGAGAAAAAACAAAATCTTTTTAATTGTTAATTTTTTTTTAATGCAATGAAAACTCTAATGCTCAAACAGGTTTGTCATTAACTGGACAGCCAATATAAGAATTCACAAGCATAAAAGTTAAAATACCAAAGCTGGGCACAGGTCAGGAACCACTCAGAGTCCACACCCTTATATTCGTCCTTATATGCAATTGCTGATGAAAAGATACTAAATACCAAGGTACCAATTTGGCTGTCTCTGATGTTACCTTCAAGACACGTGTCTGCACAATTGACATTCCTTCTAGAGCTGCTGAAGATGCATAAACCCACTAATTCTTAGACAAAATATCAAAAATAGGTTTCACAAGATTAAGTCATTAAGTCACAACTGTTTCATCGAACAACTTGGCAAGAACTGGCTATCCTTCCTATACCTTACCACATCTCTCTTTCCTGGAAGTTCAGCTTCTGCTTGAACTCCTGGCTTCTCTTCTTGAGTTTTTGGCATGTCTTCTACCACACTCTGCTCAACAATTTCCCTAAAGAAAACAAACAAACGGAAAATAAAAATCACTATTTTCATGACACAGTTCAGATTCTGTATTATCAGATGAACTGAATAAAGGTAGCTTCTTTGAGAGATTCTACAGCCATAGCACAAGAAGCTTTACAGAGGGTGGGGATGTAAATTTACTGTCTCGCCTGGTGACAACTTATGTGACAGAAAGCTCTCCCTTCATTGGAAGCACTGTTTCCTGGGAAGTAGAAAGTCATAGCAGCATCACTTCTTTCTAATCACTTAACACTGCTCTCTTATTTCCATTAGTTAGGCACATTGTTCTTTAATTAAAAAAGAGCCTATCTTTAAGAACAGAATTAAAAGCAGCTTGCTCCTCTTTCCAAGGCAATGCTGTGATTATTGGTGTGAACTTCATTAGAGAAGTCCTGTATTCCACTTGTGCTGTCAGTAGTACATAAACTTTTCACCCTGGTATAACAGTAAGTGATCATGTTACACAAGGAGCAAGAGCGCAAACATTTTTGTCAAATGAACAGCTTGTGCCAGGCTAGTTCTGACAAGCACTGACTGTCTATAGTAACATTAACGACTAGACTTTCTAGGAAAGGTAACAACATATTTCATCCTCAAATAAATCAGTGTGCTGCCAAAAAAATGCAGCTCAGAGCCAGGTCTTTTTATTGGAAATGGCATTTAGATACCAAGAATATGCAGGGAAGAAACAGCACCTCAGAGTTCAGCAGAGTACAAAACTGCCTGATCCCTTCCCATGCTGCCCCATGTACAACACTGCTGCCGACTTCCCTGTTGTATTTAAAGACAGTAGCAGTCACCTGACTCTCCTCACTTTCATCTTGGAGGAGTGGGGAAAGCACCACTTGAACAATGCTCTTTCCATCTAAGCCTATATTCTCCCAGACTTAAGAACACCTTTGCCTAAAGCTAGTCCTCTCAGGAGTTTCCCCAATTGAGATCTGTGCTGTTGCAACATAGTTGTGTTGTACATTACAAACTCTGCCAGCCTGGGAGGGATGCAGTCTAAGAAGTAGGAATGGAATACTTTGAGATGCTATCTAACTTTGCTCACATGAATTCAAGGTGCTCCTGCATTCAGCTACAGATTCACTTACAGATTTTTGGGTTCTTCTTGCTCAAGAGTTTCACTGGTACTCAGCCTGTTATCTTGCTCCACTGGAAGAGGTTCCCTTCTCGGTGAGGTGCTCTCCTGTTCCTCTGGCAGGTGAACTTTCTGAGGGCTGGGTTTAGAACGCTTGGGTGAGGTGGAAATTTTAGAGCCTCCTCCAAATGGATTAAAGTTTGGATCATCAAGTTTGTCCCAGTCAAACGTATAAGATGCTTTAGGAAGAGGGATTTCATCTTCCACATTACTTTTATTTTGCACTTCAGTATTCTCCGGTTTTGTTTTGGTAACAGGAATTTTTTTTGAAGGTGGCTTAAGTCCAGGTCTTTTACCTAGTTTCTTAGGAGGCGGTTTTCTAGCAGTGGTATTATCAAAGTCAAATTCCAGTTTTACTGGTCCAGCCTTGGTGACATCAGGCTTTTCTGCAGGTTTCCCTTTGGAGACACTCAGCTCTTCATCAGGCTTCGACTCTTGTGCAGAGACTTTTTCTGCTACTGAGACATTCTGAAGCTTTGATTCCTCAGTTTTAGTTACATCAGAACTACTGGGACCTAAGCTGCCAGGTGACTGTACAGGAGGTGTAGGTGCCTCTGCTGATACCACTGAATTATCAGTTTGGCTTGCCTCTGTGGAAGCAGACTTCACACCCTGCTCAGAGTCACCAGTTGCTTGCTTAAGGGACAGCTTGGATTTGTTAGACTCCAGCTCGCTCAGTGCAGATTCTCTTTCAGAGATGAGAGCCTTGTCTTCACTTAAACACTCTGTACTTGCTGTGGTTGGAGCAAGAGGAACTGCATCATCCCACAGTAGTGAATCATTACATTTTTCAGTAGTTTTCTCAGGGCTGCTGGATACTTTTACAGAAGACTTTCGCAGACTTTCAGGAGAATTAGGCAACTGTACTGAACTTTGAAAAGGATTGATGTCATTTAAGTTATCAAAATCAAGATTGTAGGAACCCCGACTCTTCACTGGCATCTCATCATCTGGGTAAGGAGCCACACTGACCTTCTCTGGCATTTGTGTATTGTTTGTTTCAGCTTCAGTCTTTTGTTGACATGTGCTGCATTTAAAAAAAAAAAAGATGACAGTTACTTTGCAGGCATAGTTTGAAATTATCTTTAGAAAGGTTGCACAAGTAGCTTTGCATGATTAGAGAAATTATTTTTTTTGCAAAAAGACAGCTGACAACAAAATATGACAGCAAGAATTCAGTTGTCATCTAAATAGCCAAGGCTTATGAGCTCTGGTACACATGAAACATAGATCAATCCTTGAAGTTAGTCAGTGTTCTTAAGCTGCCTGTTCTACACAGCCTTGCTACCTAATGCGAGTCATCCCTGGAGACTGGTGTACTCACCACAGCATTGGGACATGGCCATTTGAACACTGCCCATTCACTAGGCAGTGAAACATGGCTTAGGAGGAGTTATTGACAGCAGCTCCAACACAAGCACAACTTGTGGTACCATTTTCATGCAGATTCATCTGAGTCATGACACACTCAAGTCTGGGACCAAACCAAGTCATGATTCAGGTTCTCCCACACTAGTCATTACTTTGTCTGGCTATTCTGGCAAATATTTTCCCCCTTGAAAGTATGTAGAGCATTTTATTTTTGAGGACCCACATACAAAAACAGAACCTCGACTTCAGGCACTCTAAGTTCTGTACAAAAGCAGATCCAAGGAGCAGGGTGATACACAAGAAAACACTTCTCCAGCAAGAGAACAGTAAGATTTTCTAGCAAAAGACACAGTTAAAGAGTTTGTGTACTCACTATTGCTGTGTATTCTACAAGTTATTGCTCCCCACTTTATTTCCCCAAACTCTACACAACTTCTGAAAGCTTAGCCTCAGACTACAGAGAGTTAAGCCATTACTTCCTGAAAGAGGATTTCCTCCCATTGTTTTGTCCCTCCATAAAGTTATTATTTCTATGTGCCCTCCTTATCTGCTGCAGAACAGAACATGATTAAAAGCCACTCACTAAAATCGCCACTTTGATAAACTCAAACTGGAAAGCAGAGGCGGGAGATAAGAGCTGAAGAAGTTCTCACCCGGTTTGAGCGCCTCTTCCCAGCAATAGCTCAGCCCCAGGCTGCACTACTCAGGTCCCTCCCACTCTCCTTCCGTTTTTAACCTAATAAATGCCAGTCAGGAGAGACACACCTGCTTGGAACCTCAATCACTTGTGACAAGTCAAAAGTGACCCTGCTCAGCAACACGGAGCCCTTTCACTTATTTGCTACACACAAATCCTTACATTCTAAAACTAGGGAGGACACCTCAACGAAAACAATTCAGTGCTGATCCTTTGAACTCACTTGAACTTTATAAATACTAAATCATTATTTGTGCAAGCAATGAGTTTGGGGCATAAATACCATTACATTATTAAATTGTGGTTATTAGCCCAGAAATAGTTTTGAGAACTAGATTCTACATGGAAATAAACAGTTGAAGAAAATTCACACACTTAAAGAACATCTTTCTCTTTCTTCCCCTTCAACAACAAAAAACAGGGATCAAACAAAAGTAGTGGATAGTTAAAAACAAACAAAAGGGTGTATTTGCTTGCAGAAGACAAAACTGAGACCTGAGACTTCTGGCTGATGGGAATTACAGGTGTCAGACGTCTATGCCAGTTTAAAGGGGGGCTAAAAGTCAGTAACAAGAATTTGCATTTAATATTGTCACAACACAACAGCCCCAAACTGAATCACAGATTTTATGCTCTTCTCCAAGCAGTTACTATGAGCCACTTTGAGACTCAAGCTGCTAGACTACAAAGGCACATAAACATGTTTACGCTTGTGACTGATGTTATATTCACTTTGTGTTGCTAGATTAAAGAAAATCTTAATACTCCATCTCAAGGTGTCAATTCAAGCTAACCCTTCAGAAGATTTAGCTCTTTATATTTTACTCTTGAAGATACAACAGTACTTAACATACAAGATAAGATATTTTAAGGCTTAGCTTCAGAATT
Source organism: Sialia sialis (assembly GCA_009812075.1). Classification (NCBI taxonomy): domain Eukaryota; kingdom Metazoa; phylum Chordata; class Aves; order Passeriformes; family Turdidae; genus Sialia; species Sialia sialis. Next base: position 34,312,106 of record VRYO01002355.1, read on the forward strand.
GTTGTATTCTCACACAAAAACTTACACCTTACATTAAGTAGAGAACACAAAGCTGTTTCTTACACAGTATCTTCTCAAGCTATTTATCCATACCATAGGTTATCTTAATGAAATCAGTTACAGCAGAGTTAGAAATAAAGTTCAATAATTAGTATTAAAATCAAGATACAATTTTCTCAAAAGTAATGACAGTTATCTTTGAAAAAGTTCATACATCAGTCAGTATTAATTTTGGTCCTCTTGCACAGTTTGCATCTTGTTATAGGATAGAAAGTTAATTTAACTATACAGGTTTAAGACAGGGAAAGTTAACTTGAGCCCGTCCCACATGGGTAACATAGCAAACAGTGGTTCACTACTCACTCAGCATCAGAGGGTGTAAATAAAACATCATCCGCCACATCTCCACGGCAATCGTCAAGTGCAAAAGCAGTCTGAAGTTTGTCTGTCATAGCAGGACTCAGGATTTTTCGAGTGTGAGGATCTCTTTGAGGAGTTTGAAAGGTTACCTTTAAGAAAGGGGTGGGGGAAAAAAAAAAGGAAGAACATGAGCACAGTATTTTTCAAGCACCAAATAGTACATGCATTCAGTAGCAGAGGTCATAAAAAGACAAAGAACAAAAATACAGAACCAAAAGTTTACCTTCATTGCTTTTCCCACATTTTTTGGTGGCAAGTTTTCTTTCTGGGACACGCGAAGAATAGAAGGTCTCCCCGTGGGTTCCGGCAGTGCAAAGAAGAAGTCGCAGTCTTCCGTTGCTAAATCATCCTTAATGCTTCCTCCATTTTCTCCATTTTCTGCATTTAAAATCTGCAGACTCATTCTAAAACATCAACACACACAGCACCGCAGCATGAATGAGAGGGTGTGGTCAGCCAGATGCACTTTGAGATAATGGAAGAAGTTGGCAGCCTAGCACTGGCAAGCCAAGACTAACAGCTTCAAAGGGAAAGTTGGAAGCATGGAAAGTCTTCACAGGAAAAGTTCTATCTCAGAAGAATCGAAAAGTGCACAGCCCCTCTGCTTTTGGTAGGGGCTTGAGAAGCCAATTGTTGATATTATGCCTTCCACAGCTCACATCCTAGCCTAATTAAGCTGCCCGTCCTTAAAAGGGAACTGTCACCTGCAAAGTCTCCTCATTACCACCCCCTTTTGCCAGTGAGGTGGAGCCCTGTCTCTTGTAGCAGGGACATCCAGCTAACCAACACCACTGCTTCTGCAAAGGCAGATGAGACAGATGACAATCATCTGTTTACTCACATGGTCTCATGACTACATTGTACACCAGCAAACAGCAGAAACAAATTTGGTTAATCAGGGTGTGTTTGGGATCAGAGTCCTGGATCAAATTAACCTGTTCTGCACTGTCTGAGCATATGCTGCTCTTGTAAAGCAGATAGTACTTCAGAATCCTTTGCAGCGTAGACATTATCGGTATGGAAATCTGCAAAAAGTAATCATTACAAAGCCATTTCTGAAATATTAATCTTACACTGGACACACACAAGCTTTAGTAAATTGTTAAATACTAATTTAATTGTACTAGTGTGAAAAACTTTAAACTAAAGCCTGCGCTGCAACTAAGATCAGTGATAGAAATAAATTAGAAATAGAGGAAAAGCACATTTAAAATATACCAGGCAAGGCACCACACTGTACATGTATTTGAGCTCTGCCTGCTTTTTATTCCCATTGGAGGCTCTGCTGTTCTAAAGGTCTAACAGTAACACTCAGTGATGCACAGCTGCTTTTGGAAAAAAAAGACAGAAGGCAAGGCAAGGAAGAGCTAAGCATAACCACCGTTCATGAAGGATGACACCTGGGAAGTACAGTTATTTATCTGAAAAACTGCTATCAAAGAAATTTATTTCATAAGAGCTGATGTATTATCTTTTCTCACCTGTGCAAGATGAACAGTATCAAGTAGGAGACACTGGCTTTCTGCCATGTGTAACCATTCTAAGTGATCTCAAATGCTTGATTTGACCAAACATGTAATCCTTAGCCTGTTTTTCCATCATATATTCAGGATTAATCTAGAAAATCAGCTGAGGAATACTATGATTGTTTTCAGTATCATAAAGAGGTAACAAGAACACCTGAACCAAAAATTTTAAGTCATGCTTTCAATCTTCTTGCCCCTATATATTTAAATTTCTGTACATAAACCCCCTAAAATTTCTCCACTCCTACATTAATCCTTATGGGAAAATTTGCTTCCTACTCTCCATAGAGCTCAGCTGCTTTGTCTGCAAGCCTGACAGCAGCACTTTTAATCAGCAGTGGAATGCAAACAATAGCTGCAGAAGCAATGGTATGCAAAGCACGCCAGTATTAGCAATTTCTTCATTCCTTCTTTATTCATCATATTAATGTTTCAGTTCAGGTTATTTTTTGTATTAAGTATTTTTACATTAACCACTTGTGGATCTTGAAGTGAACGTCATTGCTTTCCTTTATTCCAAACTAAAATTGAGACAAGAGATGAAGTAAATCTTTACAAACTGTATTTTTGACTGTAATTACTTTAGAAACAAGCCTAGGACATGGCAAAGTTGTCAACACCTTCTGAAACAAGCTCCATAAGCAAGGAGGTTTGTTTGGAGACTTCTTCAGCTTTGCACCACTGCTAAGCCAAATCTAAACCAAATAAATTGACAACTCTAAAAATCTAATGTCTTTCTAGGATTAAAATATTAAAAGTAATTCATCATTTTATTTTTAAGATTTTTCAGTCAAGATTTGATCTAAATTATATTCCATAAGTTCATTAGCTAGTAGCTGTGATAATGGGAAAGGGCAGCCTTATTCTTATCTTTGTTTACAGTGGTCAGCACCCAAGGCACACAAGCATTATGAAAGGCAGCAGGTTTTCCACTACAGCAAAACAAAGCTCAAGGCCAGGCTGGATGGGACTTGGAGCAGTCTGGTCTGTTGGAAGGTGTCCATGTCCCTGGGAGGGAGGTTGGAACTGGATGATATTCAAGGTCCCTTTCAACCCAAACTTTTCCATGGATGTATCAAAGCTCACAAAAAGAAAAACGCACCTTGTTTTAGAAGAACATTTATAGGAACCTGTCATTCTACAGTTAAGAATAAACATAAATTCAATGGCATGAGATCAGATAATTAATCCTCAGTTATCCATAATTTGTAAAGTGCTTCAGGTAACTTGTTGTTTAACAAATACTGGGACACAGTATCCAAAACACCAGTGTGGTCTTAAATGCCTGAAAAGCCACTGAACATGCAGGGTAGAGATGGAATTTCTCTACTTAATTATCCTTCTATTCTTTCTGCTTAATTATCCTTCTGTTTTTCTACTTCATTATCCTTCTGAACTCCAGCAGCAGAGAAGCAGAGCACTTGTTCACGGCAAAGCAAATTAGTACGTGCTGTGAATATTTCCATACAAACTGACACATAGCTGATTGATATATACTCATTTATTTTAGTGCAAATATCTCACTTCAGAACAAATAAAAACTCTCCTGAGAGGCAACTCTCTCATAATCATCTTCTCCTGACTGCAGGGGAGGAGCAGTAAGGCCGGGGAGGGCTTTTCAGGAGCTCCGTCCCTGCCCATCATAGAACCAAGATGTGTCTTAGGTCACAAAAACTCAAAAAAAAAAACAAAAAAAAAAAAAAACAAAACAAAAAAAAAAACCCACAAAAAAACCCCCGAATCAACCCCAACTCTGCCTCAGTCTCTCTCTATTCCTGACTCACCCCGGGATCCCCATCAACCCCACATCATCCTCAGAACACAGAGATGCTCCCAAGAGCCTCACCTCATCCCCGACTTCAGCGGGGCCGAGCACCCGAGCTCCACCCTTGAGCTCCTGCCACTACCCCCAAGTTCCTGCCTTTTCTTCCTTGAACTGACAGAAATAACCCCCAAACGTATTAATCTGAAGTGCCCCTGACACCCCCAAAGAGGTACTTTCGGTCCCACAGCACCCTAAACACGAATTTCACAAAGGGGTCGCTAAAATCCCCAAGCACCAATTTTACTGAGGGATCCTCAAGCTGCCCCACTCAGTGCCCCCATCAAACTCAAACCACCTCAAGCTCAGAGGGTCACCAAGGCTTCCCCCAAACTCACAGAACAACCCCAGAGCTTCCCTGCCTCAGCACTCCAGGGATACAGAAAGACCCCAAATCCAAGCTCCCAAAGGGGCCCCTCAGCTGATCCCCACAGCACCGAAAGCCCCCAGGGCGGCCCCCGAGCCCCCCAATCTCACAAAGAGGTCCCGGCACAGCCCCTCCCAACCCCACACTGCCTCAAATCTCCAGAGCCCGAACTTCCCCGAGCCTGCCCCCTTCCCGCCTCGCTCACAGAGGAGTCACCAAGCCCGCCACAGCACCCAATCTCCCACAGGGATACCTAAACACTCCGC